>OU343224.1:19673637-19803440 GCA_910596185.1 Chrysanthemum makinoi | reverse complement strand
CAAGGTTCAACAAATGTGCATATCAAAGTCTTTCTAACATAACGTTCAAAATCAGATGTATGAATTCAATAAAGTAGGTGTTTCAAACCAAACAGCATATCAAACAATAGGGAAAGGGTTCATAGCGATAGCGCCGGAATACAATAGTAAAAATAGAAAAGCTACTTGAGAAGCGTTATAAGAGAAGCACACGAAAGGTTAATATCGTACCTTATTCCAAAGCAAAACTAACAAAAGCGAAACAGGAAAGCAAAGGATCACTCCTTCTTCGCAGAACCTATACAAATTAAATACCACGTATTACTTTTAAATCGATGAATTTGGTAGCGCTCCATGAGAATTAGATTACTTTCGTTTTTAGAGCGGCTTTCCATTTTTAGCAGGTTTCCACCTTTTAGTAATCTTTCCATTTTATGTACTTTCTATTTTAGTAAGTTTAGTCATTTATGATGTAATAAATATTATATTAGATTAACATGAAGAAAATGATGATTATTATAGTTTAGGGGTCATTTATGACAAGTTATAATAGTTTAGGGTCTAAAGTGTAAATATCACAAGTTTACTCTTTTTACAAGTTTAGTCTATGCATTTACTTAATGAACGAATTAACCTTCTAGTTTCATTATTTACAAGACCAACCGTACATCTTTCATTAATTACATCCAACCTTTAACCTTTATTAATTCCAAAACCTTTTACCCTCTAAACCAAGTCGACCATTTTTAAAATCCATACGACACAAACAAGGCAACACACGACTCTTTTGAAAATCATTATCGACACAACTAACCCAACGAGGTTCTTATAAAAATTATATGCAACCCAAGTTGGACAGCACGTCTTAAGCATGCATTAACCTCTTTTAATTTGACACAAGAAAATAACATAGATGTAAGTCATGACCTCATCTCTCATCTCACTTATCATTGTTTAACTAAAACATGCATGTGGGTTGTATCATTATGATCAAAACAGATTCTATATGTATGAGTTTTATATAAAAGTTGAAACTGCATGGGTCCAAGACATATATCATGTACCATTCTATTATTTACTTCACTTTAATACATGCTTTCAACAGGGTACCCACGACAAAAATTAAGGAAGCTGATAGCCAAATCAAATATGTGGTCGAACTTAATTGGGTCGATACAAATATATTCAAAACATAGTTTACACAAGGGCCAAATAACATGTACACTTTTCGATATATATATATATATAACCTCGGTATGATTTTATGTGATAGTTTAGGCTCGATACGAAAATAAATAAACATGACTATGGCATGCAAGAGCGGGTCAAAAACAGGTTCAATACAACTTTTAAACAGATTCAAATGATCGATGCATGGTTCAAAACAGAGTTTAAACAAGGGTCGAATAACATGTATTACACTCGATATTTACATGATCTTGGTTATGGTTTCATAAGACTTATTATTCATGTGATACTAGTCGATTAGCATGCATGCAAGGAGGGTCGAATACGGGTCGAACAATATGGGTTTCATATTATATGCATTTGTACGCTTTCTTTTTGTGACTTCATGCAACTTTGTTTGAGTGAAGCCTTTATTTGATTGTATGCATGCATCATATGAGTCCTCACGACAGCAAGAATAAAGAGACAAAAGAAAAACATGAAGACCAGTTAAAAGATATTTACTCTTAGCGTACCAATGGAAGTGATGAGTGTCTAAATACTCATCATTTTTGTACTGTTTAGAATGCCAAAACATCTGAAAACATTCAGAAATGCATCAAAATGATGAAAATATCACAAATAAGTGTTTTATGTGTTTTAAATTCAAAAATATCAAAATCGGATAAACATTATCAAGTTTGCATAATTGGCGGTTTTAGTCCCCAAGTTTCAAAAGTTGTCAAAAAAAGTCCCTGGTAAATCAAAATAAAGAAAAATGTTATTCAAGGTCCCTGAAATATTCTAAGTTGTCAAAAATGGTCCTTGAATACATCTTTGGCAAAATTACAACTTAGGTCCCTAAACTTTTAAAATTGTCATAAATGGTCCTTGGATATTTAAAAATAGAAAATAATCAACTATGGTCCTTGTACTATTTAAGAATGGCAATAATGGTCCTTGTGTTAACTTTGGAATATTCTGAGTTTGGTCCCTTAACTTTGGTCGAATTGCAAAGTTAGTCCTTGTATTATTAAACTACCAAATGGCCTTTTGTAATTTTGAGCCCATCCAAATCAAATAGACCCCTGTCAATACCGTGACCCCCATTTTGGACCTCCACTTATAATATCCACGGTCAAATGGTCAAACCAGCCAACAGCTACTCTTGTTCATCTCCTTCACAACAAGCTAGAACCAAAACCGGTGGTTTTCCCCTCTCCACCTCACCACCACACATGCTATCACCTCTCCCAGCTGTCTACCCACTACCCTTCCACCTCCACTATCTCCCAAACCTCATTAATGCAAAAAACCTGCTAAAGACTATTTTGGCGCCAAAAACTCCAAATGGACGATTCTGATGACTTTGACCAATCCAATGGTTGGAATGAGGTGGGAAATGCTCAGAGATGTCGACAAAGCTGAATAAGATCATTATAAAGAGAAGAAGAGGCAATGTGGAAGATCTCTAGTTTTAATTTTAATTAGCTTATGTCGTTTTAACTTAATTTTGAATTTCAGTGTATCTTTAAGCTTTTAAGCTTTATATTTCAAGTGTTTATTGTATATTAAAGCTTTCTTGAACATCAATTTCAGTTTTAATTCAAGTTCTCAGTTTATGCAAAATCTTACTTTTATTCAAAATCTCAATATGTTCCAATGATGTTGTTAGTTGTTGGTAAGGACTGAATAGGCTCACATAAGCTCCTAGAAAGCTTATTAAAGCTTTTAGAGACTTTAAAAATCAGTTTAAATCAAAAGCAAAAATCACCAAAAATACAAATAAATTAGTTAAAAATAAAAAAAAATCAATGAAGAAGATCATCAAGTTGGAGCGAGGGGTTGATTATGGATGGCCTTGGTTTAGTGCTTCTTGGGAAGCTATAGGAAGTGGTTTGATATTGGTTCTCGGTTTTATACTTGGATTCCATGTTGTAAGCCTTTTGTTCCTTTTTATCATTTTCTTGTAATACAGTCATAAGCTCAAATCTTTGTGTTTTCATGTTCATTAGTTATAGTTAAGTGTAATTAAGCCATAAAATAGTCACTTGTTCTTTAAAATTTATAGTTGCTAAAAATCTCATTTTAACAGTTAAAATAGCATAATCATTATTCTTGTGATTTATGTTGTTATCTCTTGTTGTTTTATGTTTATTTAGTCCTAATACATGATATAATAAGATCTTTAATCAAGTTCATGATCTGAATCTGTTACAATCTTTGAAAAGTTTCAATACAGTCTAGTTAAAGAGGTGTTTGGAATTGCTTGTTTCACTGTGTTATAGGTTGTTTTAGCCATTGTTCTTATTTGGTGTATGTCTCATTAAGTCTTAATAACTAATCTCAGCGAAGAAAACCAGTCCTCATTTGTGAAATAGTCAAAATCATCTTTAAATCTCACTTGCTAGTTAACTGTTAAGGTTTTAGTTTGTCAAATTCATCATATTAGCTTAAAACTTGTTAAACTAGGTTAAATTAGTCTTAATATAACTTAATATTACATAATCAGTAAGTAGTATTAATTCAAAGTTCATATAAGTCAACCTTAGTGTTTTTCTTAAAAAGTCAAATTTTTCAATTTGGTCGTTTTTGAATAAAATAGATAGTTTTAGTGTGTGCTTAATATTAAGATTTAGCTTAAATCCTTTTGGTATATTAAAGTTTAGTTGCTTAACTTAATTAGAAAAATAATAGTTCATCTCTGCTTAGCTTATTCAGTGCTTATTTCTCAACTTCTTTTGGACCCTTGTCTGAAAATGGTGCCACTTACGATTAAGTAGTCCAATTTGATAAGCTACACCTGAGAGCTTATTAGTTGGTCAAAGCTTGTGAATCTTGGTTCTTTGGAAAGCTGACCTAGCCATCTTGAGGTCTCAAGCTTAAAATTCCATTTTGTAGCTTGTTTGCTAGGGCTGCAATAAGCTTAAACCTTGTCCCATTTCTGTCTTTTAACAAAAAGATCATAAGTGCTTATTTGCTTATTAGTAGCTTTTCAGTATGCTTATCTGTGTTTTCTAGCTTAATATAAGTAGCATTAGCTTATTTGTAGCTTATTTCAGCTTTGGTTCCAATTTATAAGCCTGTTTGAGCTTAAAACATCAAATAAGCTCATAAGCTCAACTGTTGGGTTTTTAAAGCTTGCAAACAGCTTATTTTTAAGTTTTAAAATTCCTGTCTTCATTAAAGTTTCATATTTTAAGTAGTTAAATAGTTTTCAAAAAGAAAATCCAGAAAAACATCATTTTAAATATAGTGATAGCGTTTATTTAATATTAATTAGCTTTTAGATTTTTCTTTTTAGCTTATTATTAAGCAAATTCTGTTTTTATATTTTTCTTAACCTTCTGTCACCTTAAGTTATTTTTAGAAAAAGTTTCATAATTTTCCTAATCTGTTTAGTATTTATTATAATTTTAAATAGTTAAAAGTCTTAAATAATTAGTAATAAATAATTAAAAAGCCTAAAAAATATATTTTCAGTTTTAAAATTAGTTTTATAATATTCTAGATTTTTCTTAGTTAAAATTTTATTTTTCCAGGTTTATTTTTTATTTTCTAGTATTTAAGTGTATTTTAAATAGTAATTAATTAATAATAAATAGATAAAAAGTGTAAAAATATATTTTCAATTTTGAAATAAGTTTTATAGTATTTTAGATTTTTCTAAATCATAATTTCATTTTTCTAGCTTTATTTCATATTTTATCATATTTTAGATTATTATTAAATAGTTAAAAATAGTTTTTAATTAATAATAATTAAATAAATAGTTATAAAAATAATTTTCTTGTTCTAATAATTTTCTTTTATTTTTAGGATTTCAAAAATATCATTTTCATATTTTTAGGTCTTTTATTTCTTAGATCTCACTTTTTATTTTGTACGTTTACGTAGTTTTTAATAAACGTACGTATTTACGTTTCTTTAATCTGATTGTTGTGCTTATCAATTCTGTATTCAAAATTCATTCCAATCAATCAGTAGTGTAATAATCCATCAAAATCTTTATTTATCACTATCCTTAGTGATCATTCTATCGTCTGAAAGTTTTGAAACACTATTGAGTCTCCGTAGGACTTAACGACCCGGGAATCCACTATATTCTCCAGATCTTCATTGCATTTGGTTCCAGACTGTTTTAAGTTTGTTACGGTTGGCCATTCACAAGTGGTCAGCTTGTGTGACAAAACTTGACCGTCTAGGAGCGAATCAAGGAAAACAAGAGCCAACAAATCGAGACTCGCAATACTACGCCCTTTTCTGCTGCTTGGTCGAATGGAGAAGGAGAATAGAACTTGCCGTCACTTGAGAGCTTAGGGTTTTTGAGAGTCATGAAAAAAATGAGGGGGAGGGTTATACGGTTTAGTATTTAGTCGAACAAAGAAAACATGGGCCAAATCCAATTTGCAAATTATAAACTAGATGGGCTTTTTACATTTAAGTTAATATCCCTTGTAACTTAGTAAATTTCGGTTCATGTAATGTATAAATGTGTAATGAACTTCCAAATGTAAACTTAAATAAATCTCATATAACTGATTTGGCGAACAATTTATAAGATAGGTTAAATTTACTTTAACTGAGCTTGACGGGTTTTACGTAATTTATAGATATTAGATAGAGGGGCAAAATAGTCTTTTAACACGTTTTATATTTTTAGGGTTTTACACTCAGTGTGTACAAGCCTTTTCAAAAGCTTGTCATAAGCTTATTAGTGGACCCCAGTGTGTGAGCTTGGACTTTTTAGAAAGCTCACCAACCCATCTCAATACCTCAGTTCTTATTTTGAGCTTTTCAGCTTATTTCATAAGCTTAAATTGCTTATAAGTTTGACTGGCAGTGCCCTGTTTGGTTTATAGGATTAGAGTAATTGCTTATTTGCTTATTTATAGCTTATCAGTGTGTTTATTTGTGCCTTTTAGCTTAATTTAAGTACTCTTAGCATGTTTGTATCTTATTTCACTTTTGGTTCTATTTGTGAAGCTTATTTCAAGCTTATTTAAGCTTGAATCATCAAAATAAGCCAAAAGCTTTAACTGTTAAGCTCTTAAGCTCTCAAAACTGCTTATTTTCAAGTTCCAAAATTTTTGTCTTCGTTAAAGTTGCTTATTTTCAGTAGTTAAATAGTTTTGTAAAATAAAAATCACAAAAACATCATTTTAAAAATAGTGATAGCGTTTATTTAATATAAATTAGCTTTTTAATATTCTATTTTAGTTTATTATTAAGCACTTTCTGTTTTTATAATTTTCTTAGTTTTCTGTCATCATAGGATAATTATATAAAAAATTTCAGAATTTTCTTAGTTTGTTTAGTATTTATTAGAATTTAAAATAGTTAATAAATAGTAATTAATTAATAATAAATAGATAAAAAGTCTAATAAATATATTTTCAGTTTTAAAATAAGTTTTATAATATTTTAGATTTTTCTAAGTTATAATTTCATTTTTCTAGGTTAATTTTGTATTTTCTTGTGTTTTAGTGCATTTTAAATAATTAATAAATAGTTTTTAATTAATAATAATTAAATAAATAGTTATAAAAATAATTTTAATTTTCCAATAATTTTCTTTTATTATTAGGATTGTAAAAATATCATTTTCATATCCATAGGTGTTTTATTCTTTTAAATTTACGTTTTATTTTATACGTTTACGTAAAATTTAGTAAACGTACGCGTTTACGTTTGTTTAATCTGATTGTTGTGCTTTATAGTTCTGTATCCAAATACAATTCCAATCAACCAGTAGTGTAGTTATCAATCAAAATCCTTACTGATCATTATCCTTAGTGATCATTCTACGTCTGAACGTTTTCAAATACCATTCAACCTCCGTGGGACTTAACGACCCGGGAATCCACTAAATTCCAAGGGAAATTGTATTGAGTCCATAATAGTTGACTTTTGTTGACTAAAACCTTTGGTCAATATTTCTTGACTGTTTTGGAAGCAATCAAATTTTGGCGCCGCTGTAGAAGTGCTTATCTTCTACATTGGGGACAATGTTCAGTTTAAGTGTAGGGAGGGAGAATAAAATGGGAACTTTGAAACTATGCTTATCCTTGATCATTTGTCTTGTCCTATTTCATTTATGTAATAAGCTATGAGAAATATCGGTTAGGGTAATTTTAGCACCAAATTTAAAATTTTTCATGAAATGTAAGAGTGGGCCTTTAGTATTAATAAAGCGTCTCATGGATAGGAAGTTATATGACTAGCACAAAAAACCCTTTACCACTCAAATTCCACCCAAAAACTGTGAGGTTCGCCCCTAGATCTATAGGAATTAAAGCATTCATCTTTAATGCTTCGAGAGTGTACCGGTAGTATATTAGATTCTAGAACCAATGATGCTTTAGTCCATTGGTAAGAGCTTTGGGTTTGGGTCAATAGACCCGGGTTCAAACCTCTTCCATGGCACTAAAGATCATTTGGTACCATCCCCATCGCAAATGCTCAGATTGAGGGTGTGAGGGGCCTATTGGAGAAAATGGTCGGGGTTCAAAGCCCACCTCCTCGATAAGTACGGTCAGTGACGGACAGTGCTCATTGCTGGGCCGGTCCTTGGGGGAGGGTCCGGTTGGCATCCTTAGGATGCATGGGACCAGGGTGATCCCACCGATCTTCACCTTTTGGAGTATATTAGATTCTAGAACTTGTTTTGTGATGCATCTCGAGATCGCTAGTGAGACTACACTTGTGTAGTTAGTAATAACTAAATGATAAGAGGCATTAGGATAACCCTTGTTTGATACCCGTATTATAATTACTTCTTCCACATCGGTTGAGTAATTCCCTCACACCCTTGCCTTGTACTCATCTTTAGTACACGATACTCCTAGTTAACCCCTCAGAGCCTATCCTTTTCGCGGTTCTCGTGATGTTTTGGTTTTCCGAAATATTAATGAAGAGCATTGTTTACAATCCACCCCCAAATGTACACCCAAATCGCCTTAGCCTACCTTGTATGTACTCACTTTTAGTGCATTATTGTTATCATACTAAACCCTTAGTTCAATTATCTAGTTACTTGCATGGTTGCTAAGTCGAGTCATATCTTTTGTATACAGTTTTGGGACGATTGGGACTCATGGGTAAAGTTATATGGAGTGACGAGAAAGAACGTTAAATTCAAATTCCCTTTATTTACGTAATAATGTACTCCAAGTGTTTTGATCTTTTCAATTCGGGTCAAATTAGTGTTAGAGTAATAAAAACTCAAGTGTAGGGATGTGCCTATAAATCCCTTATATTTTGATGTTATCGTAGAGGATGGTAGAGTAAAAGTGTATAAAAAAAAAAAAAAAAGTCGAAAAAAAAGAGTGTTGAAAAAAAAATGTAAAAATGAAAAAACATACGGGCTACCATCCTACATCTATCTTTATATTTATGTTTGTTTGTTTCAGTTATCTATAGTTTAGATAGTCGAGTCATGGCTTAGCAACGCCATTCTTCTCATGCTTGTAACATAAAATTTTTTGACTTGCCACCACTAAATCGCCTATCCAACCAAACCCTTTGTTTCCCTATCGTAAAACTAACGTTACAACCCTTTAAAGACCTCTTAGATAGTGTTCCTAGCTGCTTACGCCAAAGCGGTGGAGGTATGATCTAGTCTCAAGCCTATGGTAATCTATGTACTATGACCGGTTAACGAGTGTTTATCCTCCATTTCCATTTGATATATTTCATATACACTCGAGAGATGAGAGTATCCAAACACCACTTGTGAGGTGCTAGTATATAATTTCCGTGCTTGTTATGACAATTGCGGGGCTTATACTTGTTATGAATAATGTTAAACCATTGCTTTATGCCCCCTAACTTATAAATTGATTGGCCAAAAGCACATTTGCTTGAGGACAAGCAAATACCAAGTGTAGGGATATTTGATAAGGATTTAAAACGTACACTTTTAAGGGGTCATTTAAGCCCTTAATCGCCCACTTTTATATCCGTTACTGCTTAATTTCGTTCCTTTTCACTTTTTAGGTCTCTTGGAAGCAAAATGGTGGAATGATGCATTTTTGGATGAAAAGGAGGGAATATGTGAAGAAAATGGCCAAGTCAAGATCAAGATACTCAAACTGCTGGAATAACACCTGACGGCGTCCCAATCAGAGGGCGACGCTATCCCTATATTTGTGACGACTCAGGAGCGAAATTGCTATTTTACACCGGATGGCCTCAGGCTTTGAAGAGTAAGGGCGTCACGAAGACTTTTCTTCTCAGACGGCCTAGATCCAGACTCAGATTGTGTTTTCACTACTGAAGTCGGACGACGTCACAACCACAACGTGACGCCGTCTCAATGATGACTTGGCCAAGACGAAACCCTAATGGCGGCGTCGACGGCGGCCCACTGTAAGGCGGAAGCCGTCGCAGTTGTAAAATTATATATAGAAATCAAATTTTCAGACTTTTGCGAGGTAGACTTGTGGAGTAAAAATATAAAATGATTGTAGTCCGGTTTGGACAGTATTTTAGGGTTCTCATACCCTATTTTACATCGAGATAAGTTATTTATTCCCTTTATTTCATTATGTCTTCGATTGAATGTGTGTATGCTTGCATGTTTAACATGTCCGGCTAATTTACTTGTGTGTTTGCTTAGATATATGAAAACTACTTATTAAATATTGATTGGTTGTCTCTTATCTTAATTGTAATTGGCTTTGGAGTGCATGAAGCCATCATTGTGTTTTTAATGCTTGATTAATCTTTGTTGAACATTAGTTTATAGTTACTAGTGAAATTGTAGGCTAAACATCCGAAGATAACCTTAGTGTTAAGTTTATGAATCCTAGAGATTTCGTATTCATTAACCTTAAGGTAGTCTCAAAGAGTTAGGGATAAAATCACACCCTACGACCTTAGAAAACACAACGCGTTAAGAATAAGGACATGACAATTCAACCACCAATAAAAGATAACTAGGGAGTAATAGTATCTAGGTAGACACATTTTTAATCATCATACGAGCACACTTCAAAAAGACATAGACTACCCTTAGTTTAGATAATTAGATAAGTAGAGTAATCGGTAGAAGTACCAAACCCCCAAATCCAAACCCCGAGATTCTACCTTTAGCTTTATAAAACAAATATAAAAAGATAAAAAATAATCTTCTTCAACCTCAACCTTAGCGTACTAATTTCTCACTAGCATTCCTATTCCCCTAGATAACGATATCAATACCCGAGGCTCACCCAATACTACACTACAACGATTAGGTTCACTGCCTAGGGTGTTGAAAACTTGCTCGACGAAAAGGAAGTTTCCTTTGACCCCGAACGCGCCTTGTACGCGCATCAGCAGCACATTGGGCACCCGCTAAACATCTATGTCACCTTTTTGTTACCTTGCTTTCACAGAAAGAACTTGGCACGCCTTTGATTGTTTGGTTACAAACTTGGCATTTGCTTGCAGAAGATGTCGAATACAAAAGAAGACAGATTTTAGGGCATCCAGGTACGCCCAACATTATAGTTTTCTTACTATATTATGTTGTTATGTTCCTAGTATGAATGTTAATGCTAAATAAACCAAAAAATAGATAAATGGTACTGAACTGTATATAAAGAAGACAAACAAATAAACACCCAATTATGCCTTTTTCTTTGAAAAAAAAATCATTTCAACTGATTTTGTTTAGACTACAATTTTAATAAACTTATTTTGTGCCAAATCACAACGAAAAACATTGTTTTTTCCTTTTTGTGATATACATTTCTACAAAACATCAATATATTTCCAACTCAATGCTTATCCAATTATTAAATAATTTATTTCATGCAGGTTTGAGAATTAGTGACGACGAAAAAAAAATGTGGCTTTATTTTGGATCGAACAACTGATGCGATCTAGAGGTACCACTTTGAGACGTTTTCCTGAGATGCCTTATCCAGATGATAGATACATATCGGAGTTTGGCAATCGTCTTATATATGATGAGTTGGATTACAACCCGGCCGAGCTACGGTCTAAATACTGGCGTCTATACACCGCTTTAACCCTGAGCGAGAAAAGTGTCTATGACACCATCATGACATCCGTTGAAACATGAAAAGGAGGTGTTTATTTTGTATACGGATATGGAGGTACTAGGAAGACCTTCTTATGGAAAACGCTTGTTGCAGGTATTAGACGAAAGGGTGATATTGTCATAAACGTTGCATCCAGTGGTATTGCATCTTTCTCGATGTCGAGGCCGACTGCTCATTCCAGATTCCATATTCCTATCAATAATGATGAGACTTCTACTTGCTCCATATGTCCGCAGAGTGATCTCGCAGCTTTGTTAAAGAAATGTAAGCTTATTGTTTTGAGGCTTTAGATCGCTCTTTGAGAGACGTACTACGTAAGAGCATGTTTGACACTTGTGAAACGCCTTTTTGGTGGCATGACAGTGGTCTTTGGTGGTGATTTTAGGCAAGTGCTCCCTGTTATTCCAAAAGGTTCACGTCAAGACATTGTCAATGCATCTTTAAAGCAGTCGTACCTATGGGATCACTGCAAAGTTCTCAAGTTAACCGCCAATATGAGACTGACCGTTGGATCAAGCCCTGAAGATGTAACTGAGATACGAGAATTTCCGAATGGATGTTGAAAGTAGGAGATAGACAGCTTGGAGAAGCAAACGATGGAGAGGTTTCTATAGATATACCTAAAGATATTCTAATACATGCGGTTGATGACTCGGTAACATCTATTATTGATTATACTTATCCAAACCTTTTGAGTAACATAGCTTATCCATTATACTTTCAAGAAAAATCAATTCTTGCTCCGACAAATGAGGTCGTGGACACTATAAACGATCATTTGCTACAGACATTTCTCGGTGAAGAAATGGTTTATCTAAGTTTTGACAGCGTTGATAAATCTGATCGTGGCTCAACCATAGATGAATCTGTTTTCTCACCAGAATTTATCAACGGGTTGAAGTTCTCAGGTGTTCCAAACAACATGCTTGTGTTGAAAGTAGGTGTCCCGGTAATGTTGTTGAGGAATATAGATCAAACAAATGGATTATGTAACGGGACAAGACTTCAAGTTACTCGATTATCAAGAACTTCTATTCAGGCAAAGATAATTAACGACATACATTTTGGAAACAAGGTTATCATACCGAGGTTGAGAATTACTTCGTCTGATAAACGTCTACCGCTAAAGATCGTGAGGAAACAATATCCTTTGTCAGTGTCATTTGCAATGACAATAAATAAGAGCCAAGGACAATCACTTTCAAAAGTTAGATTGTACCTGCCACGTCCTGTATTCACACAAGGTCAACTATATGTAGTTGTTTCACGTGTCAAAAGGAAACGAGGTTTGAAGGTTGTCGTTTGTGATGCCGATGGTAATCTATCAAACACCACTACAAATGTTGTCTACAAAGAAGTGCTCCAAGGTCTTTGATCAAGATTCAAGAAGTATCTACAATATACATATGGTATAATTTATGTTATTTCTTAAGTTCATCCTTTGATTATAAATCACAAAATCCTTTTACTTACACTTTTAATATATTTTGTAACTTATTAGGTTCACACGGAATGGACGCTGCCTTATCACTTCATTCACGCTCACTACATACATTTGCTTGTGAAGCACATCAATTTTATAGGCAACGATTCATGGATGTTTATTATATCGGAACATGTTTACGTTTGATGGTTTTTATAACTTTATCCGTACACTAAACATCAATTTTATATGTGATGATTCATGGACGTTTATTATATTCGAACATGTTTACTTTCATTGTTGTTTATTACTTTATCCGCACACTTAACATCTTAATGCATAATTTCTTTTAAAACCCGGTGAATCCACGGGTCTATAAGCTAGTATACTAATATAGTGACCCAACATAAATACATGCCAAAAGCTAAATTTGAACACAAATAGGCTGAAAATCAAAAAAGTTGTCCAAATAGCCTATTTGAAAAATAAGGGTGTTAATAAAGGATACAAAAATACTTTCAAACCCACTTTTAGAAGAAGAACATGTCCTAAGACTTGTAAATGTTTTTGCTGCCACAAAGAAGGACATTATGCGAATAAATGTCCAGATAAGTTTAATAAAAACTTAAATTTTTTTAAAATTGATGAAGATATTGAAAAAATAATTGATAATGGTGATTTTATACCAATTAAAAGTTTTCAAAACATTGATTCAGATGAAAGCATTTTTATAATAACTGAAACTGAATATACTTCGTCTGATGATGAATAAATCAAATTTGCAAATTACAGATAATCTTTCAGTAATGGATTCTCAAGAAGAACAATTTGGAGAATATAAGCAAGAGATTTTGATAGATAAGAAAAAGCTAAAACAAATACAACATGAAAACTTTTCTTTAACAAATCATGCGGGATTTAAAGTAAAAACGTTACAAAAAATGGGTATAATTCCTAGAAACCATCATCTTTACTATGGGCTAAATATCCAAGAAAAAGCTTTAGATATAGATATAACTTCCAACAAAGTCATGATACCTTTATTATCTAAAAAAGATATTCAAAATAAGCTTCAAAAAATAAAACCCAAAATTAGAAATACTTTAGGATGGGTACATGTTGGAGCTATACAAATTATTATAAAATCAACCTTCAAAGAAGGAATAGATACACCTATAGAACTAGCAATTATGGATAATATGATACATAATAGAGAAGAAGCCTGCTTGGGTATCTTACGTGGAAATTTACAATATGGAAAATTAAAGTTCAATGTATACCCGAGAATTTCATATCATATACAAGATAGAGATTTTAAAAGGAGAGATTTCTTTAAACATCAAAATAGACCTTATTCGATAACTTATGCTATCTCATATGTTATTTCTAATACTCATCACTCTGAATGTTTTAGCATAAAAAATACCATTGATTTTCCATTTTTATTTAATGATGTATGCCAAGTTCAGGTCCCCACCTTATCTAAAATAGAGGAAATTGATACCAGACCTTTAAGTTTAGATTTACAAGATAAACCCCTTTTATTAAAAAGACAAGTGATTCCTAAACTTACTTTTACAAACCAGGGTGTTTCTAGTAGTTCAAATAGAGAATTATCTATTTCTAATAGATATGATAACATTATAAATGCAAAAGAAGATACGATAAAAAATTATAAAATTCAAGGTGAATACTTTGATGGAAAAAAGTTTACATGTGTTAATATATTGGTAGATACAGGGGCAAATGGAAGCTATATAAGTCATAAGCTATGTAGGAAACTACAAAAACACCAATTAGAGGTGCCCCACCACTGTACAAACTTTAATGGAGAATTTCTTGAGATAAAAGAGGCAGTAGAAACTATAGTCAAGTTTGGCGAGGAAAAAATTCCTCTAAGGTTATTAATTGAAAATGGAAGCGAAAATGATACCTTAGAAATCATGTTAGGATTAACATTTTTAGAAAATGTTAAACCATATAAAATAAGCTCTTATGGTTTAAAAATAACTTATAATGATAAGATAATATATATACCCAAATGACAAGCCGTAGTAGTGTTTATATCCCTATAGGAATTACGTATAAAGATTATAAAGCAGAATATTTTGCTGCTTATATAGATAGCGGTGCTGGCCTCTGTGTATGTAAACTTGAATGTTATCAAGATCTTGAAACATACATAGGAATTAGCTTTTTAAAAGAGGTTTTGTTGTTAAATAAAGGTATTAAAACCCCTTGGCTATTGATAGGATCTTATTTAGTTAAAGGTACAACATTTTATTTTCATGATGTGGGTACAGATGTCTTATTAGGAAAAAATTTCCTTGAAAGGTTTAATAAAGTTGTATTTGATATCGTAGCTTTTCAAATTTTATTTAAGACACCATGTCATCATTTAATATCTGTTAAAATGATGAATAGAGAGCTTATGGAAGAATTTTACCTATAATTTTTAAACGACGTGAAAAACATGATGACATAGGATACCAAGGAAAGCCAATCCTTGAGAGAGGAAAGCTTTTTTTTAAAATATCAAAAAGATGAAAACCTTTTAGATTATCAAGTAAATCTTAGAAAGCTTGATAATAGTATAGAAGATATAAAAGAAAGGTTATATAAGTGCTATACATATAACCCTTTAAAATTCTGGGATAAGAACCTAATAATGGTCAAATTAGAAATGAAAGACAAGGATAAAGAAATTAGGGTAAAACCCATGAGATATAACCCTGAAGATCAAAAAGAATTCCAGGTACAAATTATGGAACTCTTAGATAGTAAACTAATAAGACCTAGTCATAGCCCTCATAGTTCGCCAACCTTTTTAGTTAGAAAACATGTTGAGATAGCAAGAGGCAAAGCAAGAAAGGTAATAAACTATAAAAATTTAAATGAAAATACAATATTTGATGGGTACTTTTTACCACATAAAGAAAGTTTGATAAATTGGACTAGAAATAAAAAGATATTTTCTAAATTTGATTGTAAAAGTAGTTTTTGGCAAATAGAAATGCATCCTGATAGTATAGCCTACACTACATTCTCTACTCCACAAGGCCAATATGAATGGTTAGTTTTACCTTTTAGATTAAAAAATGCTCCTCAAATATTTCAGAGGAAAATGGATATTATTTTTAAAGAATATGATTTTATCTTTGTTTACATTGATGTTATTTTAGTCTTATCTGATGATATAAGCTCACATTTGAAGCATCTAGATATTTTTTTGTAGATTTATGCATAAAAAATGGTTTAGCATTATCAGAAAAGAAAACAAAATTGATTAAAAAATAAATTGATTTTTTGGGAATGAAATTAGATGGTAATGGAATAGAGCTCCAAAGCCACATTCTTGAAAAAATATCATCTTTCCCAGATAAATTAATTGATAAAAAGCATATACAAAGATTTCTTGGAATACTCAATTATGCATATGATTTTATCCAAAATCTAGCAGAGTTAAGGAAACCTTTTCAAAAGTTACTCAAAAAAGATAAAATATTCAGTTTTGATAAAAAGCCTAGAAGGACATGTAAGAAAGATAAAAAAATCTTTGTAAAGATATACCAAAACTACATGTTAGGAATTGGAAATTCTATTGTGAAGCATCGGTCACCCCAAGTATAATCTAGCTTAAGTTAGCTCGTAGACATATCGTTTATTATGTTAGTTGTTAGTCAGTTATTAGCATAGTTTAGTCTAGTGCAACACCATGGAGGAAGGACGGGTCTTTACCCATTGTATGCCTGATCCACAGCCCGTTGGAGGGCGTATAACTTTGTATAAATAGCCCTCTCCCCACAAGGGAGAGGGTTGGATGTTCATTTGGAATCTAACCTTCCATGAGTTTCTCTTACTAGAATATCCCACTTTCTCTCTCTAAAACCATATACCTATACGCCTATATTTGTGATTGCTTGCGTGTTTGAGAAATCCAATATGTTACAAATGGTATCAAGAGCCATGGTTTGATCATCTCTCTTACATATCCTTGGATTTCTAGTGGTTTTATATAGTTTTTGAGTTTGAGAAAGTTTAGTGGTTTTTGCATCATTTGGATCATTTCTTGTGTTAAAGTTTGAATTTTGAGTGTACTTTTATGTTTAGAATCATTGTAAGTGCTTGGGTTTTAATTTGGAAAGCTTGAATCACTGTGGTTGGGCTTGTTTTGGATTGAAAAGTGTGGTTTTGAAGTTCTTCATGGTAGCGACTTGAGTCTCGGAGTTAAATTTCTTCGTAGCGACTTGCTTCAGTAATTTTTAGCGAGTTACAGTGTTAGTCGTAGCGACTTGGTCGTAGCGACTTGTCTATTGAGACAAGCCGACAAACAGTACAAGTTAGTGGATTCTCCACTACGGCTAGCGACTTGGAGGGGTAGCGACTTGCTTTCATTATTTCTAGCGACTTGTACTTTTAGTTCTTAGCGAGTTGTTCCTTAGCAACTTGACTGTTTAGCGATTTGGTACCATAGCGATTTGTGTTTAGCGACTTGGTTCTAAATTTCTAGCGACTTGGTTTTATTGTTCTTGGCGAGTTGTTCTATTAGCGACTTGTCTTTATAGCAATTTGGTGAATTGATGCAAGTTACTCATATCTAATATCCATCAACACAATGTCTTACATCACCGACCCTTTAATCTCCAAAGTGCTTGAACTTTATGATACCTCACAGAACAATGAAACTGGTTGCTATTCAGAATGTTATACCTTGATTGATTCAGCAATTTATGATCAAAACACTTCACAATCTGAGTCAAAATTTAAAGAGTCAAACTTGTTAATGATACATGATGCAAGGCAAATGGAATGCAACATTGAACCCTTTCAACTACTTCATCAGCACCTCAAACAACTGTTATCCACAGCTATGGATCGTACATGCAGTGCTCTCCTTCGTCAGGATCTACCCACTTTAACAAGAACCGTGCTACTGAACTTAGAGCAACTGAGGCTTCAAATTACCAAAAAGAAGGTATCAACTGATGATTCTAATGCAGCTCTTCAAGTAATCTTCAATCAATTTCAACCATTTATCAAGCGGGAATATTCCTCAGATTTTGATCATGACTTGACTGGAATTTCATTCAAGAAACATACTGGAATGGAAATTCATGAGTTCATAAACACATTTATTCAACTTATGGGTAGGAAATATACATTAAGGAAGCTGCTCAAGAGAATGATAATTTGAATGAGTTGAATGGGTGTCAATTTAAGTTAAGTGAAGGTTGTGATATGTTGGGCAATGGATCAGTTGAAAGAATGGATGATGCCGAATGCAGAATTTCAGTTGCGACAAAGGATGATGAAACCTGTATCTTGAACACAAAGGCTCATTGTCAGAAAAAGCTTGAAACGACTTACATGACAACTCCTATTATGCATGTGGTGAATACTGATGACATATCTGCAAATGAACAGGTTTCATGCGATGAGGTACCCTTAACTGATCAACATAATGCATGTGCTAATGTACCTGATCAATTTGTTCCTAACTCTGAACATGATATTGTTAAATATGTCATGGTTGAACCTGAATCTAAAATTGTTAAAACTAATGACATGATCAAAAAAGGGGTTTATGATGAACTTTCAAAAAAATACTCAATTCTTGAAAAACATTGTATTTCCTTGAAAATTGCAATACAACAAAAAGAATAAAGTTTTCTTCTTTGCAAAACCTTGCATTAATCAGAATTCCCGAATTTTGAGAATTTTTTGAAATTAACCACTTAAAAACCCAGATTCAGGATAAATATTCAACCATATGCAATCTGAAATTACAACTCTCAGATGTGCATAAGAATGATTATCATGGGATGAACAATCCTAATCATGAGATGAGTGGTACACTTAAATCTAGGAATGATGAATTGGCTTTATGTGTGTCCAACCTAGTAAGGGAAAATGAGTCATTAAGAATGAACTTAGTAGAGAACAATTCCAAGTTGATAGATCAAACTAACTCCTTGTTGGCAGACATTGATGCCCTCAAAGCCCAAGTTCAGGATAAGAGCTTCACTATTGTTGCATTAAAAAATGAGCTTAGGAAATCTATTGGAAATAGGGTGAACACTAAGTTTGCAAAACCATCAACCTTGGGAAAGCCAATTGTTCAGAACAACTCGAAACATACTGTAGTTAGGCAGCCCAATGCTTTTAGAACTGAAAGATTTAAACCATCGAAATCTAAGCTTGCCTCCCAAGTTGATGCGAATACTATTTTGTCAAAACCAGTCACTTCACTATTTCATTCCGATATGATGAATAACAAATCCCAGTTTAATGTTCAAAGTCCTAAGATCATGAATACTAGGAGTTCATCTAGTTCTCATAAGAAGCATCAAATGGCTGATCAATCCCCTAAGAAACAAACTAATTACAAAAGGACCAATATTCAAAACAGGGAAGTGCCTACATCCAAATCTACTAGCAGTTGTTTCAAATGGATTCCCACTGGTAGATTATTTAAGTTTTCGGGATCCAAACGGACTTATATACCTAGATCTTGCCTTAAGTGGATGCCCACAGGAAAACTCTTCAAGAATATTGAACCTAAAGGGATTTCTATTAATGACACTCCTAGATCAAACTGTGCAACATCCAGTAGTGAGGTTACTCATGTCACTAACCCATCTATCTGCAGCACTACATGTGTTACTAGTGGAAAGTGTCCTCAGTCTTTTTCAGGTACAATGCTCAATTCAATCATGAACATCATGACTTGGTTTCCATCAGAAATGAAGATTGCTCACTCAGGAATTGTAGCTTGCCAGAATTGATGTACCTCGTACTTTGACTCCTGTTCAACCTGAATCAGGACTCGTTCTCTTATATCAGTGTACAAATTAGTTTTCTGTTAAAAAAAATCAATCAAAATAAAAAAAAATTAATTAATTAAATCATTTTTTTTCTTTACACACAATCTGATAAAAGATATATCTCCTGTTATCGATAACATTTACGGTCCTAGAAATGTCATTCAATAATGACACGGGATCATAGATGAAGTTCGAACGAAAGATATACTCTTGTTTTAAAACAGGGGGTTAGAATTCAATCAATGTTCACTGGTGACATTGATTGAGGGGGAGAATATTTCAAGTTATCTCGTTATCTCTGTTTCTCTTTGCACCATTGTTTGACATGTATTATGTGCTGATGCATGTTTAAGTCTAGCTTCGTTATGTCCTCTGTGCTAGTTTGCTTATCTATGATATGTCACTTTTTGGTACTTGTCATATTATTCTACATGTTTTTAGAAACTGTATTTGCATGCTATCTGATAAGTTCAAGGACTGAAAGTGTTAACAGTACAAAATTTGATAGATAGCGACTTGCTTCAATCAGGGTTAGCGACTTGGCTTTTCTAAGTGGTAGCGACTTGTCCTTAATCTTTACTAGCGAGTTGCTTATTTTGCACAAGTATAGGGACTGAATGTGTTAACTTGGTAAACCTGAAAAATCAGTTCTTATCCCCTAGCGACTTGTCTCTCACTTACATATTTTTCAAAAACTCTCTCAAAAGATTTTTTCTCTCTCTCGTGACTTCTTGCTAGCGATTTGTTTGTGGTAAAGTTTATGTTAATCATTCTTGTCTCAAATCTTGTGAATTATATGCATCCCCTAACTCAGTTTCCTTAACAGATTCCACTGTACACTTGATCCTCGACATTTGCTCCCCTCGTCTAGGTTTGTTAATGGACTCGTTGAATGAAACACTTGATATATATGTTAATGGATTAAGGTGTTGTTTGGGTTCACTAGGATAGATGTTGTTAATACAAATAAGCCGTAAAAACATTTATTTATATTTTACGATCTTCTAATGTTTTGTCGATAACAAACGTAAAATCATTTTAACGAAACAAATAGAGTACGTAAATAGTTTGTGTTAATAGTTTCCTAACACACTTACGTTTTCACATAAAACACTAAAACAAGCCTAAGTGATTTTATGATTTAGATACATATGTACAACAACTAGTGTTTACATATTGGGTTAACATATACTTAAACTAAGTATACTAAAATGGGTAAAAATATGTAAATACTAAAATGGGTAATAAACTAGCAAATGGTATTGACCCATAACCCATGGTTTTATATATACCACTTAACCAAGTTCATTGTATCTAGAAAGAAAACCATGGTTCAACCCATAACCCATGACCCATAACCAAAAATACCCATGGGCAAAGAGGAGCGTTCCACGGATCCCTGGCTTTGTGCTAGCCGGATCCCAAGTGGAAGGGATCCGTGGGATCCGGGGAACAGTAGAGAATTTTCTCTATAAATAGAGAGCCATTTCTCCCTTTCTATGCATCACTTCACACACATACTTCCCCAAAGTATTCTAACCCTCTAACCTCAGATCTAAGTGATCTATGTAGTTTGTCGTTTGTTTTTGTGTGATCTTTTAGGTTCCTCTTAAAGGAGAGATCACCACTTCTTGAAGATGTGCAAGCTCAAGTCCATGAGTTGCCATGCTTCGTCATCTTCAAGACAACTAAGGTTCTCTTGTTGATAGTTCTTCCTCTCTCCATAGATGTTGGGTTGAAGGCATTAGTGAAGAATGCCGAAAGTGTCAAGATGAAAGCATTAGTAAAAGATGTTCATCATCCGTGTCAAAGCATTAGTGAAGAATGCTAAAGGTGTCAAGACGAAGGCATTAGTGAAGGGTGTCAAGCGTTGTGTCAAAGGCATTAGTGAAGGATGCCGAAGAATCAAATCAAGTCGCATTTGGGAAGAATGCCTAGGTCGTATAATCGATGAGGTGCATCGTTATACATATAAGTATTTGTTTATTTACAAGGATGGTGATATCCTTGATGGTGTTGTAACAAGGAGTAGATCTCCTTGAGATTAGGTGTTGTGTCATGAAGGGTAGTAGTTCCTCCATAATGGAACTAGGTGCTTAGCCTAGTACCTAATAAAGGGTAGGCGGCGTTGTGATAGGATTAGTTCTCCTAAGGTGTGAAAGAACTCGGTGGTTAGCCTAGCACCGTATAAAGGGTAGGCGACGTTGTGTTAGGTGTGGTTCGCCTTGGTGTGAAAGAACTCGGTATTTAGCTTTGTACCAGAAAAAGGTTAAGCGATGTTGTGAAGGCTTCTCCGCCACAAGGAGTTGGTGTAGTGCTTACGAACTCTCGAGTAGGTGACTCGGGGAGTGGAGTAGGGCAAGGAAGGTGTTCTTGTAGCCGAACCACTATAAATAACTTGTGTCGTGGTGATGTGCTTCTTACTCTTTATATTTCATTACACGTTTATATATCTATCTATCAACGTCCAACATAAACAATCAAATAGATTGACATAAGTCGATCTAAATATTTAAAAGGAAGTTTTAAATTGGTAAAACTATTCAACCCCCCTTCTAGTTTTCCACAATTGGCATCAGAGCTTCGTTACCAAGTTTCTTAGAGTATGTGGTACTTTAAAAACTTGATACGATCCATGTATGTTTGAAAACTACAAAGAAGGATTAATTTTGTCATATTTTAAAAATCATTATATTGTTTATTGTTGGACAATGATAGAATGCTCTAACAATTTTTTTCTTAAAGCATTATCCATACTTGGATTTGGAGTTACCAAGAAGAGCATAAAGAATTTATCTAAATATTTCCTTTTGCAAAAAGAATGTTTAGTATTCTTACAACATAAATCTGGAATTTCCAAGAAGATCACAAAACATCTAAATACTTCTTTTCTTAAAAAGAATATTTAGCCAAGGTATGATTACTAATCACTTGCTTTTAATTTTATTATTGAAATCTTAGTTGCATGATTTATTAGTAATTGCTTTAGTAGTTATCTATATTAAAGTCATCATCAAGAATAGTATTCTTCGACTTATTTGTAGAGACTACACTACGAATTCATAATAATGACATTTTGGTTATTTGATAACCATTATCATTATTCATCACAGAGGATTCATTGACACTCCATCTACGTCAATAAAAATCTATGTGAAACTTCTTACATTATGATAAAATGGGATTTTATTATAATATTTGAAAAATAGTTCACAAAGAATTATGACCGATTCTTTAAAAGGAAACTACGTCAAATAAGATTAGCTTAACATCATCAAAACATCAACCACAAGTTTTAGAACCTAAAACATCAAAACCCTAGGCGCTTTAGAACTTCCAAACCAAAGGTATCAAAGAATGCTTGAGCTGATTTTTGTTGTCATGCCGGATCCCTGGACTTACACTAGCCGGATCCCAAATGAGAGGGATCCGCGGGATCCGCGCAACTGAAGACAGCTTAAATGAAAGAATGATCACTGTGGATGTTCCACAAACTACTTTCCCCTTAGAGACTCACGAACAAAAACCTTACTACTGTTCACAGGAGCAACTTGATCATCTCTCTCAAGCATAACAATCACTTGTGTAAGTATAATCTTCACTACATTGTTGATTTCATTCTTTGATTACTAGGATTACAAGTTCTTCATTTTAGAGGTTGGGTTCAAATGGGTTTGTCATAATTTGTTACCACATTGTTTTCTAAGATAACCCAAATCAAAGAAACAACATTGTTAATACAAATTAAACTCATTTCTTGAATTCAATAAAAATGAATTGAGCAAAATTGTGATCAAACCCTCTAGATTACTATTCACAATTAACACCACATTGTGGTTGTATTGTCTAGGAACAATCATGCCAAGCAACAAGCAACAAGATTACCAAGACACCGCTCACTACATACCCATGTACCATAGGAAAGATGGTTTAAGTCCGGATGATAGGAAAGCCTTTAAGTTGCTTGAAAGGAGACTCTTTCATGAAGGTAGAGTTGTTGATCCATCATTTCTTGCAAATACCGACATGAGGGAAGTATTTGGAACTATTGGCTTTGATTGTTTATTGGATATAAACGAGGAAATTTGCCCGGTCTTTGTGCTAGAATTCTACAAGACAATGGGTATAATTAGAAATGATGATGGGTCCATTTCAATTGATTTCACCATCAATGAGCGAGAGTTTAGTCTTTCACTTGAGGAGTTTGGAAGAATAATAGGAGTGCCACATGATGGTGTTTGCATGTACTCTAATGAGTGGTCGTTGCAGGAGATACACTCTATGGTTGATCATCACGACATTTATCACGCAACAATCCCGGAAGCAACCACGGTAAGGGATACCGTGTTTATGCCAAGAGCATCCCCATCAAGAGTTACTAGGAAGTCGAAAGTGATCTATAGAGATCCTTTCCAAATGGAGCTCTCGGAGATGTATGCGTTATATAGAAAATGGGAAGATGTGATAAGGGAGAATGTGGTATGTCTAGTAGGAAACAAGGATCACCCCAATGCATGTCTAAGCTTCATGATCTATTGTCTTGTGACCGAAACTCGTTTCAACATTGCCTACTACATGGTCAAGAGAATGGCAAGTGTAAGAAGCATGGACAAGATGGTGCTTCCGTATGCAATGCTTCTAACCCGTCTTGCCAAATTCATCTTTGCATTAGACCTTTCCCCACAATCCTTGGATCATAGCTTTTGCAATAGGGTTATGGTACCATTAACCGAGGGTAGAACAACACGGTTTATGGTGGAAGGCAAGAGGCCACACCCACCCACGGATTCCTCGGACGAAAGGGAAAGGCAAGGAGAAGGTGGAGGTAAAGGGAGTAGTAGCAACCCACTTGAAAATATCGATCTTGACCCCTTGGACTACATCAACTAATTGCCAAACATCCCTAATGAATCACCCGAATGGCAACAAACTAAGGGAATCTTCAAATGCTTCGCCAATTTCTTGAAGAAAAAGAAGTGAAGATAGTTTGATATAGAGTGGAGGACGGGTAAAGAAGTGAAGAAGGAGGAGAAAGGTAAGGTTTGAAGAATCAAACTTGTGATGAACAATTTCAAACAATGGTTTGTAAACATTTTAAATTATTCTTGTAGTTTGTAGGTATTGCCATATCATGGCACTAAACAATCCTAACGTAGGTACTTGGGAAATGAGATTTTACGACCCTTTGAATGGTCGTCATCACTCATTCTAGGAATTTTAGCTCTTCCTACCTTGGTATACATTATATTAGTTGTGCTAGTGTATTTAGTCCCCGTAGAAACAACTAGGAAAAGCATTTGATATAAAGTACAAAGATGCACATTTCACGAAAGCTCTCGATCTGCAGTGGCGGATCCCAGCTTTTGAACTGGCCGGATCCCTCCCATAAGGGAACCGCGGGATCCGTAGCATCTGATATGAAATACAGATTTGGCTACATCAAAAACAGTCCATTAGATCATCTCTAACAAGTCAAACATAAGATACTAGAGCCAACTAAGTCTTTATCAAATAGTTGAAAATCTCACTCTCATCCATGGTTTATCTAGGATACATTTTTGAAATATTTTTTTATCTACTAGTCAAAACTCACCATAATTCCGCTCCAACACTCACACATTTTCTATCACGCTTGATAGCACTTAGTTAGGTATATCTTTCAATTTTAGCAAATTAATCTCAATCATCTTTTAATCAAAATTAGGGTCAAAAATTAGTTTTTCATTTCTTCTTATTCTTAAGGATTTTAGTAAATTCCTATTAGGACATCATCTGACTTATAGGACTTGTTATCACCATTTCTCCACATCAAATTAAATGAAATCATTGTCAAACATATAGTTAGACTACCCAAGGTCAAATTTTCTTGGCCAAAACCATCATTAAGCACCATTACTTGTTATGGTTAAGGATTTGAGATATCCAACAGCTAAAGACTTCAAAATTAAGTCAAACCCTCGAAATCCATTAATAACAAACCTTACAAAAGCATAATAATGTCACCTAGACCTTGTCTGATAGCCGGATCCCTGGTATTTAACCAGGCGGATCCCTACTGAGAGGGATCCGCGGGATCCGTAGATGCAGAGAGCATAAACCAGCTCCTATATTCAACTTCATATCACCTTTGGTTCTCTAACCACCCTTAGCATACATTAATTGTCCTCCTAGAGCTGATCAAAACCCCAAGAGCATGCTTAGTCTTCTAAGTGGTCAAGAATTTAATTCCCAAATTCAAATTATTCTTTATAAACCAAACAATCTTAGGTTTATGGCACCATCCTCAATTACCTTTCAAAAATCAGAAATTAGAAGCTCACATTAGCATCTTCATCACCATGACTAAAGCTCTTAGCAACAGCTCCTCAAACATAGGATCATCCAAAAGAAAGGGTCAAATGATCCATGAAATTTCATCCACCGAAACATCTCCCGTTAGAGATAATGACTCTAGAATCCCACCTCATCTAACCCATCCAACAAAAGCTAAGAGAACCGCAAGGATTAGCATCAAACCCTTCCAACTAGAAAAAGGATCATCTAGTTCTAAACCAACCATGGCTAGTTCTAGCAAACCATCAAAACCTTCATTAACTGAGCATGGACTACACTCCTTGAATGAGCCTCTTCCTCACCCAAACATATATTCATTGTTCCATTCACCACCAAGAACCTCCCATTCACCAACCTTTTCATTGAATCGAGAGCCACCTACAACACCAACTAGCCCATCATGGGAGACAAGGAACAACCTTGATCATATGGAAGAAGTTCCATTACCACCCTCATTTTTAGAACCTCTTCCTACTTCTCAAAATGAAGACCCTCAAACACACATTGAGCCCCCTCAAAACATCCTTTTCCCTCCGGGGCCAAACCAAGACAATATTTGCCCAAATTGTCTAAAAACTCAAGGACTTGTTCAAGAAGTACGAAATGAGATACATTTCATGTTTAATCATCTTCTTGCAAAGTTGGATCAATTCAAAAAGTCCACTCATCCCTAGACTTAAGCACATTGTCACATTCTAAGTCTAGTATTGAGATTAGCATTAGTAGTATTTGTATGGCTAAAGTTCATTCTCTTAGTTTTTAGAGATTTGGTTGTGTATCTCTTGTTTTATTCAATGAATACTTATATGCTATGATTATTCTGTGTTGTGCTTGCTATATTGTACATATATCTCATTTTTTTCATTGCTTGACATTTCTGCTGAAGAAACTATCATCAGATAGCCGGATCCCTCCCAAATACCTAGACGGATCCCTCCTTGAAGGGAACCGTGGTACAGAAGCACAAATTTCTACTAACTTGAGTCTTATTTGCAGGAAATTATGCACTATGCTCTTGTTTTCTAACCTTTGTTTTGTAGTTATTCAAAATACACATGAAGATATTAACACCATAAAGCTAGGGGGAGCTTTGTGTCAAACAACATTGCAAAATCATTTGCAACTTAATCCAATTTTGGATTACACTTCATGACACCCCATTGCAACATTGCAATATTCAAGGGGGAGCACGCTTTCGTCACTTAGACGAACCATTTGCAAACTTAATTGCAAACACAATTAGGATATTTTACGTTATGTCCTTGACGCCCTTTTCAAAGGGATAGACTCGTCAAGGGGGAGTCAAGACGAGTACCATTTCCGTCACTT
Organism: Chrysanthemum makinoi; assembly: GCA_910596185.1. Lineage (NCBI taxonomy): Eukaryota > Viridiplantae > Streptophyta > Magnoliopsida > Asterales > Asteraceae > Chrysanthemum > Chrysanthemum makinoi. The sequence continues at coordinate 19,776,333 of OU343224.1, read as the reverse complement.
GCTCTCTTTACATTTTCTTTCGCATATTTTTTTTTAATTGTGTTAGTTTCTTTTAACACTTTTTGTTTCGACAAAAAGGGGGAGAAGAAAGTAAAAACTACAAATTCAAACTTTTACGAATTTTAGATTTTCCTTAAAATAATTTTATGTTTTGTCATCAACAAAAAGGGGGAGATTGTTAATACAAATAAGCCGTAAAAACATTTATTTATATTTTACGATCTTCTAATGTTTTGTCGATAACAAACGTAAAATCATTTTAACGAAACAAATAGAGTACGTAAATAGTTTGTGTTAATAGTTTCCTAACACACTTACGTTTTCACATAAAACACTAAAACAAGCCTAAGTGATTTTATGATTTAGATACATATGTACAACAACTAGTGTTTACATATTGGGTTAACATATACTTAAACTAAGTATACTAAAATGGGTAAAAACATGTAAATACTAAAATGGGTAATAAACTAGCAAATGGTATTTACCGATAACCCATGGTTTTATATATACCACTTAACCAAGTTCATTGTATCTAGAAAGAAAACCATGGTTCAACCCATAACCCATGACCCATAACCAAAAATACCCATGGGCAAAGAGGAGCGTTCCACGGATCCCTGGCTTTGTGCTAGTCGGAGACCAAGTGGAAGGGATCCGTGGGATCCGGGGAAGAGTAGAGAATTTTCTCTATAAATAGAGAGCCATTTCTCCCTTTCTATGCATCATTTCACACACATACTTCCCCAAAGTATTCTAACCCTCTAACCTCAGATCTAAGTGATCTATGTAGTTTGTCGTTTGTTTTTGTGTGATCTTCTAGGTTCCTCTTAAAGGAGAGATCACCACTTCTTGTAGACGTGCAAGCTCAAGTCCATGAGTTGCCATGCTTCGTCATCTTCAAGACAACTAAGGTTCTCTTGTTGATAGTTCTTCCTCTCTCCATAGATGTTGGGTTGAAGGCATTAGTGAAGAATGCCGAAAGTGTCAAGATGAAAGCATTAGTAAAAGATGTTCATCATCCGTGTCAAAGCATTAGTGAAGAATGCTAAAGGTGTCAAGACGAAGGCATTAGTGAAGGGTGTCAAGCGTTGTGTCAAAGGCATTAGTGAAGGATGCCGAAGAATCAAATCAAGTCGCATTTGGGAAGAATGCCTAGGTCGTATAATCGATGAGGTGCATCGTTATACATATAAGTATTTGTTTATTTACAAGGATGGTGATATCCTTGATGGTGTTGTAACAAGGAGTAGATCTCCTTGAGATTAGGTGTTGTGTCGTGAAGGGTAGTAGTTCCTCCATAATGGAACTAGGTGCTTAGCCTAGTACCTAATAAAGGGTAGGCGACGTTGTGATAGGATTAGTTCTCCTAAGGTGTGAAAGAACTCGGTGGTTAGCCTAGCACCGTATAAAGGGTAGGCGACGTTGTGTTAGGTGTGGTTCGCCATGGTGTGAAAGAACTTCGGTATTTAGCTTTGTACCGGAAAAAGGTTAAGCGACGTTGTGAAGGCTTCTCCGCCACAAGGAGTTGGTGTAGTGCTTACGAACTCTCGAGTAGGTGACTCGGGGAGTGGAGTAGGGCAAGGAAGGTGTCCTTGTAACCGAACCACTATAAATAACTTGTGTCGTGGTGATGTGCTTCTTACTCTTTATATTTCATTACACGTTTATATATCTATCTATCAACGTCCAACATAAACAATCAAATAGATTGACATAAGTCGATCTAAATATTTAAAAGGAAGTTTTAAATTGGTAAAACTATTCAACCCCCCCTTCTAGTTTTCCACAGATGTAATCTTGCATATTTGTATGTATTAATGGGTTTGTGAGTGACTTGTTGTATCATTTGTATGTGGTTCGATTTGTGTTGTGTTTCTGAAATTGATTGTGTTTGTGGATTGATTGTGCGCGTTCATTATAGCGGTTTGATTGTGTGTCTATATTGATTGGATTATGGTAAAATGCGTATGATAAGCTTTGTTCTTGGTAGCGACTTACCAGTGTTCTTCATAGCGAGTTGGTTCATAGATTCAGTATAGCGTTCTTGCTAGCGACTTAGTGATTTGATGTGTAGCGACTTGGCCTTTTTTCTTTTGATAGCAACTTGTCCTTACAAGTTAGCGACTTAGTGATTTCATTTGTAGCGACTTGGTCTTGCTTCTATTGATGGCGACTTGTCTTTACAAGTTAGCGACATACTTAAATGTTTTCATTAAGGCGACTTGCTATGTATTTTTCTTATAGCGACTTGTTTTGACAAGTTAGCGACTTGCCATGGTGACTTGTTAATAATTTTCATGTAGCAACTTGATTTTGTCAAAATGTGTAAAGCGACTTGCTGTAAGTATTTCATGCTAGCGACTTGGTCCAGGATTACTTGTAGCGATTTGTATTGACAAATTGCTCTTAGCGACTTGCTACAACATTATTGTTTAAGCAATTTGTATCTGGTTCCTCTTGCAGCAACCTGAATTAACAACTTGCTTAAGAAATCTGTTATAACACTTCCGTAATAGCAACTTGTCTCATGAAATCCTATTATAGCAACTTTGCTCTTCACATTTTTGACTCAATTCAACTTGTGTCTTGAAAAAACTTTGTCAACATGATTTGTTACTTTGAAAATTACAAAAGTTACTTAATCTACTTCCTATGCAAGTCAATCTACTTATCTGTAATCTATCATGGGTGCTACTCATAGTGTTTTGTCATAAAATTGCCTTAAAAATTGCTTTAACTAACCACATCTAAACTAACATGCTATCAATCATTGTTGTTGTATGTATGTATCTTTAGATCATCAATGGCAAATACTACCTCATCTGAGAACCTTGGTACCTCTGCTCCACCCACAGTTCTTACAGACAATGAAATTCTTCCAGTAGACAAATGGGTAGAGATTGGGAAAAGTAACTGTTATGTGGACATGGAAAGGATTCAACAAAATCCAATCTTCAAAGTGGCAATTGATATTCTTAAAAACACTAATTTCTTCAGTGCCATGACCAAGCAATGCACTATCCCTTCCATTTACCTACAATAATTTTGGAACACCCTCACATGGAACAAGATCTCCGCCACTTATTCCTGCAAGCTTGATGATAAGGAATTTGAAATCACATCTGACATTCTCAGCAAGGCCCTAGGAATCACACCCTGTGACCCCACCATACGATCTGCCCCTCCACCTAGTGCGGAAGAGCTAATAGTCTTTTTGATTGGTTTGGGTTATCAAGTTGGCATATCAAGGGCTTCAGATATCATCACTGGACACATGTATCAACCCTGGAGAGCCATAACCACCATTCTCAACTTATGCTTATCTCGCAAAACCTCAGGGTTCGATAAAGTAAGGATACCTATTCTGCAAATCCTATGGGGTCTCGTCAATGGGGTGAACATTAATGTCTCGGAACGTATTTGGGAAGAATTCTCGTTGTCAATGAACACATTTATCACCGATAGAACAAACGTTCAGAATCAAGCTCAAGGAAGAAAGAAAGTACATAAACTTGTGATTCCTAGCATCAGATTCTCGAAGCTTGTTATCCAGTACTTGCAACAGACTCATAACTTCAATCCCAGGAGTGAATCAATCCTCCATAATGCTAAGGATGAATTTGTTCTGGGTAATCTCAAATACATTGCGAGAGGTGTCAATAAGGAAATCTTTGGATTGCCCATTCCTGATATTCTTCTCACATACGATATTAAGAAGACTGGTCACTTCAAATTATACAAGAAAAGGGCATCCAAATCCAATGTTGAAGACTCTCCCATTCCATCCCAACCCAAAGCTACAAAGACTACTTCTAGCACAAAGTCCTCATATGCTGCCCTTCCCAAGAAGAGACGTGACAAATCACATCCTACTGACACTTCTTCAAAGAAGCAGAAAAAGAGAAAGAATGATGCGGAAAAGGAAATTGTTGGGGGAACTGAGACACCAAAGGGTGACAGTCAATTGGTTGACGAAGACGAGGCTAATTTGCATCAAGGAATTAAACAAAGCATGGAAAGCCTGAACATGAGACCACCAGTTGGAGGTGTCGTGTTAAGAGAACCTGAACCAGAGCCACGCCAAACAACTCCAATCACACAAGACAAGGGGAAAGGGATTGTTGGTGTAGATGCCGAACAAGCCGCTCACATGCTTCTGACCTTCTCCTCTTCACCATCAAGAACTACCACTCAATTTGAGCTGAAGAAAAGAAGTGTTGAATCATCTTCAGCTCAAGAACAATCTGGATTGGAAAAGGAGGTATCCGAAGCACAAGAAGAAACTCTTGCATCAAGTAATACCCAATCTGATCAAAATGATGATGAAGAGTTGCAGAAAGACTTACAGGAGAACCTTGAGTCGAGATCTGATGAAACCAGGCATATGGAGGAACCTATCCTGTCTCTTGATTCTCTATCCTCATTGAAGAATCTAGATACGAGACTTCTCTTTCGTGATCGGTTTATTAATGACAAACCCTCAGAGACTGAGACTCTTAAGAAAGGTAATGAGAAAGAGGAAGTAGAGTCCATGTTTACCGTCGAAATACAGCAAGACACTTCAACCATCCCTCCTATGTCAGCACCATCTCATACAACCGTACTTCCACCACCCAAACCCACTAATGATCCATCAACAGTTGTCACCATCAGTGAAACCATCACTCCTCCTGCCTCACCTCCTCCTGTCAAAACGACTGAGCAATTGCTCGAAGAGGCTAGGACATGTATTGCGACTATTGAGAAGCACTTTCCTATCGCCGTCAATAATCTTGATAGTCGTGTAAAAAAGCTGGAGAATCTTAACCTCAATGAGATTGTAACAAAGGCAATAGAAGCTGATATTAAAGATGCGGTTGAATGGGCAATGAAGGCTCCATTACTTCAGCGATTCAAAGACTTGCCGATCTCTGACATGAGATCAATTCTCTCAGAAAGAATGTATGAAGCAGGAGAGCATCTGGACAATACGCATAAGAAATTATACGAAGCACTCGAGGAATCGATGAGGCTTGATAATTATCAGCAGTTTGTAGAGGATGTACGTGAAAGGGAAGATATGAAGAAAAGAAAGACTGTTCTGATGAAATCAAAGGATAAGTCTGGAGGCTCCAAGCCACCACCACCTCCTTCACCTCCAACTGGAGGAGCTGGAACTTCTAGGGCTGGTGGATCATCTGGCACAAACACTACACCTTCACCACAACCATCAACATCTCATCCAAAACCGATAAATCAATCCAGCTCGTCCGGTGATCAGGGTACTCAAAAGAAGTCTGCAGCATGGACCACAATTGATTCTAGGTTTACACCCACCTTCTCCACTATCCCAGAAGATCAGGTGCTACACGAAGAGTCTTATGTCACAGCAGAGTCATAATCTGATGACGATGATGCATCCACAAAACATATCCCCAAGCCATCTGATGATGATTGGTTTGATGCATGTTTCGGGTGAACGCTCTAAAACCACTAGAGTTGCACCCTCTAAAGACATTACTCAAAGCTGGCTCACTAAAGAGAGACCTCAAACTCCAGAACCTTCATGGTTCATCCCAGAGTCTGAAACGATGATTCCTGACAACAACTGGGCCTCAACAATCACTACCAACAATGAAGCCCCAGCTGAAGACTCACTTCTTTACATCACAGGAGATATGGGCAGCTTTATGAAGTGGTTTTGTGAACAGAAGGGAATCTCGTCCATCACTCCAAAGGATCTTGAAGGACAAGCATTCGAAATTGTCAAAGTCTTTCACTCATATGCCAATCAGCTTCAATACCAGATGGAAGAATGTCATAAGATGTTGAGTGATCAAGTCAGTGAGCAGATTAGCCGTTTCAACGTGAACATGCCTCTTCCTCTCGGTGGTGAACCTGGACAAATGACCATTCAGTCTGAGTTCTTCTTCAACCATGACCTAGACTATCTATGTGCTCGTACATCTGAAAGAAGACCAGCTTTATCAATTTCAAAGATGAAAGCTGCTACCTACACAGATCCGGGTCTTGAGCAGATGGTACCTGATCAATTCTGGTCTAACAAAGAACATGTGTATGACATCGAGGCTTCATATGGTATTTCTCATTGGTGGTTCAAAAAGAAGAAATTCTACATTGAAAGACATGGAGCTGGTAAAAGACGCAAATTTGTTAGATCCAAGTGAGGATTCGAGTGTTGTCAATATAGAAATCTTCCCAATCTATGGTTATGATTATCTGAAGAAGATTGTTCTTCGAAGAGCTGACTTGAAAGATCACGTAATAGAAGAAAACGACTTCAAACATCTGCTGCCAAATGACTTTGAAGATCTCTATCTTTTGAACCTTCAAGGACACCTTAACCATCTACCTGTTCGTGAGAAGAAAGCTCTCTCTGCTACTGTCAATCTCTGGATCAGAGGCTTGGTCATTCGAAAAAGAGTTGAGGATTTTCAATTAGGAATGGAAAGCTACCAGACCCGCGTCAACCTTACAAGACCGCAATGGGAAGCCTCAGGACATGAATTTCATCACGAATATAAAGTGATTGACACTCCTAGAGCCATCATCTTTACCGACAGATACGGGTCAATAATGCTAATGAGGCTATGCAAGTTATACAAGTTCAGTGATGGTACACTCAAGATGGTTGAAAAAGAATTGAACTCAAGAGTGAAGGAAATCAAAATTGACATGAAGCCGTGGAACAAAACTAAATTCTGGTCGGAACAGGATTTAAAGATGTGTGAAGAGTTTTTGGCTGTAATTGGTAGAAGACTTAAGACTAGAATGATTTATCGCAGCCTTGAAAGTTTTGTGGGTGGTAGACTTCGTGAAGGTCACTACAAGCTGCTTCAAAGAACTGAATGAAGACATCTTCCGGAAGTAGCTTCTGTTTTGTATTTTTGTTATGTAAAATGTGGTGTATGTAATATGAACAACTATAATGTATGTAGTAGTGATAGGTTATGTATTGTGGTTTCCTTTTTTATCTAAAAGGGAACTTCAGTGTTGTCCACTTCAGATCATATAAAACCGGACACATTTTTCTCCAACAAATGTTTTTTTTCATACATATTTAAATCACTTGAGATCCAAAATCTCAAAGGATTTGAAATTTTTGATCGGGGGAGAAAATGTGATATAAATATGAAAGATGATAAAAGATGACCATTTTTGTCTCAAAGTGCATACTGCTCTCTAATATGTGCTAAACTCTTTTCGAATCTCGAAGCATATATTAAGGGGGAGCATTTCAAAACTAATACAAATCTTCAAGGTACAAAGATTTCCATGTTTTAACATAAGGTACCTTGATTGTGTGTTAAATGGTTTCTAAATATTTGGTAATCGTGGTTGTATTTCAAAAGATCTCTTTCCTCTATGTGATAAAATGATTTCAAATATCCTATGCACATATTGAGGGGGAGAATTTACCAAGAAAATCAAATGGCTTTTTCTACGGAATTTGTGATCAAGAAATTATTTCAAAGAACTCTTGCCTCCATGTGCTAAACAATTTCAAGATCATGTGCACATGTTGAGGGGGAGCATTTCTAAATGATCAAAACTATTAAGGTACAAAATGCTTTGACTTTATATCATAAGTACCTTGATTATTTTTCCAAATGATTTTTTTCAATTGGTTTTATGAAAGAATGAACTGTACCAAAAGACCGACCATTTTACTTTATGCATAGAGTTATAAGGATGGTAAGGTTAGGTATTAGTTCCCATGATCCGCCAGAACCGGAGGGATCTACCCAGGGACAATCCACTAGAGAGTGTAGAAGTCCTTAGGTATGATAAAAAAAAGGAGAAAAGTGAGATATGGGAAGAGTGTGGACTGAGACAGAGCTAGTACTGGAATAAACCCAACAAAGTTCTAGTTATGAAGTCTCGGTAAGCACTGAAGGGGTTGAAGAATGAATAAGAAAGGAATGGAAAAAGGGGTGAAAAGAAATAGCCCTCCAGTTATTCAACCTTAGGGCAGAAACCGGGTTCAATTCATATGCTACTGATGGTTACTAAGGTAACATCGGTATTGAAGACAAGACGTCATGGACCCAGTGACGCACTGCACTACAACTTCCCAAGCTACTCAAGTTCCTCTTAAAAGGGCTTGTTTCATTCTCACGGGGAACCGACATTATCTATCGACTTTCTCTTAGAGTTTGTTGATATTGAAGAAGGAGACCCTCTCCCTAGTCTCCGGCATAGGAACCAAATATGCACTATTGAGTCTAGAGCCATGAGATCATCATATAAATCTCTTTAGGACACTGTCAATGAAGACTCTCTGTTTCACACAATGTGGAAAGAGAGATTATATCTTATGAGTCTTACGCATCATCCTTGTGGTATTGCGAACATCGAGTGATATGCAAACATATTCACAATGAAGATGGAAAGCCTTCTGGAGCCAACATCAAACAAGCTCTTGGTAGGTGGCATGTGAGATCTATCCAATAGATCAACCATGTGACAACTGAACAGAAACAATGGGGCGATTCAATCTTTTGAATCAATCCTAGTTCAGGTTATGGATTGACGGATACCTTTGAAAAACCGGTCGTTGTGCTTAAAAACTCTTTTCTCTAGCACATCGTGTAACACCCCAACCCGACAAGGGTAAAGATATCACAATACGGTTTCATATCAGAACTTTAAACACTATACAAAAGCTGAAGCCTTTACAAAACTTATAAAAGATAATATAAATAACTTAATATTCAAAATAAATCTAAGATCCCTATTTTCAAATCTTGCTCTCGTCTCTACTCTCAACCCAGATTAGCTATCCCATAAGCTCATCTTGAACGCTTAATACCTGCCGCAGGAAAAGAAAATGCGGCTGAGCTTACAAAGCCCAGTGAACAGATATAACAGAACAAAAACTAAACAAAACAAATATACGAATAACGAAGTCACAACAGAATGAGAATACTGAATCATTGAGGATTCTGCGGAAGCACAAATATACAGAAATCCAGAAAAACACATAACAGTTAACGCCTTGTAGCACATTAATGACACAAACGCAAACACATCAGAATAACCAGACACTTAACATATCAAGAAAATAGATTACATATAAACCAAACGGAGAGTCTAAAGGTTAACTAAACAATTCCTAGAAAATAAACATGGCATTCAAACAAATTAATTAACCTACATTTAACACACTTAATTCAATATTGCGGGCGGAAATAGCAGTCCAATCATGGCAGTCTCACATACAGATAGAAAACACAGTAGACATACTATAACTAAATAGACAAAGACATAACATAGCCAATAGCAATTACCAGAACAGACATCATAATTAAACCATTTTTCAGATCAAATCTTAACATCAGCAGAGTTTAAACATAGCAGATCAAATCATAAACAGATAGATACCCTAACATATAGGCAAAGTTTACCAGATTAACGGAACAATTGTACTTATCAACTTTCAGGATACTTACTTTCAATTAGCACATTCATCTCGGATAAACGAATTCACATAACGATAAACTAACATAACATCAGATGACAGCATGCGAATCATATTTAAACATATTAATCATATCCTAGCATAGTAGACGGTAGTCACATAAACTTACAAAAGCATAAACACATATAATAACATAATAATAAACCTAGCACATAATTATAAACACTTGAACATACCGAATCATAATCAGAATACTTAACATAGAAATAACAGATAAAGATTTAGTTAACTACCACGAGCCCAGAACATATCATATCAGAAGTAACTTTCTTATTCGGAGGGGTGACCTCGGAATACCTTTTTTAATATGAGGGGAGACCTCAATAACAAATGGAGTAACTAGCTCCCAGAATTTGTGAAGACGCGTATTGCACACGACATCATTCACCAGACAAATCATATCAGATAACAGACCAGATCTAGGATGCATCCATACGCCCCTTCCTACATATACAAAATATGCTCCACCATCCAGGGACGTGGCAGAACATCACTCTACTGCCCTAGAGTCATATCAGAGGTGCATCACTGATACGGACATGGAACCCCCATGACTAGTGAAATATTGGCTCGGGTGTCAAACTAACTTAGGTCAAACAAATTGTCATAAATGACACAGATCATAATTCATCATAAAGGTCAAACAGATTTACAAATCGGAGTTTTCATATCATAAGTTCAAATCAGATGTTTCATGCTTCAATAAACAGAGATTTCAGATAAGCAACAGATCAAACAATTCAGAAAGGGTTCATATCAATTGTTCAGAAATCAAAGGTTCATATCACAGTCACATATCATATGTTCATAATCAGAGGTTCATAATCAGATGTTCATAATCAGAAGATCAAAATCAAATGTTCATAATCAGAAGTCCATAATCTTAAATTCAAATCAGATACAGCAAGATTCAACATACAGAGGTTCAGACAAACAGAGATTCACATAAACAGAAGGGAGTCATAGCAATGGCATAGGAGATCCTAATAAGCATAAGAGAAATGACAAAGAAAGGAAATCATGAGAAACCTTTACTGAAAAGGTCAGAATATCTGTACCTTAAAGCAAATGAGAGAAAAGCAAACGAACGAGTGAATCACGAAGATATAACGTCGCGTCTCCTTCAACGAATCTACACGGATTATGATTTATTTAATACTTATTAGCATCATTAAAGTTATAACGGATTCATCGCATTAACATTCTTAGAGTTATAAGTATATTCTCATTTTATAAGCTTCTTATGCATTGGTAAGTGTGTTACCTATTGATATCATATTTTATCTTTCAGTTTCTTAAACTCATATTCGGACCAGACTTTAGCGATTTTTATAAAATACTTACTTAGCTCAAATGAAATCAAGCAAAATCCCAGGGGTTCCCATATGAGTTAAGAGACTCTACAAAAATTGGTGGGTTCTATTTCCATGCTAAATGACCTACGGAAAATCATAAGTCCAGACCTGTCCAGAACTCACCCAGATTTACACACACCAAAAGTATGACCCCAACAAACACACTCACCCTACTCAACACATCAAACCAAAAGCTACAGGTGTCACACAATATATAAACATCATATCCACCAAAGGAAAAGTTCCAGAACCTCATAGATTAAATACTAAAAATCATTTACTACATTATAAATTTCAATTCAGCAATTCAGATTCAGACACCCTAACTTTAAAAATATAAAAATCATACTTCCAGGTTTGAAAATGACACAAGACTTATATTTCCAGAAATCTATTTCAAAGTACTACAGTTTAGGCTCAAGAATCACCCAAAAACATGCAAGTATCATCAGATAACACCTAGATGAATCCAACCTAATTTCAGACTCGTTTTCTCAGCTTTGACACTTGATCTTGTAAAATTCAAAAATACGACTTAGACAACTCCAAATTCGACCAAACCACTTGGAAAACTTAACTAAGACATAAAATAAACTTTTCCCACAAAAACCCAGATTATTGCACTTATAAAATTGGATCTATAACACACACAAATTCGACATATGATGCTGTCCAGTTTTAGGGTTTATTAAAACCACTATAATCACATGTTTAGACCATTAATTACACTTAGGGTTCCATTCCAAATAGGGTTTCGAATTTATTAGGCATGATAACATCTATATATGTGGTTCGGTTTTATAGTGGCTCGACATAATTAATACAAATTCATACAATACATATTACATTACATGCTCTCTAATTATATTAGATCCGATTCATATTTGTTGTTTTTGTTTTCATACGGCTCGACCAAAAACACAAGATTCGATTCAAAACAAAACACGATACAATATATAATAACATTAGGCGTATCAAAGTGAGACGAATAGAACGTTGTTATACCTTAGCTCGTTGGAAACAAACTCTCGACACCAAGGGGGAATTAGGGTTCGGCCGAATAGAAAGAAAAAGAAAGAAGAGGCAAAACTAGGGTTTCCAATTTGTGTTAATGTGTTGTATTTATAGTGAGTACAAATTGGTTCTAGGGCTTTTGAGTGTGTGGGCTTCGGCTTGGGTCCAACCGAACACAAACAAACATGCCCCTCATGGGCTCTCGGCTTGAGTCCAAGCTAACAAAACAAACGGCCCAACTTTGGTTCACCAAGAAACGAAAACAAGGCCCAACTATTTACGTGAGACGTTTAATCTTTCGTCGTACAATGTCGATCACATACACATATTCGTTAAGTTTTAATTATTCGTAAGTTAGATTTTAAATTTCGTTAAATGAATATAAATGTATTTTACGTATTTAATAAATGTTCGATTTCAAGGGTATTTTAGTCTCTTAACACGTTTCGTATTTTTAGGGTTTTACACATCGACTGTGTACTAATACTTCAAAATAAAAGGTGTTTATGATTGATAATTGATTTTCATTAAAACCTTTGTTGTATTGCAAAAGCAATTTCTATTGAGCGGTACACGATTGTTTTTCAAATCTCTTTTCATCAATCAGTGAATCTCAATTCACTGGTTCACTCACTCCGTGTTGTCTACTTTGAGACGCTCCGGTTTGAGAACGACTAGAGCATTGCGAAACCCTGTCAAGGAAATTCTTCGAATTATACCGATCACAGGCAGACTTGTACTTGATCAACGGGAACCGTGGGCCGTGTACCTCAATTCAACGAAAGTGATCAAAGACACTTTCGTGCGCTTTATTACTAACTGTTGTATGCAGGTACGCCCAACGTTTGCAGCTGATCAGAATGAAGCGGTCAATCCATAGCCGCATGCTCACTCAACACATTCATTTATAAAGAAATCATGATAAGTGCATCAGTGACTCTAATATTTTCACTCCATGCTTCTGCTACGCTGCTGCAAATATTATGAATCAACTAAAGCTTCCGCTACTCTGATAAGAAGATATCATGATCCAGAATGTGAGCATGTCGGTCCAAGTGTCACAACATCATATGCTGGCAATACAACAATGGGAGATGCTGAGATTAACTGTGGCTGATGATCTCTATTAAAGCTCAAAGGTCATCAATGTGGATCAGCTCAATAACCTCCACGAAACATACACTGTAGTTGAACAATGATGAAATCACCACTGAAGCACAAAGTTTGAATACTTTGATGTTTTGATGTCTACGAGCTCAAGATTAAAGATTAAATAGAATGCTAGGATTCACAATGTAAATCATGGGGTGACCTCCCTTAGGGGGAGATTGTTCGGAATTGGAAATTCTATTGTGAAGCATCGGTCACCCCAAGTATAATCTAGCTTAAGTTAGCTCGTAGACATATAGTTTATTATGTTAGTTGTTAGTCAGTTATTAGCATAGTTTAGTCTAGTGCAACACCGTGGAGGAAGGACGGGTCTTTACCCATTGTATGCCTGATCCACAGCCCGTTGGAGGGCGTATAACTTTGTATAAATAGCCCTCTCCCCACAAGGGAGAGGGTTGGATGTTCATTTGGAATCTAACCTTCCATGAGTTTCTCTTACTAGAATATCCCACTTTCTCTCTCTAAAACCATATACCTATACGCCTATATTTGTGATTGCTTGTGTGTTTGAAAAATTCAATATGTTACACTACAATTACCAAAAGAAGATGATGATCTAATTTTAGAAACTGTTGCTTCCTGAAAGTAATTGGAGTGGTGTACTTAAAAGAATAGATTATAATAGAGAAAAACAAAAAAATGGAGAAAGTATTTGTAGATATTGTTCTGGCACTTTTAGTGATACAGAAACAAGATATCATATAAATGAAAAAGAATTATTAGCGGTGGTAAGAAGTTGTCAAAAGTTTTATTATTTCTTATTACCAAAAAGATTCTTGTTGAGAACTGATAATACTCAAGTAAAAGCTTTCATAAATAATAATTTGCCATCAAAACCTGAATTTAAAATATTTTAGCCGAGATATTTTGTCGGTTCAAAATCGTTAAATCTAATAGATTCCCGTTTAAGAAATTAAACATGTAATCAAATTCGTTAACAGTGACTATATCAATATTCCACATAGTTAAATCCTTAAATTTAAAGTATAAACATATATAAAGACATATGTAACTTGTACAAATATCATACTAAAAGTCATAAAGTAATTCTAAATTATCAAACTCAATGATTATTAAACGTTTAAATTTTATCATTATTTATTTTTATTATTATTATTTATTTATTTATTAATATATGTATAATATAAGGGCTAATTCCCAAAAAGGGACAAAAAGTTGGGCATTGGTCACTTTGAGGTACAAAAATAAACACTCTTCTCAAAATGGTCATGTGCGAATGTGCGACTCCATTAGATGTGCGACACGTGTCCACTTATTTATTATTAAAGTACAGTGGTAGGTGAATTTTGTCTTATTATTGAGAGTATTAAAAGTCTAATATACCCTCACTTTAATTTTATCATTTCTCATTAATATAAATAAATTCTCACCAAACACACTCATCACCACCTCTCTTTCTCACAAAAATTCCAGCCATCTCTCTCTCAAAAATTCCGGCCATATATACAGTTAGCCTTAAAATAAATAAATTGAAGCTAGACTACACTGAAATTTGCACTGAAGCTAGACTACACTGAAAAACCATCTTTTTCAATAAGTTCGATTGAACCTGACTGCAATATATACAGTTAGCCTTAATATAAATAAATTGTTGCTTGTATAAAAATTCCGGGCACCCACAACACAGACACTCTCACACTTTTTCACACATATCTCTCTCTCTCACCTCTCTCTACTTTTCCGGCGACCGGAAACCACCACCGCCGTCTTCTCCGGCCAATATTCCGGCCACCCACCACCGGAAAATTACACCACCTATACCAAACGATAGATCGTCGAAAGGTGATCATTCTGACATTGGGTACGCGCGGTGAAAACCATTGACGCGCCCTAGATCTAAAATTTAAGTTTCGGACTTTTTGGGTTTTTGTCTTGCATGTGTTACCGTGACTTCTCACGTGTATAACCGTGCTTAGTTTGTGGTGTCGAGAGTCTCCCGAGACTCTTTGGGATGGAATACTTGTTGTGGTGATATTGTTGTGGGCATCCCAAGTGACTGTGCGGATTTGATGGTGGCTGGCCGGATATGGGAACCTATCTTTACCATAAACTTGATCTTCGGGTTGTGATGAAGTCAAAGTCCCAAAGTTTATTAATGAGAAATGAAGTCCCAAAGTTTCTCATAAACTTGATCTTCGGGTTGTGATGAATTCAAAGTTTTGGAATTTGTTTTTATATTTTAAAGAAGGGTATATTTGTCATTTAAACAAAAATTCAAAGTCAAAGTTTCACCTACCACTGTACTTTATTATTAAAAAATGGACACGTGTCGCACATCTAATGGAGTCGCACATTCGCACATGACCATTTTGAGAAGAGGGTTTATTTTTGTACCTCAAAGTGACCAATGCCTAACTTTTTGTCCCTTTTTGGGAATTAGCCCATAATATAAATTTTTTTAAGCTTAAGCTAAATAACCTTTTAAAACTTTTGTTTTAAGAAAACAATCCTTATAATAACCAAGAATTATAGCACTAGTTAAGATTATTTTAAAATTGCCTAAAAGATGCGTCCAATACGCTTCCGTATCTGTCTGCCTTTTTGACCAAAATATTACCGGGTCACACTACTAGACTTCTTAGTAGAGTATCTCAACCCCAACCTATCCTTCTGAGATAGGTGACTTCTTTTGTGGTTCCTTCAATAATATTCAGCACAGCCCAATTTCGTTTCCTACGGTAGGCGTACAGTAGACAAATATGGCTTCAATTGGAGATATCTTTTGGATAAGAGTAAAATAATCAAAACAAGATGTATAACTCCAGGGAATTATAAGGATAATAAAGAGTTTTATTTATTCATACTCGAAAATATTACAAAGTTGCATGAAAAGTTGCATGGGAAATATAGATGCATGAAAGTGAAATTAATTTTGCATGAAAGGAATGATGATCCTCCTTATTACAATATATCTACTATTTATATTACAACTTGTCTAAGCCTTCTTTCTTCAGCTCTTGACACATGGTTCTTCACTTTTGACACTTCTTACTTCAATCCTTCACTCCTGGTTCTTCACTTTTGGCATGTACTCTTGAGTCTTGACATGTATCTCTTGCATAGCTTAGTCATCTTTGAAAAGATGCACGTATCTTTTGAAACTTTGAGAACATAAACTTTATCCTCTTTTTTAGATAATATCATTTATAATATTTTTTACTTGCTCACATTGCCTGGTCTTTTAATGATTATCACTAATATCTAATTATACCTTTAATCATCTGGGATTATTGTGATATCTTTGTTCTTCGAACAAGCCGGGCATATTTCGTATCCTTCTCTTTTGTGATCTCTTTGTATACAAAATCTTTCTTGGGCATCAGGACTTGATTTTATAATTCCCCTTTCAATTCTCTTCATTCTTTGTTGAAGATATGTTATAGCTCTTGGGGGAGATCTTCTCGCCGGAGCGATCATTATTGGAGAAAAAAAGGCTTTTTCCACCATATGTCCTAAAATCCTTTTTTAGGGCTGTTTCCATTGCTTGTAAAATGATTCTCAATCCAATGGCCATTCTAATGCGTATCCCATCTTTATAGAATCCATGAAATGGCTTCCTTAACTTCTCTACGTTATCTTCTTTATCTTCAGTTTTTATCAGTTGGATAAAATGGTAGGCTGGGTATCTGTATTCTTCATAGAAATCTAGCGCGACTGACATGGATTTCAGCATCAATAAATCTTTATAACTTATCATGGGATTATTTCTATAACATTCTTTAACGGAATTTTGTAACCACATCGGCATTTTAAATAATTCTGGGAAATTAGGAGGTGTAAGATAAATTGAATTTACCGCTCCAAATTCATACCAGTATCTGACCTCGTCAGGGTTGCAACCCTGCAAATAGTTGATTCTTGGGTATACCCCTTGAAATCAACAAATCTTGTATATGTATTATAAAGACTGTAACCACATCGGCATTTTAAATAATTCTGGGAAATTAGGAGGTGTAAGATAAATTGAATTTATCGCTCCAAATTCATACCAGTATCTGACCTCGTCAGGGTTGCAACCCTGCAAATAGTTGATTCTTGGGTATACCCCTTGAAATCAACAAATCTTGTATCTGTATTATAAAGACCGTATAGTTCTTTCATCATTAGAGTTTGTAACTCAACAGGATTCTGAATAATTTTTTCAAAGCTAGAGGTTTTATCTGATTGGGGTCTAAAAGAATATGATTCTTTAGGCCTCAATTATTATTATTATTATTATTATTATTTTCAAAAATTACGTCCATCATTTGTTCATCAGAAGAAGAAGATGGAATATCGATTTTACCGGTTTATTTTTAATCAAATCTCTTATTTCAATGCTTTCAATTTCATAATTTCCAGCAGTTGCCTTGATTGTCAAACATTGCCTTTTAAATATATCTTTTATTTGAAGGATATTCTCCGGAATGACTTCAATGACATTCATTAATTCTGCCATATCGAAAGCATTATTTTTCATCTATTTTACCATCATATCCATGCTAGTAAGCAAAATATCGATATCTTCAATGATCTTTTTCATCTCTGGTCAGGAAATCTGCTAAAACATTCTTTTCAGATTTAATAATTTCTATATCAAAACTGTACTCAATACTTAAAAAGGGGGTATCCAAATTGGTCCAAGACTATATCTAGTTATCTACCTATACTATATAAATCAAACGCGACGTTGTCTTAAAACTTGATAGGTAAGCTTCTAAAAATTTTGACACATATTACATGTAAAAAGACAAATGTTAATCAAATATTTAATCATAAATTTGGCTTAGACACACATTAAGTATGAAACCTTCACACGTGGACTAAGAGAAAAAAAAGAGGCTTATATTTTGTGCGACTCGTCATTTTTCATCAGTGTTATTTTATGGTTACTATTTATCACCTACTAATTGATCTTTCTCATTTCCTTATAGTGATTAGTTTTTTTATCTTAGTTTTTATTGTTACCACTTACCATTATATTTCTTTAGATATGTTGTACTTCTCATTGTTATCTTTTGTATTCTGGCATATTTAGTTTATTTTTTTCTTTTATAAAGTCACATAATGTTACTTGGTGGTTCTGATCTGATGGTCATCAAAGGATAGAAATGAGTTAATGTAGATAATAGTGCGGAAAAAATCTATGCCATAGCGACAACACAAGCAGGTACCAACTCGCCTAGCTAGAACTTGATCATCAATTCATACATTGTTATTATACTTTTTTATGGGGTTTCTTTTTTCCAGCTTTACAAGGCACTTTGCGGTTTTCCCACAAAAGTACTTTAAATCAGCAAAGAGAGATTTCAATATTAATATCAACACTCGGTTCGGTTACAACCGGTTTCATAAACCGGTTTTCCCACCCGGTTCAGTTTTAACCAGTGGAGCAAAAAAAGTTATAACCGGCTCTCACCCAGCTGGTTCGGTTCTTCTATAACCGGTTACCAAAAAACCAGTTCTTCTCTTAACCGGTTTCAATTTTTTCTTCCAGTTCGGATCGTAAACCGGTTTTTATGTGCACCACTTAGGATAAGACTTATATCGGCCTTGATGGAAGCGTAAGTAGGCCCAAGTTTAGTCGACCCAAAGCAAACATCTCACACATTTAGCCCAATTAGGGCTCAAAGTTTTTCCCCAAAATCCATCTTCATATCATCATCATCGTCAAAACAACACACAACTTCTCACATCAGTCACTGATCAACCACCCAGCCGTCGTCGGCGCTCACATCTCATAACGTAAATCCCCTCTTTCATTATCAAACCTTTTATTTTTTTCTTCTTCTTTTATAATTAGGGTTTCGTAATTGAATCACGAATTTTATATAATTCATCCAACTTTTTGCAATTGAGCTACAAACATGTTTTTATTCATCTATTGTGTAATTGAGTTTGTGTGATTTCATATTTTAGGGTCTTTAAAAAAAATAAATAAATTTGAGTAATGAAATTGAGCTTTGAATTCGTTATCATTTATAAAAGTTGTGAGAATTATTTTGTTTGTGGATTAATTTGGTTAAAGTTGAATTTTAGGGTTTTTTTTTTTTTTTTTGGGTATAAAATTTATGAATTTGGGCTACTTTTATTGCAGGATGTATCCGTCAAGAGGGAATAACGCTTATGGACAACAACAGCAGCAGCAGCAACAGCCACAACAACAATCTTCTTATGGTCAAAATGTATGCTCTTTTTATTTATTTATTCTTTTGTGTAAACTGTTGATTGGTTTAATCTGTAGTAAAAAAGTAAGAAAAAGGTCTTCATGATGCGTTAGGATGAATGTGATTACGTGTAAGATGGATACTTTGTACTGATTGGTTTATATAGGCTGTGTTGCCGGTAGTCTTGTATGCATGTAACACTATTGCTAAAATGAATCCCATTCTCAAAAGAGACTGGGGTTCGAACCTCACTCGGTAAACATGGGGAAGAGTTTGGAAACGGCCACGGGAATACTGGTTAGGCCGCGTACATCGCAGTCAATAAAGGTTCGACTTTTTTGGGTTGCCTAAACAGGGATCCCCTTTTAAAAAAAAAATGAAAAAGATCTCATTGTCGGTTTCTGTGGTCAAAGTGTCGAACAACTATGTTCTTGATTGATATTGACATATTAGGTAGCCTCATTGCAATGAAAGAGATGCACTTTTCGAGTACGGAAGGCATTTTTTTTTGTTAGTGTCATAACTTACTAAAATCTGTGTATAGATTTTGTGACACTGCACTTGTTCCGAAAGCTTTTTGTTTAAATTTTGAAATTAAGAAAGTACTGTATAGTTTAAGTCACTACTATTTCTGTTGATATATCATCTACAAAGATATAAACCAATAATGCAGTGATTCACTATTAGCTTTGAAGTTATGAAGTAGAATGTCAAAATTCAAACATCTAGTTTCTAGAAGATTAATTTGTACGAATATATCTTGTAAATTGTGATTAGTACACTTGTTAGAAGAATTTATAGAATACAAAATAATAGTTGTTCTTAGTGTGATAGTAAGGCCTTCAAGTCTTCATTGTCTGCCATGAGAAAGCTGAATATCTGACGCATCTTGTTTCATTAGCCAATTGTGTAACTTTTACTATCAACTTGATTTATCAATCTGACTTAAATTTTTTATTGGGGTGAAGTTGGGATCTGAAGGAGGGTCCTCTCAGCTATCTATGTCTGCACGTCATGCAGCCATGTTAAGTAATCATCCATCGGCCACAGCTCAATTTGGTGGTCAGTATTCTTCTGTGTATGGTTCAATGGGACTCAACAGTGCTTTACAGGTCAGTTAACATATGATTTTTGACTTGTTCTTATCTTAACCATATTGTAGATGATAAAAATCGTTGGATATGTATTTTACTTCTGTAGGCTCCTGGTGCTAGTGCCAAAGGATCTGGTTCATCTGCTTTAGAAGGTCGTAGTGGTTATGGCTCAACGATGCAAGAGTCACCAAAATACGCACATGGTGACTACGCGGCAACTCAAAAATATGGTCAAAAAGGGGACCTTTCTGGCTATTCACCGGTTGATAGACGCCAGTATATTGAGCGGGCTGATGTTTATGCCATTCGAGATTCACAAAACGAGCCAAATGCTCGGTTTGCTGATTCAGTTGCTTTCAGTCATCACCAACAGCAGGTTGTTCATCATACTTCCTTGTTTGTTTCAAGCTGTACAATAATTTGTGTGGTCTAATGATATTTATTCGTTTTTCTCTAATTTATTTGTGAAATAGGCAGACATATATGATCGATTGGATGCAGCAACAGCACTTCGGAAAGAATTGCTACAGGCTCAGACACTCCAATCTTCTTCTATTGAAGGGAGTTCTAGGTAACCCACTTCACATGCAGATTAATTTCTTATTGTTTAATTATATTCTACATTCTTTTTGGTAACTTTGTACCATGATCATTGTTTATCTTCAAGTTGTTTGTCCATCTATGAACCTTTTATCTTGTGCTTACCAATGAATGAGGATC
Source organism: Chrysanthemum makinoi (assembly GCA_910596185.1). Taxonomy (NCBI): domain Eukaryota; kingdom Viridiplantae; phylum Streptophyta; class Magnoliopsida; order Asterales; family Asteraceae; genus Chrysanthemum; species Chrysanthemum makinoi. Next base: position 19,755,329 of record OU343224.1, on the reverse strand, counting down.
AACTGTCTACATGACAACCACTTTGTTGATTATTTGATGCCTTGAAGAACTAAGTAGCAAAACGTTTCTGGCAGACAAGCTGATTTTCTAGCAAGGGCGGCTACTGTTCGTCACACGGGTCAAGAACTTCTGTCATATGGTGGGAGAATGGAACCCGATCCTAACACTTTGTCTATGATAAGTGGTTTATCACATCGTGCACAACATGCTCCATCAATATTGGGGGCTGCTCCACGTTTAGATGTCGATGATCTTGTGTATACTCATACTTCTGTGAATCCTGGTTATGGCGTTAGCCTGCCACCTGGCAGGGACTACGGCTCAAGTGCTATTCTGGCACGTACTGGCTACTCAAGGGTTGATGATCGTAAAGGTCAAGATGAAGAACGTGAACGAGAACGGCGTAGGGATCTTTTGCGAGATAGAGAGAAAGAACGTGAACGGGAAAGGGAACGAGAAAGGGAAAGAGAACGGGAAAGGGAACGTAAGAGGGAACGGGAACGAGAAAGGGAACGGGAACGAGATCGGGAACGTCGTGAAAAGGAGAGAGACAGGGAGAAACGAGTAACTGAAACTAGACGTGAACGTTCCCCACCCAGAATCTCCAAGGACAGAGGTGGTTCATTGTCAACAAAAGCTGAGAAATCGCCACGTGTTGAAGCTTCGCATAGGTGGATTTTGTTGCTTTTTTTTCCCGCCTTTTGCATAGCTGATTGCGTTATTTGCAGCCTTCATGACTAACTTTATGTTCTTCTGTCATATGCTGAAGGCGTCGTTCACCCATTAAAGCAAAACGAAGAGATTATATCTGCAAGGTAAAAAGGCACATACAAGCAATGTCGTTCAATGTTCATAACCTCCTCGTGTTTTACCAAATATCTTTTTCTTCTTTGCTTGTGGGTCCCATTTCGTTTTCATTCATGTTCTTGTTCTTTCTCTCTTTTGATCGACAATGCGCTCGACACATTTTGTCGTTCATTGTTCATCAGACTCCCTCCTTTTCATTTTTGTATCTCATGTTCTTATGGGGTTTAAGTTACAGATTTTGGTGATCTAAGGTCGTTTTGGGTGAACTTTTTGGCCATAGCATTTTAAATTATTTTCATGTTTGGCATTTTTTCTCCTCGGTTGATAAGGACTTGGAGCTCCATTGAGCCTTCTGCATTCCTCTGAATTTTTTTGACACATATGTGGCTAATTTGTCAATGTTTATAACTTTCAAACCCTGAATTTGTGATTTACTGGCTTAGATTTCTGATAGTTTCAATTGCCATATATACAGGTTTATTCATCTGGCTTAATAGATGCGGAGAGGGACTATCTTTCTGTTGATAAGCGGTATCCTAATCTATTTACGTCTCCAGAATGCTCCAAGGTATGTTAATATTCTTCGTTAACTAGTTATAATTCTCCATATTATATAATAACTTGAGAGCTAAATTGCTGCAGGTGGTTGTTAATTGGGCAAGGGATAATCTTAAAATACCTTTGAATGTCCCTGTCAGGTATAGTTTAGTCATATTTGACAATAGTAGGATCTGCTTTATTATTGACATATGGTCAGCGCTGTACTCAAAGTTAGGATGCATTAGTTTGCATGTCTTTTATTGTGCATTACTTTGAAGAATAAACGTTGCAGGAGCAAATGTTAACCAATTTTTGTTAACGGTTAAATAGTTTTGAGCATGATTTTGTTCAAGATGATGCCCAAACTCAGCATAAAGAGGTATCCGCTGCTACAATGGTTGACGATCGTGTAAAATCAGAACACGGAAGTACTCTATGGAATGGAAAGGTACATATTTTTCTTTCAGAAAATGGCTTGACCTAATGTAAAATACTAAAGAAAAATCCAGTACGACAATTTTTTTTTTTTTTTTTTGGATTTAAAATGTTACATGTAATTCATTTTGTTTATTTGATTCAGATGATATTGATGAGTGGGCTTAGCCGAAATGCTTTGGAGGAGCTATCGTCTGAAAGAGATTACGATGATCGGATTCCTCATTTTTGCAATATGCTTAGGTTTGCTTGTCTTAAAGAAGGGAATTCTTTAATTGCTATTGGAGGCTTGTGGGAAACTACTGATGGCAATGATCCTTCAGTTGACAAGTCAGCTCTGGTTCAGACGGCTGTAAGGTCTGTTTATGAATGATAAGTTCTAATCGCATAAAATTGTCTTACTATCACTTAACAAATTATGTTGTGTAGGCATGCCAAAAACCTTACAGGACTTGATTTGAAGAACTGCCAACACTGGAGTCCTTTCCTTGAGGTAATCCTTAATTCTTATGACATGATTGATTTTTATGTATCTCTGAGCCTGAACTAAAATATCGATTTGTATATTTGCAGATTCATTATGACCGAGTTGGAAAAGATGGACTTTTTAGCCATAAGGAGGTCACCGTACTTTATATTCCAGATTTATCGGATTGTTTACCATCACTAGATGCATGGAGGGATCAGTGGCTTGCCCACAAGAAAGCTGTTGCTGAGAGGGAGCGTCTTCATGCTCTTAAAAAAGAGGTATACTGTTTCTATGATGGAGTGAAAAAAGTAGAATAGAAAAATAAACATGGGCAACCTTATAACCAACCCTAAAAGGAAAATAATTTTTTTATTGCCACGACCTTTTTTGAAACTAATTTTTTTTCTTTCATTTCTGCTTAATATAGATATCTCGAGAAAAGAAGGAAGGTGTGAAAGGTAAGATTTGGAATTTATTATTATTATTGTTATTTTTTAAATAAAATATTGCAAATTGAGTGTTTATTGCCTTATTGGTTTTGCTCAGATAAGGAACCTGGGACACCCAAAGATCTAAAGAAGGATGTGAAACTAGTAAAAACGAAAGCAACTGGATCTGCATCAAAACCTAATGAAAAAGCAAAAGGTAAAGCAAACGAAACTGGAAAAGTGGAAGTTCAAAACAGTGTAGAAACAAAGAAGAAAGATGAAAGCAATAATGCTGGGAATAAAGATCAGGCAGAAGTTACTGCTGTTCCTAAGACTAGTGTAAAAAAGAAAATTATACGAAGAGTCGTGAAAAAGAAGGTGGTTGGTGCAAAAGATAAAAAACCAGAAAATGCAGCCGAGCAAGGTGATGTATTATTAGATTCTAAGGAGGAGGAAGAGACTCGTGCTACTACAAACACAGAGGCTGCTGGCCAGAATGAAGAGTCAACTGGCACCCCTTCCTCTGCAAAGACTTCTACCATAAAGAAGGTTATCAAAAAGGTCCCTGTTGCTAAAACTGTTAAGAAAGAAGATGAAGGCACCCAATCTGTGGTGACACCAGTTAAAGAGCAAGAGAGTTCTGAAACTAAGCCAAAGAGTGCAAGTGGGAAGACAATTGTCAAGAAGAAAATAATCAAAAGGGTTGTGAAGAGAAAGGTTGTAGCTAATAAGGATAAAGTGGCAGAGGAAGGAGTAACTATCGGGGCGCAAAGTGCTGTAGTAGGAAACCATGAAAATGAAGTCAAATTGGAAAGCAATGATACACCGTCAAAGGTGGCGAGTCCAAGTGTAGTCCCTGAGCCGAGCAAGGATGCAGGCAGTCTTGATGAAACTGAAAAGAAAGATGAAAATAAGAAAGCTAAAGTGGAGAGTGGTCCTTCGTCCAAAATGAAGACTAATAATGGAAATAATGAAAAATTAAAAGATGGGGAGAAATCCAAAGAGGGTAAACTGAAAAAAGACGATGTTAAAGCTGAATCAAAGGGTAAGGAAATCAAAGATACGATAAAGGATGAGGATATTCCTCGGCATCCTGGGTTGTTTCTCCAAACAAAAGGGAACAAGGATTCTAAAGTATGTGTTTCTTTACGGATACTTGTTTTGATGAAATGCATCTTATATAATATTATGTTATGTACATTTATATCATGCCATTGTTATATATACTGTTTTACAGCTCCGCTCTTTGTCACTTTCACTGGATTCTCTCTTGGATTATGATGATAATGATGTCGAAGAATCCACATTTGAGGTGTGTCCATTTCACAATCAGTTATGTTTCTAATAAAAAAATTGTTTCATTACATCTGTAAACTTATATTTTCCTTGTTCAATTTACCCCTCTTGGCAGTTATCATTATTTGCTGAAACATTTTATGAGATGCTTCAGTATCAAATGGGTTCTCGGATTTTAACGTTTCTTAAGGTTGGTTTAAAATCAAACCCAGTTTCTATTTATGCAGTTACTGCTTCTTGTTCTTATTTTTCATGTCATTTCCGGTATTGCAGAAATTACGGATCCAATATGTGGCTAAAAGAAACCAAAAGAAGAGACAGTTGGAAGAAAGTTCTGAGAAGGAAAAAGTGAAACCATCTGCTAAGCGTGTGAAATCTGATAAGTCTAAAGTGGAAATTAAATCAGTGAAAACTGAAACGGTTGAAGAAGCCCCGGCAGAGGATGAGAAAACTAAGGCAAAGGTGGAAAATATGGATACTGAGAACGCAGAAAACACAAAACCAGAAGGTGATGATCAGGATGAAGATTCTGATGAAGATCCCGAGGAAGATCCTGAAGAAGATGAAGATATGGTTGATGCAAGCCCCGATGATAACACTGGAAATGAAGTAAGTGATAAATTTATTGGATGTTAGAAAGAAACAAAATTTGATTTGGTGGTCAAACACTTCAATTTGTATTCGATCAACCTGCAGTACGAGTTCATCTCATTGAATTTAGTAAACGGATTGAATTATAGGTAGATAAGCCTCGCGTTGATTTTTGTTATCTTATTAATATGAACCGAGTCTGTTCTCCTGACAGATCTTTTATGAGGGGTAGACATTCTTAGTTTCAAACATATTTGATGGTATATTGATTTGATATCATGTTCTGTAATCTGTATACAGGACAACGCTGTGGATGAAAAGGCCGATATCAAGTCCAAAAGTGTGGCAAAGAATGAGAAAAATGAAAAAGAGGGGAATGCTAAAGAAACTGTGAATCCTAATATTAAGTCTGAAGATGCGGAGAAACAAGAAAAAGAAAAGGAAAAGGAAAAGCCGAAGGAGGAGATAAAAAAGAAAAACCTTGACAAGGAACTTTTACAGGCATGTTCTATTAATAATCTTATTGTTGTAACGTTTCCATAGTTTTCTTCAGTTAATTGATTTTTTTTTTCTCTCGGGATTTTTACTTTCAAACAGGCTTTCAGGTTTTTTGACCGAAACCGAGTTGGTCACATCAGGGTAAGTCGAGTTGATATCAGTTCCAGCATTTCTATGGGCAGGGGTGGCGGGAGTTTAATAAATTATTGTTTTTTGTTTTTTTTAGGTTGAAGATATGCGGTTGATCATCCATAATTTGGGAAATTTCTTGTCCCACAGGGACGTAAAGGTGAGAGAATACCTCTTTTCTAACCACAACAATCTCCGTTTTATGATTAGACTATGCGGGTAGGCTAGAAATGAATCTCATTCTTTTTTCTATTTGTATTTTGTGTCAGGATCTTGTTCAAAGTGCATTGCTGGAAAGCAATACTGGAAGGGATGATCGCATTTTGTACAATAGGCTGGTGTCGATGGATGTCTGAATAAGTAGAGGGCGATAGTTCATGGTAATTCCACAGCTACAGTGATTTGGTAGTTTTGTCTGTTAGTTTTTATGAACGTTTCCAGAAACAAGAAGTTGATTAAGTTTATCAAAAGCCGCCTTTGGATTAGTATTTATGTACTGTAATATTCCATAAGTTCAATGTCTTTTAGGTATTTGAATGACGAACTATATATTTTTTTTTAACAGGAATGACAAACTATATTGAAAGGCTTCTTTTTTGTTTTTTAACAAATAACCCCATATCTGGTTTCCGATTTTAGACAGGTGGTGAGTGTGTGACATCAGTCACGAACTTATGTTTTTCTTTCAGTTATGTTAATTTCCAAAATCTGATATCGTAAGCAAAAATGAAATAACTTTATGAAATTACTAGGGCTACGTTTAAAAATATTCAGCAATAAATGTTTGTACTTTTAATACAATAACTAGCAGCGGCGGGTATCATGTAATCAATAGTCTTGGCGAACAATATTATTTGGATATATATTTTTCGTTAGGAAAATGATTGGGATGCCTAAAATATGTGACTAATTGTGTGACTAATAGAGGTGGCAATAAATTATTGGTTTGTGAACAAATGGGTCCCTCTGCTGTCCCCAATAGGATGCTGACACATATGTTTAGGCATACTATTAGGCGTACGAGTTAGGCATCCCAATCAATGCTCTTTTCGTTATAATAACTTTATCTATGGCGATAATTTTAAGAAACAACTTTATCGCACACTATTTATATAAATATGGTAGATTGCTCGTGCATCGTGATGCAATGCCTATACGAAAACGGTAGTTAGTAATATTATAAAGTTATGACGATCGACGGTGAAAGATACGTAGTTGCTAGTCAATAAATGTGTAATATTCGTCATAATATTATATAACGCGTAAACATAGAGTAGTATAAATGTTGTGTCAACTTTCTGTGCTCCAACGATGAAGATTTTGTTTGAGAAACATGTTGGAGACAAAATATAGGATGGAAAACCAATTATGTATGCCGGAGAAAAATATGTGGTACTTTTAGCTTTATTATTTGTATTTTTTAAATTGTTGTTTTTATGTTTGAATGATTTATAAGGTTGTTAAGATCGGGATTCTACTTAGTATCGTTTTCGTCTTTGCAAGATCATGATCGTAAAATCGGATCGAGATCCTAAGATCCTACTACAACGTCATTTTTTAATAGTCTTTGTAATATTATTTAAATCTACAAATTACTATATATCATAAATAAAAAATTATATGAATGTTTTATGTAAACATTGTCCTAAATTAAAAATATTGAATGTTTAGGAAGATTCACATGTTGTTTTCTTAATTATATTAAAAGATAACCCATAACTTTGTGGTTTTTTAGTTTGCGGTTCGAGAAACGTAAGATCGGATCAGATTAGATCTTAAGATCCTACGGTCAAGATCGGGATCCTGTAAGATCTTAAGCTTTTTAAGATCCTACGTAGGATCCGGATCATTTTTGCTTTGTAGAATCGTAAAATCGTAAGATCCTAAGATCATGATCGGGATCCTGACAACTATTTGTAAAACATGTTTTATTATTTTCTTAATCCATTTAACGTAGGAAAGATAATTGCTCATCCTTTCATATAACTTTTCTTGACTTCATCATGCACCACTTTATTTCTTAATATTAGCTCTAAAGGCTTGTTCAGCAAAACCCGTGATTTTATTGATTATCTTCTTATATTATCATTAAGGAAGATCTCAGAAAATGTACACACATAAATACCAATCCTAACTTGCTGGGAAAACAGTGTAAACAGTTTGAACAATAGTGAGTGCAAATAACAAGACTGCTGCTAGAACCGACAAGATTGCCCACGGGCTCCTGAAGTAAGTATGTATGAGGTTTGCACGCCACTCGTTCCATGGTTTATTGCAGTAATTATGAACCTGTTTATGAACCACATCTAAAGCACTCTCCGGATCCAAAGTGATATCCTTTGATAACGAGTTAAACAATTTAGCTACTGCCTTATCACTACCAATTGCATTTTGGATTATACCTTGTGAATGCAGAAGGCTAACATCTTTTGCATTATCAATGATATTATCCATGAAAAATATGTAAGACGTAACCTCGTTTCCAGCTCCAACATGGAGTCTTTCAAACGCTATCAGGTTCAAGAACAACGACTCTGTCGCATCATCCACCATGACTGGTGGAAGCTTGAGGACACCACCTTGAAAAGATATGCCTTTCAAACTTCTTGTTTTGCTTTTCTTGAATCGGATGCCTGCTTCATATAGTTCTGTGGCTGATCTGACTATTTCATCACCTTCTTCGATGACTAACCGGTGGTATGATTTTGTGATGATTGGCTTTTTGTGGTGTGGGTTTTCCCATAATAGGTTCTTTCGATACACATCTAAGGGGTGCAGGCATCTTCCCATTTTTGTGATCCTGGTGTTGGGAGAGCAGAATTTTTGCATCATTTTGTTTACGGGTTCAACATCATGCTGCACATTGATTTATATATAAATTGTCATGTATGTCATCGATCAATCAATATTCAATTAGGTGAATTTGATGTCGAACAACTTGTGCATACCGTGCATAAGTACATTGCTCAAGTTCAAAATTTTAACATATGCATCGTATTTTAACAGTATTCTTATTTTTATTAGTACTGTATTACTTCAAATAGATAATTGTTTTGAAATATATCAAAATGTATTCATAAACGTGGGTTAGACTTGAGACATATCTAGCATGCTTCTACATTGTTGCTTTCTATCACCTGGTTTGGATCGTCTTCGTATTTTGTAGCAGCAACAAGCGTGTTAAGAAGCAGCATCGGTAACTGGTTTTCAAGCATGAGCATATCACGTTTAAGGTAAGGCATGATATAAAGCTTTCCATGATTGCTAAATACCGGGTCATTAGAAGCATAATCATCCACATTATCGCCATCCTCATCTTGTGTAGTTGCAACACGCAATATTTCAAGCATGAAACATCCATCTAAAATCATCATCTTTACAAAACTACTTGTATCTTGATGCCATTTTTTATCCAAAGAACTATAAGCATGTTTAAGATCATCCACCACTTTCATCACAGCGTTCACATAGCATTCAAATGGTTTCTTGTTTCTTTTAAGAAAATGAAGGAGAGCCCGATGCTTGTTCTCTTCCATGGATTCTAAATTCGGTTCTCCATAATGGAACGGACCAAATGAGACCGATTGTGGCTTGTATGCTCTTTTGTTGAGATCGGTTACACAAGAGGGTACACGATAGATTGATCTCTTCTTCCATTGCTCCATTTCTGACGATGAATCGCCCATGTTTTTTAGTTCTTGGTTTACATTCATCACCCATTCGTTTTCGCCCATTGTACCTTGTTGCACACACTCCCTTTGTAGATGGTTTTTGGGTTATCAGAAAATAGAAATTGCGATGATGATTTGTGGGTTATGAGTTGTGACTAATGAGTATTGGTGTAGTTGCTCATGAAGCAAGTAAGAATATAAGTCCATGAATATGGATTTGTTATCTGTTTTATAAAATTTTGTATTAATGCTTTTATGTATTCGAAGGAAAGCTGTTCTATTCTTCGTATGAAAGCAAAGTTAGAATGTAAATACGTTTATGAATCATTTCATGTGTAGCTTTTGACCCTTTGTACATTTCCTTGTACATTTGATAGACAAACTAATTGCTCCTCTGTTTTAAATCAATAGTTGTCTTAACATAATTGTCCCATTATTAAAAATAGTTGTAGATATTAAAAGCTTCGACTTCAAACATTAGCTATGTTTGGTAGCAAGCATGTATGATCTTTTTGAAGCGACTAGCAATTAGCGGTTAACGTTTTGCACAACATGCTTGTTTGGAAACCAGCGTTCATACTTTTTCTAATCGCTCAAAATCAAAACTTTACTTCTAGTAACATTTACGAGCAACTAGTGTTTCCACTTACTAACTATGACTATACGCCTATGTTACCCAACACTTTATCAAAATAAACAGCTATTGCTTCCTGCTACTGTTGCTTTCCGCTATTGCTTCTTGCTACAGCTATCTTCGCCAAACATACCCAAAGCCTTAATTAACTGCACGAAGATAAACCTTCATTTTTGCACAAAGTAATTATTATGTTTTATTAAAGAACAAATAGCAAAAAATATATTTAACTATAAATCAATTTGAATTAAAGGTATTTAATATTCCTTCCAAGTTTAAAGTATCAAATTGAATTTTGTGTATAACTTAAGGTTTTTCAGTTATATTGTCAACTGAAATGGATATGATGTACTCCTACTACTCAAGTTGAATTAAAAAGTTATTTCAGCTAAAATTATGACTCGTAACCTTTTTCAAAAAGTAGAAAAACCTTACATTGCAAACAAACATTAATTTCAATAACTTTAACATAAAAGTTGAATATCTTAAATCAAAATATCAAAGTTTAGTACTTCTTTATGCGATTGAAACCCCTAAAAAAACATTATACTTAAAATAGGTATCGTAAGTTACGATTTAATATTTGAATTCTTATGTTTATATTTAATTGAAATATTAGAAAAAAGAATACTACTCCGTAATTAACAACCAATAGAGTCAAACAAAAAATATTCGAAGTTTTGCATATATATCTCATATATACTTCGACTAGAATTAGGATATCTCTTCTCTTAGAGTATATAACATCACGAATTCACGATCATACGATTTAATTCATTATTCTTTTCTCATCGTTCCATCTTAACTTCTCGTAATTGAACTTGTGTCTCGAATCCAAGTTCAAATATGATGAATTCATATCATCACGAGAATAATCAAATGCAAGAAGACATAATAATCGACAGTTTGGAACATGTCATTCATCAAATGGATTCTATGGATTACTTTCAAATGGTCCGACTTGCACCAATACTACTTGGCCCCTCTAGTGCTCTAAGAGAACTAATTAGCTACGTGCGTTCTGAATATGTTTCAGAGCTTCTACATGTGAGTGCGATACGAGGAAAGATGGCCGATGTTTGTCCTATTTGTTTGGGTGAATATGAAGAAAACGAGACGATTGGTACACTTCAATGTGAGCATCAATATCATAAGGAATGTATCAAGGGTTGGTTATTATGTAAAATTGTTTGCCCTATGTGCAAGGCTCCTGCTATTTAATATTTGATAATCATATTATATTACCAAGTACGTAGTAGTTTGCAGTTCTAGTTCTTTGAGATCAATTTATGTTGGGTACTTTCTTTAGTGAAATTATGTTTTGATCATGCTTAGATTGCTTTTTTTTTTTCGAACGGCCGAACGTATGAATTATATAAGAAAACTCTAACAAGATGCTAGAGCAATTACAACATGTTACAAAGAGTTCTTCCAGGCCAAAATTGGATCTTGGATACAATTGATCCATAAGGGATTCAAATTGTTGAGCCTACGAGTGATCCATGAGTCAGAGAGAAGCTTGATTTAATTTCTTCCTCGATCTCAGATCATAGTTGATTGCTTGACTTTATAGATCGATGCATGTATGTAAACGTATATCAACTTCTTTCAATATAGAAAAGAATTTTTGTTACTAATGTAGTAATAAAGAAGTACGTACACAAAATCTAGTTACAATTGTCAATAACATGTGGTGCTACGATTAATGAAATATCATAAGCCATAAACATGCAAAAACTACAAAGATCATTAATTAAGAGAAGATTCGGAAACCATTCGGCTGCCAATCGTCACTCAATCTTTTTCAAAGCACGGATACTTTTATTAGAGAATAAATAGGCGCACGTTTGGTTTGTGTGTTTAGATCATCTAGGATTTTGCCATTATAAATAATAGTCAATAATAAAATAATACTTACAGGTTTTTAATATTTTAACATGGCATCAAAGCGGGTATGATTATCAGATCTAAGTAGCTATGTTCAGCCGCCTCTCCTTAGCCATCCCATTAAACCTTAGCCGCCACCCTTTAACCTTTAAACCCTTTAGCAATCAACCTCCATTAAGTTTTGTTAGGCGGCGAGATGGGTATTGTTGATACAAAAGTTGGGCGTTCCTTATTTGAACTCCGGTTCCCGTATCAATTGGTTCTTAATGCTTGAGACCTGCGCACTAAGAAAACAGAAAACACCGTTAGGCTTACCGTGGGATTGTCTCCCACGATTATCCTCCGGCGTGAGAGTAAGTAATCGGTTTTAGGGTTTAATTGAGAGTTAGGGTTGCAGATCGTACCTTTAATGAGGGATAGGGTTCCCTTTATATACACACGAACTCCTTGTTGGTTCCGTGTTCCCCAAACTTCGGCGTATCCCGCCTAAGTCGGTTGGTAAACGCTTATCTCCAAAGATAGGAGATATCGATATCTTATTCCATAAATAACTTTGGGTTTGGGCCTTCGTGGGCCCAAACCCTTATCGGCTTAGCCCAGTCCCTGCTGGGCGCGCCAGTAGCGGTCATTAGTCGGGTCCGTGGCCCGAATGTGGACTATAATTCATCATGTCCCCCCAGTCTAGTATGCGCAGTGACGAACTGCGGATGCTAGACTAATAACTACAACCAATAAAATCTGCAAAGCGTAGCAAAGAAGCCAAAAAAGTTTCCCGCATTGAAAGATACACGGTGAATCTAGACAAAATATTTCAAATGAATGCCTCGTAAATCGGGGGAAAGTAACTGTAACCGCGTCACATCAACAGATCCTATCCAATCAATTAGAGATAATGGGATCCACGTGGCGTTCATCGCGTGGATGAAGAAACTTATATAACCTTCCGCCTCCTTATTACTGTGATTATCACAGTAAAAATCATTTCCGCCATTGTTAAAAAAGCTCCAACCTTTCGGCAGAAGAAAACCTTAATACTCCAAAGGTAACCGCAGCGGCGCTTTAAAAACTACACCATGGTCCGTGGTTTGTCTGACTTCACCTCCGATCTGACCGAGGATGAACTGCGTGAGTTCACCTCGGATTATTATACCCCGATGGCTCTGCATCCGGAGGTGCCGGCTGCGAAGGCATCAATAGCGGACTTCCCCGAGAGGAAGGTAGGGGTATACACATGTTTTTTCGAATTTGCGAATCAATGTGTGCCTCTATCCCTATTTCTGTGCGAAGTTTTAAACTACTATCGCTTGCACATCTCTCAGCTGCACTGTATAGGTGCAGCAAAATTAACAAACTTTGAAGTTAATTGCCGATTATTGGCGATTAATCCCACCATCTACCTCTTCCGCGCGTTTTACCACACGACGTGGTCAAACGGGTGGGTTTCATTCGCTAAGCGCGCCGGGGGTCCACAATGTTACACCGATAAACTAGACGCGCTTACGGACTGGAGGGAGAATTTTTTCTGGGTCGATGAAGCGTTGTTCCCATGACGCTTTGATTTCTACACCCAGAGTTCGCTGCCAAAGGATGAGCGCCCCCTCCCTGGTTCATACAGCGCTGACAATGCAAATACGATAAACGCCAATCATATTCCCATCAGTTCCTACCCCGAGGAATTTTTGGTGCACGTGGGCATCAGTCGCAATTATTTTGGCGGACCTGACGAGGTGCCAATCTTCTTAGACACGGATGGCAAGGGTGGGTGCTCGTCCTTTCATATCCCTTTACTTTATTAATGTAAGCTTTTCTTTTTCCTTTTGCACTTTATGTAACCTGTTTGTTGTTGTCTTCTGTTGCGCAGAGATTGATCTATTCGGAGTTGTGCAATTGGCGAAGCCACGCCAGGTCACTGTGGGGGTACGTCCGTTGAAGGAGGGGGAAGAGCCCGTTCTGGAGGCTATCGCGGGGAGCACCTTAGACATGCAGTTGGGAGAGACGGGGGGTAGTTCTTCCGCCGCGCTGGAGGCGACTCCTCATCAAAGTGTGCCTAGCCCCAGGGTTCCTACCCCGTTGGTGGAGCCGGAGCCCATAAATGTGGCCGAAAATATTGAAGAAGAAGAGGAGGAGGAGGCGAGTCATGGATTGGAGCGCAAGAGAGCGCTTGGTGGCGATGGCGCAGGCTCCTCCAGGAAGAAGCGTCCTGTGATTTTGGACGTGGAGTCGTCCTCAAGTGATGTTGCATCACCTCCCCTTTCAGTTGATACTGCTGCTCCTCAGTAAGTGTTACTTCCAAAGTCCGTATTTCATTCCCTTTTGATGATATGAAATAATTTCTAATTCGCTTGTATGTGTGCAGGTTTGAACACGCTGTGGAGTCCCCCAGGTTAGTCCACATGCGTCTTGAATCCACCGAATCAAGAGCCAGCGTTGAGCCATTGGCATCCGGGATGCGCCAATGGAGCGGGTTGAGGAGTTGGTGTCGATCTTTGCGCACCAAGAAGCGCTAGTTCGCGGCTAAAGGCGAGGTATCTTTGGGGAAAGTAGCCGGTGCGCACATAAGGACCAAAAGATTGCGTTCTTTGGAGGCACAGCTTAGCTAGTGCCCGCCGAGGTAGATCTTTGGGAGCTTGTATGCACGAAACTTGCCGATGAGAGTATGTCCTTGATGACCCAAGTGAGTCGGAACGCGTCCGCACTAGGGGCTTATAAGGCTAACTGTTCTCGGGCTTAAGTATTTGGAGAAGGGGAAAGACGAGTTGTTCTCGCGGTTAGGGGATTTTGGTGTGACTGTGGGAAGCTCATTTGGGAGAAACAGGAGATGAAGTTGCGCCTCGTATTGAGTATGATGAGGAGTTATATCCGCAGCTGGTTTCTTCTATTTCCGAGCGTAGATGGCTAATTAGCCACGGGTTGCGTCTTGCCGCACTTGGCACATTAGAATCCCAAGAGGTGGTAGATAAGTTTGGGACTGTGGTGAGGTGCGCTCTTGCGCGTGGCAAGGCTGAGGCTATGGAGGAGCTTCACGAGGCTGATCTTTTGAAAGTGGCTATTGATAAGGTGCATGGGTACAATAATCGCGCATATGAGGAGCTTGTTGCTGCTATGGGGCAAATGAAAATACTGGAGCTCCCGCATATTTCACAGATGGAGCGCGACCAAGACTACCCTATAAATGTAATTATGGAGGGGTTAACTCTGGCCCGCCATCGTGCTGATGGGGCCGAGGCACAGCCGGAATTTTTCCTGAAGCCTGACGAGTAATAATTGTATGTGCCCATTTTCGCTCGCCCCTGCGACCTTTTGAACCCCTTCGCGCTGGAAAAGGAGATTCCCTTGAAGGAATCCTTAGAGGCCCATGCTACAAGGGTGGCTAAGAAGAAGGGCGTGAAGGGAAAATCCATTCTTTGTGGTGTCCCAGGTCTGACGGGGTGCCTGTGAGTGTAGCCACAGTGTCGCAACAGGATTCTGACATGTTGAAGCGGTTGCAGGAGGCTAGGACTGCTGCAAGCCAAGTGGAGAGCTCTTCTCTTAAGCGTTGCAATAGTTGGTAGTTTATAGTTGTTGTGTAAATATCCTTTTGTAAGAACGCATGGTCCTTAATAAGATATCCCTTTTGTTGAATGCGTGTTTATATTATTGCGACTTGTAATGTTTGTACCTAGTTATTCGCCTTTGCATAAAAAACGTACTTGTTGTCGAAGAATCAAACTGTTACATAAGCGCGAATAATATATGAAGTTCATAATCATGTATGAAAGTCACGGGATACTTGAAACATAATTTCTAAGTACTCGTATCATAATCGTGTATGGTGTGATATGCAGCGTACTGTAAATATCATATCAAGGAGTCAAGTGTCTTGATTCCTAATTTGTTAAACGCGCACAATATGCATTGTTGCGCACCCATCGTGGGATGCGCACCGAACTTATTCCAACGTCTTGAGAATAAGGTGTTTAACAAGGATTCATGATCCAATGTTGATGGGTTTGCAACCCTCTTACTCAACGAGTTATTTAATAGGTTTACTCATCCTCTTACCATCGTGGGTTTATTAAGTGCATGCACGCCATGTAGGCAAAAGATAAACAATGTTAAGACATAAAGTATATAGAAATAACAAATTGAAATGTGTCACGGAGTTAGCTAGAAACCGCGATGTTTTATTAATACTTGCAAGTTTTTGTGAAAGAAAATAAATAAGACATTTGCCTAAGTAAAACAAAATGTAAATACACGGATATTTATTAGGCACTTCACTAAAGTGCGGGAATGTCCGTGTACTGGGCCGTAGCCATTCCTAGAGGTAACATCGCTTAAGATTGCAAATGTTCCATGTGCGTGGTAGTTCACGACCATCCATGTCTCGTAGCTTGTACGCGCCTTTTCCTAATGCTTTAGTAACCTCATAGGTTCCTTCCCACCGGTCCGAGTTTACTCAGTATCTTCTGCGTGGCTCGCATCATTAGCGTGGTATACGAAGTCGCCTGGTCTGAATGAAACACTTCGCACTTTAGCATCGTAGTATCCCTTCATTTTTGCCTTAGATCTCGCTTCACATATGGTGCGCTCGCATCTTTCTTCCAACAGGTCTAGGTCGATACGCCGTTCGTCGTCATTGGTTGCAACATTGACTTCAGCAATGCGAATAGTTGGCATCCCAATTTCGGCTGGTATGACGGCCTCTCGTCCCATAGACCGAGAAAAGGGAGTGTCTCCCGTGCTAGTTTTGATTAAAGTGCGGTGTGCCCACAGAACATGTGATAATTCTTCCACCCACCTTCCTTTGTGCTTGTCCGGCGTGCCTTAATTCCTTCACGCAGACTTCGATTTGCACGTTCTACTAAGCCGTTGGTTTGTGGGTGTTTAACCAACGCCGAAGTCTTTGTGTGATATTTAACTTCTCGCACCGGTCCTTGAAAGGGTTGTCACGAGAATTGTTTCCGTTGTCCGAGATAATTTCCCGGTAGTCCGGCGGCATACAATATTTTACCAAACAAAGCGTTTTACACGATTGCCAATGGAATTGTTACAACCGCCTTTGCTTCGATCCACTTGGTGAAGTAGTCTATGGCTACTATGAGGAACTTCAATCCTCCTGCGCAGCGGGAAGGGACCCGCAATGTCGATACCCCACTTGTAGAATGGCCATGGCGCCGTGATAGGTGTTAGATCCTGTTGTGGTTGGCGTGGAACGCAGTGCGTGAACTGGCGTCGCCGCACTTTCTTATTAAGTCCCGCATCATGGTGCATGGTGGGCCGATAGTATCCGACCGTAAAGCGCGCCACCACGGACCGTGGTCCTAAATGCATGTTGCATGAACCGGCATGAATTTCCCGGAGTACATAATTCGCTTGCAGGGGGCCGACACAGCGGAGCCATGGTTGCAGAAAGGAGCGTCGATATAGTATACCGTCTCGAAGTTCAAACCTCTACGCTGTGCGCCTTATTCTTCGGGCTTCCTTCTGCTCTTGGGGCAAGACGCCCTTGCTTATGAATTCCCTTATTGGGGTCATCCACGTAGGACCTTCCTCCTCTATTACCGTGGATATTTCCATCTCTGAGATGGACTTGCACTTCAGCGTCTCCACCAACACTTGTTTTGATAGGTGTGCAAAGATTGTGGATGCAATCTTGCTTAGTGCATCCGTCTTTCGATTTTCCCCTCTAGGAACACCTTGATGGTAAACCTGTCGAAACTCTGGATTAGTGACTTGGTCTTGTGGAGGTATTGGATCATGTTTTCTTCTTTAGCCACATACTCGCCCAACACATGGTTGGCCACTAGCCGGGAATCCACATTTGCCTCCAGGTTGCGTACGCCCATTCGAGCTGCAATGCGTAGTCCGGCGATTAGGGCTTCATACTCTGCCTCATTGTTTGTCGCTGTGAATTCAAAACGCAGCGGTGTGAATTCCATTCCTCTGGTTTGTGAGGATAAGGCCGCTCACGACCCGTCACGCATGAAGATCCGTCCGTGAACAAGATCCATGGGTCTTGTATTGCCACCTTACATTGTGAGGGTAAGTCCTCAATATCCGGTTTTTCGATGATAAAGTCTGCTAGTATCGCCCCTTAACCGCGTGCGTGGTGCGTAGGAGATGTTATGCTCACCTAGCAACACACTCCACTTCGCGATGTCGTCCGTCGTCGGGTTTGGAGATGATTTGCTTGATCGGTTGATCTGTGATAAGCTGCTATTGGGTGCTGGAAGTACCGCGGCCGTTTGGTGGCGAACACTAATGCCGGGACCAACTTTTCCATTGCTTGCGTAGTTAATCTCTGTCTTCTTGAGTGCCTTGCTTACAAAATATATCGGTGTTTGCACCTTTGAATTCGTCGTCACACAAGATCGGCCGCTCCTTGGGTCGCAGATAAATACATAATTAATTCTTCCCCGGTGGGGTGCGACTAGCGTGGGGAGTCTTTGCTAGGTGTTGTTTAAGCCGTATGAAGGCTTCTTCGCTCGTGGTCAAATAAAATCTCCTTCTTCGTACACTTCTTGAGTGTTTTGAAGAGAGGAAGTGACTTTTCTGCTGATTTGGACAAGAATCTGTTCAAACCAGCTAGCTTTCCGTTCAGGGATTGGACCTCCTTCAACGTCTTGGCGGTGAAGGTAGTTGGATGACATCCTTCGTTTTTTCGGGACACGGTTTAATGCCATCGGGCTCTATCAAATATCCAAGGAACATGCCTTCTATAGCGCCAAAAGTGCATTTCTTAGGATTTAGCTTCATGTTGATATCTCGTAGTGTCTTAAACATTTCCTCCATGTCACGTACCAATTCATCCTCAGTGTGGCTTTTTATGACCAGGTCGTCAACGTAAACCTCTAGGTTGCGGCCCACCTATTTTTCAAATGCGTTATCTACCGGCCGGTAGGTGGCGCCTGCGTTCTTCAAGCCAAAGGGCATTTTAGTGTAGCAATAGACACCTTGGCTTGTGTGGAAGGCTGTTTTTTCCTCATCTTCCTTAGCCATCTGGATTTGGTGGTATCCTTTGTATGCGTCTAGGAAGCATTTAAGTGGGTATCCACACAAAGATTCTACCTTCCAGTCTCTCTCCGGTAGCGGGTAGCTTGATCTTGTGGACATGCTTTGTTGAGATCTGTGAAGTTGATGAGTGTGCAAATACTTATCATTTTTATACCTTTTAGACTGCAAAAACATCTGAAAACACTCAGAAACGCATCAAAATGATAAAAATATCATAAATAAGTGTTTTATGTGTTTCAAATGCAAAAATACCAAAATCAATGAAAAGCGTTATCAAGTTTGCATAAGTGGCGTTTTAGTCCCCAAGTTTCAAAAGTTGTCAAATCTAGTCCCTGGAATCTAAAAATATAAAGTTTTATCATTCAAGGTCCCTGAAATATTCTAAATTGTCAAAAATGGTCCTTGAATGAATCTTTGGGCAAATGGCAGAAAAGGTCCCTTAACTTTACAAAAGTGTCAAATATAGTCCTTGGTGAATTTAAAAAATGAAAATAATCAAAAATATACCTTGTACTATTAATAAATGGCAAAATTGGTCCTTATGTTAAACTTTTGGAAAATTTACATGTTTGGTCCCTCAAGTTTCAAAAATGACACAAATAGTCCTCGGATACTTTAAAATGGAAAATTATCTTTTATGGTCCTTGTACTAATGAAACTTGGCAAGATTTAACCCTTGTGATAACTTTAGAAAAGTTACGGTTCATCCCTCACTTTGCGAAATTACAACTATGGTCCTTGTTATTAATACAAACCAAACGGACCCTTTTGTTATTATTACCACCAAATCCAAATCCATTTAACCCAACAAAACCAGGCCCAAGTCCAAAGCCCAAACCAGTGTTTAAATTAAAAATACCGCAAGTACTGTTCATCCTTCTCCCCCACACCTGTTAAACCAAAACTAGGTGGTTTCACCACCTCACCACCACCTTTCCAGCTCCTTACCCACTTCACACCTTGTCCCCCTCCACCTCCACATCCAACCAATTTGCATTAATTGCAAATACCCACTCAAACTACCTTTTCCCGCCAAAAGTGCCAAGTGTACGATTCTAATGAAATTGAAGGATCCAAAGGCTGGATTGAGGTGGGAAAGTCTCAGAGGTCGACAAGGAACTCTAAGAAGTCAATAAATAAGAGAAAGATGCAGTATGGAGAGATCAACTAGTGTAATTTTATTTTACTTATGTCGTTTTAAGTTTTTTAAGTTTTCCAGTGCAAGTTTAAGCTTTCAAAGACTTTGTAATCACATTTCAGTGTAATAAAATCTTATTTTCGAGTTTCAATTTCAGGTTCTTATATACAATTGGTTTATGTCAATTTACATGTTTAAATTTTCATAATATTCGAATGTTGTTATTAGTTGTTACTAAGGATTGAAAAAGCTCACATAAGCTCTTATAAAGCTTCTGAAAGCTTTTAGAAACAATAAAATTTAGTTTAAAGTTAAAAACCAAAAATACCAAAAATTCACATAAAATAGATAGAAATTCAAAAATCATTGACTATGATGAATGAAGTCAAGGGGTAATCTCTGGAATTCCTTTGGTTTAGAGGCTTTGTGGGAAGCTGTTAGGAGTGGTATTAATTACTGTTCATGGTCTGTGGCTGGAAAACAGTTGTAAGCCTTTATAAGTGTTTCTTGCATTTTACTGTGTAAGTAGCTTTTAGCTTAAAGCTCTGTATTTTCATGTTTCTAAGTTGTAGTTAAGTAAATTTTTATATTAAAACAGGTTACTTGTTATTTAGAATTAGTAGTTGCTTTAAAATCTCATTTTCACAATTTCAATAGCATATTATTTGTTCTTAAGTTTATGGCTTGTACCATTGTTGTTTAATACTCATTTGGTCTTGTTAAATGCTAATATAAAGTCTTAAATCAGTATTGAGGTCTAAATAATTAGGTTGCTTTGAAAATCACAAAAACAGTTTACTAAAAGGGTGTTTGGATTTGTTGAGAAAACTGTGTTAGAGGTTGTTTGTAGTATTGTTCTTGTTTGATATATGTTACAATAGCACCTATTAGCTCAGTCAAAGCATAAAATTCAGTCCTTGTTTAGTAAAAAGTCAAAATTAGTTTTAATCCTACCTTACTTGTTAACTGTTAAGGATTTGGAGTATAAATTACATCAAAGTTGCTTATAACTAGGTACTATAGCTTAAAATCATCTTATTATAGCTTATTTTAACATTCTCAGTCCATAGAATCAATTATAAGTTCACAAAAGTCAACTTATTAGTTTACATTAAAAAGTCAAATTTTTCCTTGGTCAGTTTTTGAATAAAATTTAGAATTTTAATGTGTGTTTAATATTGAGATTTAGCCTATAACCTTTTGGGATATTAAAGTTTAGCTGCTTATCTTAATTAGAAAAATATTAGTTTATATCCACTTAGCTTATAAACTGCTTATTTCTTTGTTTCTTTTAAGTACTTTTCCAAAAGCATGCCCTGTGCACCAGTTTTACAAGCTTATTCTCAAGCTCATTCAGAGCTCATTAGCTAGCTTAAACTTGTGTACCTTAGCTTTTTGAGAAGCTCACCTAGCTGTCTCTCTAGTCCAGTGCTTATTTTCACCTTATTAGCTTATTTGATAGGTCTGCTATTAGCTTTTAATTTTGTCCATTTTACTTAGTACACCAATAAAACAGTGTTTACCAGCTTTTTCAATAGCTTCTTACAAGCTTATTAGTATAATTCAATCTTTGTAATTTAGCTTTTTGGATAGCTTAGTTTGTTAACTTGTTAGTACCAGTTTTATTTTCAATTTCTAGCTTATTTTAGTGCTTAAGAATAAGCTAGAAAGTAGCTAGAAAACCAAAAAGTACCCTGTGCAAACAGTTAAGCTATTGCTTATTTGGAGTTGTTTAGTGCTTATTTCTGAATAATTGTGCTTATTCAGTTGTAATTTTAGCTTATTATTAGTTGCTTAGCTTTTTTCACAATCCTGCTTATTCATTAGCTTATTAGTCACTTAGTTAATACTTGTGCTTATTTCCATTTCTTACACAACTGTTAGTAAACAATAGCTTATTCTGAACTTATTAGTGGTTTTGTAAAAGTTTTAGTTTTAAAATTGCTTATTATCATTAGCTTAATTAGTTTGTAAAAGAAAAATCCAAAAATAAAATATTTTGCAAAAAAGGGAGTTGCTGGGATTCGAACCCTGGCCACCCAGCTCACCACACACACACACTACCAACTGCCATTGGGTCTTTGACTGGTTTAACTCTGCAACATTTAATATATAAGCTTTGTTTGTCAATTTAGCTTATACGTATTATTTAGCTTATTTACAGCTTATTTAAATAAGTTGTTACACCTTTTGTATTTTTCTTAGCTTTGTATTAGTATAAAGTATTTTATAAAAAATTTTCAAAATTTTCTTAATAGTTTTAGTATTTTTAATCATTTAATTAGTTTAAAAGAGTATTTAATTCATAATAAAAAATATAAAAGTCAAAAAAATATAAATCTTTTTTCTAAAATTTTCTTTTGTCATATAGTAAGTAAGAAAATTGTTTTTACACTCGTAGGACTTTTATTTTACAAATTTTACGTTTTTTCTTGCGCACTCGCGTAATTTTTACATATAATGCGCGTTTTCATTCTAGGTCACGTTTTTAGGTAATTTAAGTTTACGTTTTAGTTAAAATAGTTTATTTAAGTTATTTTATTTTATAAATCAAGAAAAATCAACTTTAAAAATAGTGATAGCGTTTATTTAATATATTTTAGCTTTTTAATTTTCTTTAATTTGCATTTAAGCCCCTGTAATTTACAATATTTTTCCTTTAGGTATAAATATTCCAAATCATAACTTTTCCCATTCAATATCACTCGATCACTACATGTTTAGATTTAATCGCATACTCGTTGGGACTTAACGACTGAGAAAACACTGTACTCTCCGGATCTAATTGTATTTGTTTGATTCGGACTCTTTTATTACGGTTGACCATTCACAAGTGGTTGATTTGTGTGATAAAACCTGACCGTCTGGAGCAAATCAAATTTTGGCGCCGCCGGGAGCTGTGCTAATAATCTTCCGTTTAGCTGATTAGTGTTGTTGAATACCAACCCATTGTATATTTACCATCTTTGTCCATATTTCCTTATTTTCATATAAAACCAAAATTATCGTGAAGTTAATTAGTTTGACTAATCGATTACCAAAAATATTTTCATTCTTTGTTTTATAACATGTTTTTCAAAAATCCAAAAATATTCATCTTTACCCTTTTACCCTTTTTGATTCTTTATCCCTTTACCCTCTATCCATTTGATTCTAACTTCTTCTCATGGAATCTTTCGACTCTGACGAATTCGGAGCGAAGTTGAAAAACTTCATACTTTATCACAAATGTCAAGAATTCGTGTTGTTCGTGATGATCCATTAATTCTGCGTAGGGAAATGGAACGATAAACCGGGGTGACAAGGACCGGTACTTCCCTCGATAATGGAGGTGCTAAATCGTCCAACCTACGGTCATCCAAAGATCTAACCCTCAATTGCTCCTAAGCCGTCTAAAATTGATCCTAAACTTTCACAATTTACGGTTAAAAGCAATCATGCAGAATTTAGACCGGTGACTAGCAAGAATGACTTGCCTAATCTTTACGTTTCTCAAGAACCGAACCGGCGATCATAACGGAAGTGGTGGAAATTGCTAGCTCTCAGAGCACACCACTTATCCCACCTCCGGATTTTTCAAAATGTTCTTTGAGACTTAATAGTCATTCGGATCACCATGTTGGTTTTGTTGATTCTTTGAATGAACCGATTCCTTCTCATAACTCTCAAATGGAATCGTTTATTCCTTGTGTCGGTTGTGGTGAGCTTCTTTTTGGTTCACCACAGCCATTTGGTATGCGTGTGTACGATGTGGTAATGATATTCATAACGGGAGTTGTTTGTTTTGTGGTTCGAGGAATTCATTTGATTATGATCCTAACTCATTTAACGACCCTCAAAATTTTCAACTACCCACCACAGCCCGACTTATCTTCATATAATCAACATAACTGCTGTGAATTTTGTGGAGATCCTCACCAAGGATTTGAGTGTCAATCCGGAAACACGTTTGTCTATGAGCAGTTTTCGGTGATGCTCGAGAACTTTGGTTATGACCAATATCCATATAATTCGCCAATCCGGACTCAACAGATTCTTGTTGTAGAACTGTGGAGGTCCCCATTTCACTCGATTGTCAAACAGGGAATCCATTTCCTTGTAACAATTACGACTATCCATATCACGACCAACCTCCACGGTGCCAAATGACTCAAACTCCTCAGCAAACCCAACAAGACACTTATCTAGAGCTTCTGGAGTCGGTGAAAAGAACTGAGGAGTTGAGTAAAACAGCATTTCAAAATGCTCCCGGTTTTTCTTGTGTATATTGTGGGGGTCCTCATGATGATTATCAATGTCAACCTTCCGGGTTTGACAAATCTCCACTCCCACAATGTCCCGTCATTCAAAATTCACATGAGAAATCTATGGAAGAATTGCTAGCTGAAGAGCGGATTGCTAAAATAAATTCCCAAATTGCCTTTGAAAAATCTATTAGGGAATCAATTACAAAAGAAAAAGCAAAGCGGATCTAGCTCTCAATTTCGTTTTATTCACGATGGCGGTGATGATGAGGATGCACTTGGTATCCTACAATTTTATAAAGATTCATCAAGTTCATCGGTTGATATCCCAGCAGTTGAGATTCATTCTCAAACAACTGCTATCACACCTGATATTCCCACTCACTCTCTAAACATGGGGGATGAGCATCTTGATCTTGTTCTGAAAAGGAATCGGACGAATTCATAAAGTCTAGTGTTGAGGACCTTGTCCCAATCCCAAGAGAGTCACAGGGAACTTTTGACCATATGTGTGATATCCCTTCCCCTCTTAAGTGTTCAAAAGATCATTTTGAGACTTTCTCCGATTTTAGCGATGATTGTAAATCTTATGGGAACATTGAGAATGTTGAGGCATCACTTTCACATTTTGATGTTGATCCTCTTCTTGAGGAGTTCACCGATGAACTCACTCACATCATTCCACTTTCATCGGAAAGTGATGATGATCTCTTTGATTTCAAAGCCAACCTAGGAGAAATTGAAAGTCTCCTTTGTAATGATCGTTCACCCACTTCTCACCCTAACGGTCAATAGAGAATGTTAATCACCTTGTTCCCGAAGCATTCAAAGCTACTTTCACCAATCCTCTATTTGAATTCGACTCTGAATTCACTTTAATTTCTGAGAATCCACTCTTTGATACTCAGATTGAGGATAGTGATGAGTCTACAATGGAACAAGAGTTCACAGACTTACATTACGTGAATAATTCTCTTTACGAGGAGTTCTCCTTTGAACTCACTCATATCATATCTCCACCTGAGTATGATAACTTCCACTTTGATCTAGACAAAAATGATCTTTGTGTTTCGGAGGGAAATGTTCTCAACCATGAGAACTTGCTTGATATCAAAATCCCATTCCTCCCACCCCGAATATGTCTTGATCAAATGAGCTTAAATGATGAGATTCATGATCCAGAAATCATGAATTCTCCTTCTGATAATGATGAGTTAGTCATGATTTTTATCATGATTTTCTTTCTTTTCTTCACCTATACGGTGACTTCTCCTGTTCTTCACTCCTTCGGGAATGAGGACACTATTTTTGATCCTGGCATTTTCATTTATCAGTTTTGAGCCGGTTCTATGTATACCTCATCGGTGTGGAACTTTCACGTACTTCAATGTTTGTCCAAACATCTTGAATGAAAGTCCGATGGAGATTGTTTCTTCCACTTTGCTTCCCAATGAACAAATTAATTGAGGTCGAGTCAAGCTAGCGACTTCGGTAATCAAAAAGATAGTTAAACATGGGTTTTCACCCGTGTGTACCACCTTAGTGTGGGAGATGCCCCACATGTTGTATATAGATCTAAAAAAATAAAAATCTAAAAAAAAATAAAAATAAAAAAATAAAAAAAGAGAATAATTGTTGTGTTTCCACACTTGGCTAGTAATGTTATCTTTTTACGTTCAAGGATTCGGCATAATAGCGGGGACTTTGAATATTGAGGACAATATTCATTTCTAAGTGTGGGGGAAATTCTGGCGAATTTGATCATAAATGTACCCTTTTAGTCCCTTTTTCCCCAAAATGGCCAAATTTTAAAATTTTTTAGTGGAAGTACTATGTACTAAACACAACAAATGGTAATCAGTCCGCCATGTCTAACCCACATAAGGATTGGCTAAACCAGGAGCAAACGGCTCTTGGTAAAGATTTATCAAATCCGTTTATGGCTTACAATTTGCCTAAAATTGTATGGTAATCAACTCCCCATATCTTTAATTAGTTAAGAGTTGGCTAGTCCAGAAGCAAACGGTTTCTGGTAAAGACAAATCAAATCCGTTGGAAGCTGGTGATTTGCTCAAAATCATATGGTTATCAGTGTACCATAGTTCTTACTTGAACTGAAACAATTGGCTACTCCAGAAGTAATGGCTTTTGGTAAAGAGATGAAATCCATTAAATTTTCATAAAAGATTGCTAGGGACTAGCAATAGTTTAGTGTGGGGGATTGATGAGTGTGCAAATACTCATCATTTTTATACCTTTTAGACTGCAAAAACATCTGAAAACACTCAGAAACGCATCAAAATGATAAAAATATCATAAATAAGTGTTTTATGTGTTTCAAATGCAAAAATACCAAAATCAGATGAAAAACGTATCAAGTTTGCATAAGTGGCAGTTTTAGTCCCCCAAGTTTCAAAAGTTGTCAAATCTAGTCCCTGGAATCTAAAAATATAAAGTTTTATCATTCAAGGTCCCTGAAATATTCTAAATTGTCAAAAATGGTCCTTGAATGAATCTTTGGGCAAATGGCAGAAAAGGTCCCTTAACTTTACAAAAGTGTCAAATATAGTCCTTGGTGAATTTAAAAAATGAAAATAATCAAAAATATACCTTGTACTATTAATAAATGGCAAAATTGGTCCTTATGTTAAACTTTTGGAAAATTTACATGTTTGGTCCCTCAAGTTTCAAAAATGACACAAATAGTCCTCGGATACTTTAAAATGGAAAATTATCTTTTATGGTCCTTGTACTAATGAAACTTGGCAAGATTTAACCCTTGTGATAACTTTAGAAAAGTTCTGGTTCAGTCCCTCACTTTGCAGAAATTACAACTATGGTCCTTGTTATTAATACAAACCAAACGGACCCTTTTGTTATTATTACCACCAAATCCAAATCCATTTAACCCAACAAAACCAGGCCCAAGTCCAAAGCCCAAACCAGTGTTTAAATTAAAAATACCGCAAAATCTTGTTCATCCTTCTCCCCACACTTTTGTTAAACCAAAACCGGTGGTTTCACCACCTCACCACCACCTTTCCGACTCCTTACCCACTTCACACCTTGTCCCCCTCCACCTCCACATCCAACCAATTTGCATTAATTGCAAATACCCACTCAAACTACCTTTTCCCGCCAAAAGTGCCAAGTGTACGATTCTAATGAAATTGAAGGATCCAAAGGCTGGATTGAGGTGGGAAAGTCTCAGAGGTCGACAAGGAACTCTAAGAAGTCAATAAATAAGAGAAAGATGCAGTATGGAGAGATCAACTAGTGTAATTTTATTTTACTTATGTCGTTTTAAGTTTTTTAAGTTTTCCAGTGCAAGTTTAAGTTTTCAAAGACTTTGTAATCACATTTCAGTGTAATAAAATCTTATTTTCAGTTTCAATTTCGGTTCTTATATACAATTGAGTTTATGTCAATTTACCTGTTTAAATTTTCATAATATTCGAATGTTGTTA
The DNA here is from genome assembly GCA_910596185.1 of Chrysanthemum makinoi. Classification (NCBI taxonomy): domain Eukaryota; kingdom Viridiplantae; phylum Streptophyta; class Magnoliopsida; order Asterales; family Asteraceae; genus Chrysanthemum; species Chrysanthemum makinoi. Next base: position 19,728,099 of record OU343224.1, on the reverse strand, counting down.
TTAGTTGTTACTAAGGATTGAAAAAGCTCACATAAGCTCTTATAAAGCTTCTGAAAGCTTTTAGAAACAATAAAATTTAGTTTAAAGTTAAAAACCAAAAATACCAAAAAATTCACATAAAATAGATAGAAATTCAAAAATCATTGACTATGATGAATGAAGGCTGAGCGGGGTAATCTCTGGAATTCCTTTGGGTTAGAAGCTTTGTGGAAAGCTGTTAGGAGTGGTATTAATCACTGGTTCATGGTGCGTAGGTGGAAAAGCAGGTTGTAAGCCTTTATAAGTGTTTCTTGCATTTTCTTGTGTAAGTAGCTTTTAGCTTAAAGCTCTGTATTTTCATGTTTCTAAGTTGTAGTTAAGTAAATTTTTATATTAAAACAGGTTACTTGTTATTTAGAATTAGTAGTTGCTTTAAAATCTCATTTTCACAATTTCAATAGCATATTATTTGTTCTTAAGTTTATGGCTTGTACCATTGTTGTTTAATACTCATTTGGTCTTGTTAAATGCTAATATAAAGTCTTAAATCAGTATTGAGGTCTAAATAATTAGGTTGCTTTGAAAATCACAAAAACAGTTTACTAAAAGGGTGTTTGGATTTGTTGAGAAAACTGTGTTAGAAGTTGTTTGTAGTATTGTTCTTGTTTGATATATGTTACAATAGCACCTATTAGCTCAGTCAAAGCATAAAATTCAGTCCTTGTTTAGTAAAAAGTCAAAATTAGTTTTAATCCTACCTTACTTGTTAACTGTTAAGGATTTGGAGTATAAATTACATCAAAGTTGCTTATAACTAGGTACTATAGCTTAAAATCATCTTATTATAGCTTATTTTAACATTCTCAGTCCATAGAATCAATTATAAGTTCACAAAAGTCAACTTATTAGTTTACATTAAAAAGTCAAATTTTTCCTTGGTCAGTTTTTGAATAAAATTTAGAATTTTAATGTGTGTTTAATATTGAGATTTAGCCTATAATCTCTTGGGATATTAAAGTTTAGCTGCTTATCTTAATTAGAAAAATATTAGTTTATATCCACTTAGCTTATAAACTGCTTATTTCTTTGTTTCTTTTAAGTATTTTTCCAAAAGCATGCCACGTGCACCGTTTTACAAGCTTATTCTCAAGCTCATTCAGAGCTCATTAGCTAGCTTAAACTTGTGTACCTTAGTTTTTTGAGAAGCTCACCTAAATGTCTCTCTAGTCCAGTGCTTATTTTCACCTTATTAGCTTATTTGATAGGTGCGCTATTAGCTTTTAATTTTGTCCATTTTACTTAGTACACCAATAAAGCGGTGTTTACCGGCTTTTCAATAGCTTCTTACAAGCTTATTAGTATAATTCAATCTTTGTAATTTAGCTTTTTGGATAGCTTAGTTTGTTAACTTGTTAGTACCAGTTTTTATTTTCAATTTCTAGCTTATTTTAGTGCTTAAGAATAAGCTAGAAAGTAGCTAGAAAACCAAAAAGTACCCTGTGCAAACAGTTAAGCTATTGCTTATTTGGAGTTGTTTAGTGCTTATTTCTAAATAATTGTGCTTATTAGGTTGTAATTTTAGCTTATTATTAGTTGCTTAGCTTATTTTCAGCTTAATCCTGCTTATTCATTAGCTTATTAGTCACTTAGTTAATACTTGTGCTTATTTCCATTTCTTACACAACTGTTAGTAAACAATAGCTTATTCTGAGCTTACTAGTGGTTTTTGTAAAAAGTTTTAGTTTTAAAAATTGCTTATTATCATTAGCTTAATTAGTTTGTAAAAGAAAAATCCAAAAATAAAATATTTTGCAAAAAAGGGAGTTGCTGGGATTCGAACCCTGGCCACCCAGCTCACCACACACACACACTACCAACTGCCCTTGAGTCTTTGACTGGTTTAACTCTGCAACATTTAATATATAAGCCTTGTTTGTCAATTTAGCTTATACGTATTATTTAGCTTATTTACAGCTTATTTAAATAAGTTGTTACACCTTTTGTATTTTTCTTAGCTTTGTATTAGTATAAAGTATTTTATAAAAAAGTTTCAAAATTTTCTTAATAGTTTTAGTATTTTTAATCATTTAATTAGTTTAAAAGAGTATTTAATTCATAATAAAAAATATAAAAGTCAAAAAAATATAAATCTTTTTTCTAAAATTTTCTTTTGTCATATAGTAAGTAAGAAAATTATTTTTACACTCGTAGGACTTTTATTTTACAAATTTTATGTTTTTTCTTTGCACTTTCGTAATTTTTACATATAACGCACGTTTTCATTCTAGGTCACGTTTTTAGGTAATTTAAGTTTACGTTTTACTTAAAATAGTTTATTTAAGTTATTTTATTTTATAAATCAATAAAAATCAACTTTAAAAATAGTGATAGCGTTTATTTAATATATTTTAGCTTTTTAATTTTCTTTAATTTGCATTTAAGCCCCTGTAATTTACAATATTTTTCCTTTAGGTATAAATATTCCAAATCATAACTTTTTCCATTCAATATCACTCGATCACTACACGTTTAGATTTAATCGTACAGCTCATTGGGACTTAACGACTGAGAAAACACGTACTCTCCTGGATCTAATTGTATTTGTTTCAGACTGTTCGGACTCTTTTATTACGGTTGACCATTCACAAGTGGTTGATTTGTGTGATAAAACCTGACCGTCTGGAGCGAATCAGAAGTCTTCGCACATCCTCCAACTACCATCGCTATTCTTGACCATCACTGGGTTGGAAAGCCAGTCATGGTAGTAGACTTCTCGCATGATGCCTGCATCCACGAGTTTATGTACTTCTGCCAGAATTGCTTGTGTGCGCTCGGAGCCCGGCCACGCTTCTTCGTAAATGTAGGGGTATCCTTGTCGGATCTGCAACTTATGTTCCGTAATAGAGCGTGGTACACCCGTCATGTGTTTTGGTTCCCATGCAAAGATATCTAGGTTCTTTTGCAAGAAGCGCCACTGTCTTGCCGTTATCTGATAGCGATCCTCCGATAGATACTTCTTGTTCTGGGTACTCAGGATGGATTGCAACCCTCAAGTTTGATACCTTAGGTTCGTGTTGTTCTGGAATGTGCGTCGTCTCACATGTAACCATGTTACATTCTCTAGGTGGTACGGTGGTATTGTAGAGAGTGACAATGCCTCCCTCCACTAGGAATTTGAGCATCCCATGTCTTTGTAGGCGGTGCAGCGTATGGCGATATCCCGGTCTTCCAATGATGCCATTGTATGGCGAAGGGGATTTAATCACCATGAAATTTATCCAGGCCGTCGTCAAGTGTTCCTGATTACCGATATTGACTAGTAGACGTATTTGCCCCATGGGCCATATTTTTTCTCCTGTAAAACCAGTCAATGCCGTCCTGACCGGGCTTAACTGACTTCGTATCTTCGGTCGCATTCTCTTGAAGCAATGTTTGTACATTATATCTGCAGATGCTCCTCCATCAATATACACGCGGTGGATATCGTGACCTCCTGCATTAATCTCAATGGTGAGCGGCTCTACCACTGCGTTGTCCGCCGACAAGTTGGGGAAGGAGATTTTGCTTCCGCGGGAAAACTTTTGGCCGATCTTCTGCCTAGTCATTCGTTGCCATGATTGTATCATGTAGATGGTGTCCGCCTTATCTTTGGGTGCGCCATCCTTCTTGTTCTCGGTTTTTTGCTTATCTTTTCCTTCCTTAATATTCTTGACTAAATGGTCCAATTTGCCTTCTTTTACCAACTTATCAATTAGTTGGCGCAATTGGACACACTCATTGGTGGTGTGGCCCTTCTATCCATGGTAGTCGCAGTATCCGTTCCTCACGCGCCTATCTTCTGGGGTGCGCATTGGTGGGGGTCTCGGGAAGTTCGCGCCTTCTGTCGCGAATATCTCCTTTGGAGTCTTGTTTAGCGGGGTGTATTTGTCATTATCTCGTCCGCTCCTTTGGCCGTGGTAGTTCTTGTTGCGGTTGCTACTCTGGTCAGTGGATTGTCTCCGGGGCTGTTCTTGTGACCTGTAGTTTGAGTAGCCCTTCTTGCTATCCGCCGCGGCTGCTTCTCCTTGGATAAAGGACCTTGTCCGTTTCATAAGTTCATCAAAGGTTTGGGGAATCTTGTCGTTCAACCTTTTGATGAGTTCTTGGTTATTGATCCCATTCATAAACCCTGAGATCTTCAGTACTTCCGGGCATGCCTTAACCTGTATGCACTAATCTTTGAAGCGCTCCACATAAGCGCTCGTAGATTCCCCCTGGCACTGTTTTACCCTAGCGAGTTTGGACAGGGGTTTTGGCGCACTTTTTCCTCGAGTGAAGTTCAGCGCCTTTCGCAATTCTTCAAAACCATCAATGCTTCTGCGTGGAAGCTTACCGAACGATTGCGCATTACCCACTAATGTGGAATTAAACATATGGCACCACACGTGCCGTGGCCAATTTTCGATGGTAGCGGTGATTCAAAAATTTTAGGTGATCGTCGGATCACTGTTCCGTCATAGGTTTTCACATTAGCGGGCATGCGCCTTCTCTTATTTTCTGAGAAATCACTAATGCGCCGAGTGAACGCATCCACCTTTTGGCGGCGCCGGGAAGAGACATATCTTCCTCCTCACGGTCGCGATATCTTCCCCGGACTTTCGGTGTCGGTTTATTTGTCCTCGTTGTCGAGGAATTACCAAAGGCGTGCTTTCCTTTTGTCGGCGCTTGCGCCTCTTTCTGGAGTCTCGAGAGGATTTCTTCTCTTTCGGCTTGCGCCCTCGAATCAACGAAGAGCTTCCACTTGGGAGCGTCGTCGTCCAAGTCTGTCACGAACCTGCGGCTTCCAAGCCTTTCGTGGACATTGATCGCCGTCCATCCTCTTCATGTTCTTCCGGATCTGCCGGTTCGATCGCTTCATCGTTCTCCACTCTCCTCCCAACCACGGTAAACACCGGGGTCGCGGCTATTATTTCGCGCTTATCCTTTTGACGCGCGCGGGGATGCCTCGGTGTTGAAGTTAGCCGGGCTTTTAGACTCTGGCTCGACCTCTTTTTCGCCTCCTCTTGCATGAGTGCCGCCAAGGTTTTAGTAGTTTTGGGACACGAAGTCGCTTGGTGCTAATTCGGTAGCGACTCCTTCTAGTGCAAGAATATCATTTCCATATCCGGACTCTGTTTCGAGGAGAGGTGCTGGCGTTTTTGTGAGGTCCTTTTCTAGTAAGGGAGTGGTATAAAGATTACATAGTGGATCTTCTACGTTGGTTGTTGTTGTGGCAGCATGGGTTGTTCCCGTCTTGTTCCTTGTCGGGGAAGATCGGATCGATCCACGGCCCTTGGTTTTAGGCTGCTGGTTGTTCCAGAGGCTTGTTTGAGGGTGATCCGCTTTCTCTGTTTCTTCCCTTGTAGGTCACCATGCGATCGCTGATTTTGGTTTCCTTGCTTCATCATTCTAGTTCTTAGTGTTGGGTCCCACGGATGGCGCCACTTGTTGATACAAAAGTTGGGCGTTCCTTATTTGAACTCCGGTTCCCGTGTCAATTGGTTCTTAATGCTTGAGACCTGCGCACTAAGAAAACAGAAAACACCATTAGGCTTACCGTGGGATTGTCTCCCACGATTATCCTCCGGCGTGAGAGTAAGTAATCGGTTTTAGGGTTTAATTGAGAGTTAGGGTTGTAGATCGTACCTTTATTGAGGGATAGGGTTCCCTTTATATACACACGAACTCCTTGTTGGTTCCGTGTTCCCCAAACTTCGGCGTATCCCGCCTAAGTCGGTTGGTAAACGCTTATCTCCAAAGATAGAAGATATCCGATATCTTATTCCATAAATAACTTTGGGTTTGGGCCTTCGTGGGCCCAAACCCTTATCGGCTTAGCCAAGTCCATGCTGGGCTAGCTAGTAGCGGTCATTAGTCGGGTTCGTGGCCCGAATGTGGACCATACGTCATCAGGTATCGCTATCTCCATCGGGTGTCTCTATTCTCGGTGCTTCTTGGGGGATTTATATAACTGGAAGTTGTTGCTATATATGGAGTTATTGTAGCTATTAGCTAACGTGATTTGTGGTTTATATGTTGAAATCATTGGAAGTGCACTTGGCCAAGTAACATGTTGAAGATAATAAGCATTATCTTATAAAGTCAAGAATAAAAGGACTAAAAGTGCAAAGTTTAGAAGTTATAGGGTATTATGAAGAAAGACTATTCTACCAGCTATAAAATCTCAAGTCAGACCACGAATACTTCATAATTCCAAATATCATCTGTGTGAAATTGTTTCTTCTCTCTACCTTTTCCTGAGTAGAAGAAACCCTAGTTTGTGTATTGTTTTATCTAATCTTTCTTTGTATTGTAAACTGATACTATATCATTTGATTAATAATAAGAGTGAGCCAAGGGGTGGTTGGCTGGGTTCACTATCAAAACTGTTTTGTTTGGTTGAAATTACTTTGGTTTTATAAGTTTCTACATGGTATCAGAGCCAGGTTGCTCTATACCAAAGTGATTTTAAAAGATTGCAAAGTTTTTGATAAACTAGGGTTTCTTGAAATTTGGGGGTTTTGATCTATTAGTGTAGATCTTGTGATTCTGAGTGTTGGTATTGGTTTTTTGATATCAGATCTTTCAGATCTGAAGGGTAATTGTAAATTCTCAAAAATTAGGGTTTCTTGATTTTTAGGGGTTTTTGGTCCTGGTGGTATTTTTCTCTAATTGCTTCTTGATTTTACAATCTAGTGAGTTAATTAGTGATCGGAGTGTGTTAATTTGATTTTTTAATCAAATTAGTTGAAAATTAGGGTTTACTGTATCAAACCCTAATTCAGGTTGATTCGTTTTGATTTTAATAATCTGACTGGTTTTGATTTTTATTTCAAGATTCTTGAAACAAAAATCAAAAACCCTAAAATAATTTTTAGGGTTTGTGTTTGAGGAGTTACATGGTGCTGATGATAAGGGCAAGGGCCCTGAAGGGGAAAGTAGTGAACTAAAATTGGATATATGACCCATTATACTTACACCCTCAAGACATTGGTGCTCAGTTGATTACCTTCAAACTTGAAGGCACTGAGAACTATAAGGTGCGGTCAACTGCTGCTGATTAGCTTTGCATATTAGAAACAAACTTGGTTTTATTAATGGGAAGTGTGTTAGAGATTCCACTGATGCTCTATATCAGAACCGCGATGGGATAGGTGTAATTCGTGGTTTTGTCTTGGATTCTTGGTTGTATTTCACAAGATCTTTATAAAGGTCAAGTGTTTTCTGTGAATGCCAAATCTGTGTGGGATGAATTAAGTGAAACTTATAACAAAGAGGATGGATCTGTGATATATAATATGCATCATAAAATACATACTTTAACACAATCGGAATGAGTCTTTGAGTATTATCATGAGTTTAATGCATTGTGGAGGCAGTTTGACTCCCTTGTTGATCTGCCTACATGCATTTGTGAAAGCGGCCCCACTTTGAAAAAGCATTGGATCTTTTAAGACTGATGCAATTTCTTATGGGTCTTGATGATAGTTTTAGCTCTGTTAGAAGCCTCATTCTCACTACTGATCCCTTAGCAGATGTTAAGTCTGCTTTTGCTACTTTGTCTAGAGATGAGTCTCACAAAATTAATCATGTTGCTAATAAATCATTAAAATGGGGCTGACCTTTCTTTGCTAAGCTATTTACTGGTAATAATCAAACTAATAGCTGGAATTCTAATAAGAACACTAATAATAACAACAAAAAGTTTGGCAGGGTGTCAAACTTTGTCTGCAAACATTGTAATATGACAAGTCATACTATTGATAGATGTTTTGAATTAGTTGGATATCCACCTGGTTTTGTTAAAAAAAGGAATGTTAATAATGTGGTTGATAATAAGACTGATGCTAGTAAGAGTACTACTCATACTCTTACTAGAGATCAGTATAACAGATTAATTGCTTTACTTAGTGGTTCAGGTGATACTGGCAAGGCTCATGCTAGTGTTGCAGGTACTATTATTGCATCCAATTGTGTGATTAGTTTCTTTAGTTGCAAGTTTTTAAATTTCAACTCTAATATAAGTACTTATAGTACTTATATTGGGTGGATTATTGACTCAGGAGCTAGTCAACATATCACTTTTAGTGTTACTCATCTTTATGATATAATGGATGTTTCTCATTTAAATCTTACAGTTGCACATCCCAATGGGACTGTTGCACAGGTTAAAAAGATTGGAAGTTTTAAGTTTGGAAATAATCTTATTTTAAAAGATGTGTTGGTTGTTCCTGGGTATCATGTGTGTTTGTTTTCTGTTCATAAATTGTCAAAAGATAATCAGGTGGTTGTCAGTTTTAATGATAAAATTTGTAAAATTCAGGATTCAACTCAAAGGTTCCTGATGGGGACTGGTAGTCAAAAAGGTGGTCTTTATTTTCTAGATGAAGGTAAGAGGGTTAATAATAGTAATATTGAGAGTTGTAATATGTCAAATTGTATTTGGCATAATAGGCTTGGACACCCCTCTCATCATGTGTTAAATGTGCTTAAAAATAAACTAAAAGACCTTAAGAGTACTAGTTCTGAACCTTGTGAGATATGTCATAAAGCTAAACAAACAAGAGAACCTTTTCCTCTAAGTAATCATAAAACTAAACATATGGGTGATCTTGTTCATTTAGATGTGTGGGGACCATATAAGGTTACTAGTAGAGATGGTATTAAGTACTTTCTTCTTGTAGTTGATGACTACACGGTACATTTGGGTGTATCTAATGAAAAGCAAAACTGAAGTTTTTGATCATATTAATAGTTTTTATAATCTTATTAAAAATCAGTTTGAAAAAACTATTAAAGTTTTTAGAAGTGATAATGGGACAGAATTTGTAAATAAAAGATTTGAAGTTTTTTTTGTCTAACAATGGTATTTTACATCAGACTTCTTGTCCTTATACACCTCAACAAAATGGTGTAGCTGAGAGAAAACATAGACATTTATTGAATACTGCTAGAGCCCTCATGTTTCAGGGGGGGGGGGTTACCTTTGAACATGTGGACTGAGTCTATTCTAACTGCAACTTATCTTATTAACAGGTTGCCAAGCTAGCTGTGTTGTGCGGAAAAAGTCCTTTTGAAATGGTGTATAATATTGAACCTAATCTGTTGAATCTAAAATGTTTTGGCTGCTTATGTTTTTCAATTGTTTTAAATGAATCTGATAAGTTTGCATCCAGATCTGATAAATGTGTGTTTGTTGGATATGCTTTTGATAAAAAAGGATACAAACTTTTTAACATTGATCAAAAGAAGTTTATGTTTTCTAGAGATGTAAAATTTTATGAAACTGTATTTCCATTTAAAAATACATCTTTTTCTAAAGATTTTGTATTTAATGATAATGGAATAAACACTTTGAATTTCTTTGATCAAGAGTTTAATAGCAGTCAAGATAATTTTAGAACCAATGAACCCTATGATGATAACATAAGTAATATAGATAGTAACAACAAATCTGTACCTGAATCTAGTACTTATAAACCTAGTGTCAGCACTGTAGAAGGTGATGCTAGTGATGTTGAGTATCTACATACTAAGACTGTAGAACCTGCTGATACGGTGATGTAGATATCAATTTGCCAGTTGGTACAGCAGAGAGTATAGATACAATTAATGTAGACATCACTAGGAACACATCTAGTAGGAAGGACACTGAGACTGATGAGTATACAACAAAAGCTGTTGTTTCGATGATATCGGTACTAGTAATGTTGATGATGGTTATATATCTGAGGGTGAGGATCTAGATATGTTTGGTAAAATGTTTGAATCACGAGAACCGGGGGCACAAGCAGTTAGAAGGACTAGTAGAATGACAGCTTTACCATCTAAATATAAGGATTTTGTGCTTAATAAAAATCATAAGTATGGTATTGATAAAGTTGTTAAGTATTCCAATTTAAGCTTTGATAACTTTGTTTTTACATCTAGTATTAATAAAATTTATGAACCTACAACTTATGAAGAAGCTGTGAAAGATCCTAGGTGGGTAGATGCTATGAGTCAAGAGATAGAAGCTTTAAATAGGAATGGTACTTGGGAGGTTGTAGAGTTACCTGATGGTAGAAAAGCCATAGGTTATAAGTGGGTTTTTAAGGTTAAATATAAAGCTAATGGTGAAGTTGAAAGGTTTAAAGCTAGATTAGTAGCTAAGGGATATAATCAGAGAGAAGGAATTGATTATGAGGAGACTTTTTCTCCTGTGGTTAAAATTGTTACTATAAGATGTGTTTTAAGCATTCTTTGTTAATAACAAGTGGCCTTTGTTCCAACTTGATATAAATAATGCATTCTTATATGGTGAATTAGAAGAAGATGTTTATATGACATTGCCAGAAGGTTTTTCTGATAAAAATGATAAAAGGGTATGTAAACTGGTTAAGTCATTATATGGATTAAAACAAGCTCCTAGAAAATGGAATGAGAAATTGGTGTCTGTGCTTAAAGAAAATGGGTTTATACAAAGTCCAAATGATTTCTCTTTGTTCATTAAAAATGAAAATGATGTTCTGTTAGTTCTGTTAGTATATGTTGATGATATTATCATCACAGGTAATAATACTAATGAAATTAACAAATTTAAAAGTTTTTTAAGTTCAAAGTTTTTGATTAAAGACTTGGGTAAACTCAAATATTTTCTGGGAATTGAGGTTCTTGATATTGATAATGGGATTTGTCTTACTCAAAGAAAATATTGTACTGAGCTTTTAACTGAGTTTGGTATGCTAGGTTGTAAGCCATGTGGTTCTCCTATTGAAACTAATCCAGATAATAAAAAGCTTGTTTCTAAGTTTAGAGATGATGAGCCTTTAACAAGTATAACAAATTATCAAAAACTTGTGGGAAAATTGATTTACTTGACTTTGACAAGGCCAGATATTTCTTATGCTGTGCATTGTCTAAGTCAAGTAATGCATAAGCCTATGAAGTCTCATTTGAGACTTGCTTTTAGAGTTTTGAGATACTTGAAGAATGAGCCTGGTCTTGGTATCACTTTTAAAGAAGGTGATGTTAAAAGTATCAAAGTGTTTGTTGATTCTGATTGGGCAAAGTGTAAGGTAACTAGGAGATCTGTTACTGGATACAGTGTGTTTCTGGGAGATGATTTGATTTCCTGGAAAAGTAAAAAGCAAGCTGTTGTTGCTAGATCCTCAACTGAGGCTGAGTTCAGGGCAATGTGTAATGTATGTTGTGAAGTTATGTGGATCACCAAACTTATGGCTGATTTGCATGCTAGTGTGAGGTTGCCTGTGAATATGTATTGTGATAACAGTTCTGCTATGCAGATTTCAGTTAATCCTGTGTTACATGAAAGGAGCAAGCATTTTGAGATTGATCTCTATTTTTTGAGAGAAAAAGTGGCTGATGGTTTCATTAAACCAGTGAAAGTCACAACTGAGGATAATGTTGCAGACCTGTTCACTAAAGGTCTTAACATTACTGACCATAACAAGTTTTGCAAAGATCTTGGTTTGTTTAATATGTTTCAGGATAAGACTAAAGATCAAGCAAAGGATGATGGGGGAGCTTCAGGCAGCTAATGCTTATGGGGGAGTGTTGAAGATAATAAGTGTTATCTTATAAAGTCAAGAATAGAAGGACTAAAAGTGCAAAGTTTAGAAGTTAAAGGGTATTATGAAGAAAGACTATTCTACCAGCTATAAAAGCTCAAGTCAGACCACGAAGACTTCATAATTCCAAATATCATCTTTGTGAAATTGTTTCTTCTCTCTACCTGTTCCTGAGTAGAAGAAACCCTAGTTTGTGTATTGTTTTATCTAATCTTTCTTTGTATTGTAAACTGATACTATATCATTTGATTAATAATAAGAGTGAGCCAAGGGGTGGTTGGCTGGGTTCACTATCAAAACTGTTTTGTTTGGTTGAAATTACTTTGGTTTTATAAGTTTCTACATAACATGACCTACTTAAGGCGTGAGATCTCTTATGATGATTCATTTATTATTTTTGTTTATGAAAAAAAAGAAGAAAGGAAAAAAGTTATAGTTGTTTTATTGTATTTTGTTAGTCGATTGTTCGTATGGATTTGTTACCAATTGACTAAAGTTGAGAGTTGATACCGTCCATAAAGTCGACCGTTGTTACGGGTGTGTTACCAGTCAACTTAACCGACTGTTGGTACCAGTCGACAAAAGTCAACCATTGATATAGTTTTATTATAAGTTGACAATTATTGATAATGATAAAATTCTAAATGGCCTAAACCCACAAACCGGACACGAGCTTATTTCTACTCTAATACAAACACAATGTCAGATAGAATAGGAGGTTAGAGGCATAAAATCTAGCTTTAGTAGGCATAGTTTTATAATTAGACGGGTTACTTATATATATCTTAGCGTAAACTTATTACGGAGTACCATTTTTTTCGTTGTAAGTCACCGACCCATAAACTATAAAAGTATAAGAGCACCTCATACCATTCATTCATTATATTCCAATCAACACTCAAAGTTACTTTCGTTAAATAACTTTGTGTTTAAAGTTTGGCTTTTATTCGTTTTTGCTTCAAATTGTCAAGATGGCTTCACACAATGACGTTTCTCCGCTCACTCTAAGCCTCACTCCGCTGTTTGACAACGATTCTCTTGCTACTGCTAACCCTGATAGTTTAGCTATACTGGAATTCTTGGCCAGAGTAGTGGAGATTGGTTTTGTAGACCAGTAGAGAGACTAAACAGTGGGGCGATAAGTGGTTCAGGTTTATCAGAAGAGAAGATTTTGGAGCATCTAAATGTGACCACGATACAAGGAAAAAAGTGCGAAGGGGAAGAAGTTGATAATTGTGCGATATGTTTGTGTGAATACGAAAAAACTGAGAAGATGGCGACATTACAATGTGGGCATGGGTTTCATGTCGAATGTATCAAGAGTTGGCTTCTACTTAAGAATGTTTGTCCCATGTGTAGGGCTACCGCATTGACGGTATAGATTGACAACTTTAGAACTTCAATTCTTGATAGTTGTTTAAGTATATATACGATCTAGCGAATGGCCACATCATAATATTTTGCTCATTGCTTGTATGACAAGTCATTATTTCAATGTTACGATTTGTTGGCTAATTTTTTGATAGAACTTCGTATTATTCTTTTGAAACAAATCATTACGAATTTGAATAAGTAAATATCAAATATAGGAGAGCTTTTGTTATTAACATTACAGATGAATATCAAAAACTTTGGATACAAAAAAGAAAAAATGTACATTAAATTAATTAAAGAAGAGTAATATACAATTTTGAAGATGCCTACATTTATCTGCCATTAGCAATGGGTACTATAGTCTGCTTGTTCATGCTATCAAATGTACTCGAGTTTACATAACATGTATCGTTGCAGTCATCATCATCGGTTAATTTTTTGAGCAAATGCACAGCTTCGTCTTCATTTATACTACTTTGCACCCATGGATGCATTTGTATCATAGCTGCTACTATCCCTCCTAGCTCTGTTGCTACTTCCTTCATGGTAGGTCTTTCGTCTCCTCTAACTCGTAAGCATCTTTCTGCAAGTCTTGAAACTTGGATGATCTCGTTAGGAACTTCATTTAGATGTAAGTGTTCATCAAGAACATGGAAGAGTCTCCCTTGTTTCAAAGAAAATAGAAAATACATGGCTAAGTTCCTCTCTTCTTCTGGCCTATCAAAACTAAGAGCCTTTTTTCCGGTTAAAAGCTCTACTAGTACTACCCCGAAACTGTAAACATCGCTCTTATCGGTCAACTGATTCGTCTGTAAATACTCAGGATCTAAGTACCCTAGTGTTCCTTGCACTATAGTGGCTAACTCAATCTGATCCATAGGAACTAGCCTAGATGCTCCAAAATCAGCTACTTTTGCTACATAGTTATCATCCAAAAGTATATTCATTGGCTTTACGTCTCGATGGATGATTGGGATAGATGCCGCAGAGTGCAAGTACGCAAGTGCTTCAGCTGTTTCCGTGGCTATTCTAAGTCGAATATCCCAAGTAAAACTTGATGAATTGCCTTTGGTGTGAATGTGATCAGCTAGAGTACCATTTGAAATGAATTCATATACCAGTAATGGGACTTCTGTTTCCAAACAACATCCAATTAGTTTCACCACATTTCTATGATTGATTTGCGAAAGGATAACAACTTCATTGATAAATTGCTCGATTTGAGATTCGGTTTGATCTGCTAATTTTGACTTCTTTATGGCAACTATTCTGTTATCAGATAGGACTCCTTTATAAACTGTGCCATAGCCACCCTTACCAATGATCCTGCTTTCATCGTAGTTATTGGTTGCTCGCTTTAGCTCCTCTATAGTAAACACTTTTGCTCGATCATGAGAACCCCCATCTCCAGAAATTCGTTGCTGCAACATTATTCCACCATTTTGCCTAAAGAATTTTTCTCGAAGCAATATAAGCTTTCGCTTCTTGAGTCCCAAATACAACCAGGTTACAAATATAAGCAAAAATATAGCACCAGCTGAGGTACCTGCAGCAAAAAAAATACTCCGTAGTTAATTTAACTACTATATGTATATAGCACATACACTGTATGCCTGATTAGTGTATGCCCGATTATTAGATTTCCCGTAGTGTATAGCTAAACATATAGGCTGGTTTTATTTTTTAAAAACTTTACTTACCTATAACAATCTTTATAAGCTTTGATTCATCTTGAGTGCAACCTGTTCCGTCTTTCGTACCATCTCCAGAGTAACCTTCTCGACAACGACACTCATAACTTCCTTGTGTATCAACGCAATTATGCTCGCAATCATGAGTTCCTCGTTCACATTCGTTGATATCTATATAACAACATATTGTAAATCATTTATGTCTATAAAGAAGGAAAGCACCAAAATATGAAATTGACACTTACTTGTGCAGTTATCTGCGATATAAGGGTTGCCTTCATAGCCTTCGTTGCAAAGGCATCGATATCCAGGACCAGCATAATTTTGATCACATTCACTGTTTCCTTTGCACAAGAAATTATTTGTGTCCTCCTCCCTTGCTACATCACAAGCCGATTCTCCTATTGCCCAGTCAAGTAACATAGGCATCCTTTGTACACTTCCAAAATCTCTTAGATTGGTTGTAGAGAAGTTAAACTTCCCCTCTTCTACGAAAAATGCAAAACTACAAGGGTTGAAGTCTGTTATATTAGAACGTGGGTTGTTATAGCTAGTTACTGTAATATCAAAAGATTTCATTTCTTGTGGCACTGCTAGTTCACAACACCCGAATCCTGAGCAAGATCCATTTGTAATAAGGCTATCTCTAGCGCATGTAGAAATGCATCCACTACCATCAGATGTTTCATTCCCTCTTGCTGGTCCACTAAAAAAAGCTTGTGTGTCACACCCGATGGCTACAAACTTGTTCTTGGATGATATTCGGAAATCCCTTAACGTTAAAGACGAGCCATAGCTTTGACTTAAGTCAAGACCAGAGCTATTGTAGCAAGCGCGGGCAACAAACATCATAACCTCCACCTCACTCTTTCCTGTGGACATATTTGAAATAACAAGATTGCTTGTGGTTCGTCCAAAGAAAGGTATTGGCGGTTCAGATGATCGGTTGCACGTTACTAAGAAATCGGAACTGTAGTAACATCCTGGACCTGAACCAAATGGGAATGTAATACTCACATTGCCACATGAACTCTCACAAGTTGGTCCTTCTTGAGCACTTGCTATACTTAAAGCTGCTATAGCTACTATTGCTAGTAATAGCTGAAATTTCATAGCTGCTAATTTATGTTTAATTTGTTAATATGTAAAGTTGAGTTTTGATGAAGGGTGATTAGATATCTTATATCTTATATAAACATTAATATGAAGACTTGCCGTTCAAAAAAATAAATAAATAAATAATAAAAATATATATGTATGAAGACTTGGTCATCTTTGAGAGCAGCAGTTAAGAACATTCAGGCTTCTAGCTACTAGCTATTAAATAACATGCAATTTGACCACTTTGGTTGAAGTGGTCTTTAATTTCTGCAAGAGGATAATTACCCGCGAACTCAAGTAAATGAGAGCGAATAAAAATTAACAATTTAAATTATAATTAGGTATATAAATATGTAATATATTGTGTTAAATTTTATAAATGAGGGTAGTTTTTATGTTTATGTTTTAACAAAATATATTTTCTTTTTACATTTAATATAGAAATATAAATTATATTTTATTTTGTTCGTTGGAAACATGCATCTACAAATTGCTTTAAGAAATTTAATACACATTTCCACAAATTGCTTCAAGGCTCTTCAACTAGTTAAATGATACCTTTCTAAAGAAAAGTGTACGTGTTCATACACCTTTGCACTATTAAGATGAAATGATAAAAGAGAAATAATACATTTACAAACTTTTTACAAAGAATCTTTCACAAAATAATGCCTCGTTAATAAAAATCATTTTTATCAATTCTTTTTTCTTCTTTTTATTTATGTTTGTACACTGTTTGGTTACTTGTTTTAATTATGATATTGTTCATCAACTATTATTTGATTATGTTTTGAGTATTTATATGTTTTGGATATCTGTATGTGCTTATATATGTCTACTGATGTGTTAACTTGCTTTGGTCTCATTTGATTTCTGTTCCTTCTGGATATCTGTTAATATTGTGTTCTGCAAGTTTCTCATAGACTCATTGTGCCCATTCGTTACGACTTTGTTATCAGTTTCCTTTGATTCGTTTTTGTATCTTTATTTTGTTTAGCTTTCGTTTTGTCATATCTGTTCACTGGGCTTTTTAAGTTCAATCGCATTTTCTTTTCAATGCGGCAGGTACCAAGTGGGATGCTGGGCTTTGATGGGCTGAGAGTAAGAGCATTTGAGTGAACCGACCCTAGTTTCCCTTATCATTTTGGACTTATTTTGAAGAACATTTTTTTTGATATTTCATTTCTCTTAGACATGTTAGATTATGTATTTCCTTTTGAAGTCATTCGTTTATATGACTTGGTATTTTATTTAATAAGACTTCCGCTTGTGTTTATATGCTTTGTATGACACCATAATGTGACATTTTGACCCGTGTCGGGTTGGGGTGTTACATCTGTTGTAAACTAGAACTATGAATTGATTATACTTGCATTATTTTAGTATTATTGATAAAGAAATTAAAGAATCTAATAGAGTCGTCTCATTTTAGCGGTTCAATGAAATGTAAGATTGAAATTGGACAAATACATGTTGTATCAAAGATGTAATAAAAGTATACATATGTATAGAATCGATTTGACCCGGCGGTTGAATCGTTGATCCAATGAACCGATGACTCGACCGAGTAAATTGGGTTTTAAAACATTGATTAGAACTAATGAATTGTAGAAGAGTCATGCTAAAAAAAATAAAACAAATTGTAGAATAGTCTAAGATTTATATCAAGTAGAATAGTCATGTTAAAAAAAATAAAACAAATTGTAGAATAGTCTAAGATTTATATTAAATGGCCTTTCAAAAGCAACTTTTGCATACCAAAGTTGAACTAAAATCGTTTTAGACATGTAACTTCCTTACAGTTAGTTGCCAAAACTCATAATATTATGTGGCGTGATTCTTTTTGGTCACTTGTATATATCAAATGTTTATCACACTGTTTTGCCCTAATAGCCCCAAAAAGGATGGTCTTTGCTTAATGGTTTTAATTGTTGCAAGCAAGTTTAAATTTTCATAAAGCAGTTTAGCGAATTAATCGAAGCTAAATATGCTTGTTTGGCCAAATAACTAGCTTTCCTAAATTTTCTAAATGATCAAAATCATAATATTACTTGAAAGAGCATTATAAACTAGCATTTACACTTAATAATTACAACCATACATCAATGTACCAAACGCTCTATCAAAACAAACAGTTTTTACTATTGTTATCTATACTACTTACTTTCTGCTATTGTTATTTTTGTCAAACATACCAACTAATAGAGATGTGTAGGTTATGGCTTAACATCAAGCCCATCAAGATCCATAGCTTTATAGGTCAATATCACCCGCTAACACGAGTATGGGTAAAAAACACATCTTTAATCTTTTATATAATAAAACAAAACCCCTAGTGGGAATTTTCATTTCAAAAAAATCAAACCATACCTTATTTGGTAACATTTTTGTACTTGTTATTTATTTATTTTAAATCTTTAATATAATAAAAGGTAAAAGTTTCCATATTTGACAAAAAAGAATGTAAATTCGATTTTGTATATGCATAAGTAAAAAAGATGAAAAATACACATGTACTTAAGATTAAATAGCTAATATTTCAGGACCCAAGTGTAAAATTTGGAAGAAAAAGACGCTCCTCTTCCTAAAGTTTAATCCCCGACCTGATGATTGATCATTCTTCCCAAATTCCCTTCCCTGAACCCTTAAGTAAATAACCAAATTCGTACAATTGTACCTCTCAATTGTTTCATCAATTTCATTCGCAAATTGATCCGTGGTATAATAAAATCTCCGATTCAATGATAATCATTACCAAATATAAAAATCACTAACATATAAATCAACCAGAACCTACAATCAATCACCGATTCTTCAATAACGCTTCAAATCGAATCAATGAAAACCCTAATTGGATTTGGAATGAAAATAAATTCCTAAAACAAGAGAGAAACTTAAATCAAGTTCAGTTTTTTTTTTTTTTTTGGTTTGGTTACATAGATTTTTGGAATTTATTCTTAAAGATTTGAATTTTTATATTTTTTCATGTTATTTATTTAAAGTTATAAACTTTATATCATAACTTTGATGGGGTATGATTTTTTCAAATTTTTTTTGAAGTTGGAATTGAACTTAGTATCATTTATCTATGTCATATTGTTTGTGTATGCTTATATAGTTATTTGTTAGTAATTTGTGTAGAGTTACCACTATTAGATCTAGGAACTTTGAGGGTTAAGACTATTATATGGTTATTTGGTTATTTGAGAGTTATCACTATAATATGGTTATGGTTATTTATTTTGTTTATTTCTTATGATCAAACAAAGTCACTTCGAAAGGGAGGATGTCAAATGGGTTAAAACTTAAATGTCGATCAAATAGTAATTTTTCTGCATATACCTCTAAAATTATGTTAGTTATAAAAAAATCTTTAAAAAAGACCCTCTGTTATTATGTTTTCCATCCCTAAAATTCCATTATTATGTTTTTCCAATTCTTATCAATGCAGCCTCCACACCACCACCCGGCCACAACAACACGACCACCAGTTCGCATTTCCAAAATTATAATCTCCTCATCATCGTCGTCAAAATCAGGTAACTCTTAACCCCGTTTTATATTAATTTTTGGTTTGAATCACCACACATGTTTATAACCAACATTCTTTTGATCTTTTTGATGACATTAGATAATGGTTCCACATGTTAACATTTCTAAGTGCAGCAGAAAAAGGGCAAGAAATTGGAAATTAAATCAATTGCATCATCGCCTTTTTTAAGTTTAGTATCCATTGGCTACCGAGAGTTATTTTATCTATACCGTACCTAAATATAGCCGTAATAAACATAAATATGTACAATGATGAATTTTCTATACTTGCCATGGCTTATAGGGTTGTTTGAAATTGATTAATAAGCTCCTAATCTGCTTATTGCTTTTTCAAATAATCAATCTAGAATAAACGTAAATATAATTTCTATTAGTTAACCACGATATAACGTAATTTGGAATTCAACCTCCAAAGTTTTATAAATTAGCCTTTTTTTAAAGTTAATTTTTTTTGGCAATCTAACCCAATTTTTTATAGCCTTTTTGCGTAACAACTTATATATAATTATTGTATTGTTGATCAGATCAACTCCAGTTTTCATTTTTATTGGTCAATCATAAAGTTTCACTGGGAGCTTATTGGTCTAATTTGATCTTTTAAAAATGCAATTTTGTACTTTCGAGTTCGAGAATGTAGGAATTCATTTTTCTATTTGGCATATTAAATCAGACCTTTTAACAAACAAAAAAACTAATAGATAGATAAACTTCAAAGGTGAACAAAATCGACCTACATAACCTTTCAGTTAGTTTCCAAACAGATTGACACAATGGCGTTGAGCACAATTGACTTATGTCAGAAACCAATGAAAAGTGCACACAAATGCTTGGTATGAACTCAGTGTCATAATGAGTTCCATAAGTGTAATAATGGTTACAATGGTTATATATAATAAGAAAAAAGTTTTTAAATACTAACTTATTAAAAAGTTGCAGTCAATTTGAAAAAAACCATAACTTGTCTATGTGAGACGGTGAGCCAACCCACCTGCCCATATTTATATAATTTATGTGTGAAGTTTGATTTTACTTATCCATAGCGTAGATAATGAAAACTTGGGATTGCTCATTCCTTTTGTAGGATCGTGACTGTCATTTTCCAGTAGCTTTGACATTATTTTTTTTTCTTACTTGAATTTTATTACATATTATTAAATTTTATATTTCATTAATATCTTTACAAATTATACTATATTTAAAAAATAATTAATTTTTTTAGAAAAACCGTTGTAGCAACATTTATGTACCGCATTACGAGTTTTATTGTTTGAACAACGCTGCACTATGAGCTTCGCTCTTCTTCTATAGTTTATGGTAGAAGTGGCAATATCAGCCCATTTTTTACAAATGGGTAAAGTCAAGTTACATTTCATGTTTAGTGGGTCAAATAGAAGCTGCATTTATTACATCCACTAATCAACAAGTTTTGTCATTTTGAAAGATAATGTGATACTATGATGGCATTTTGTCGAATCATGTGGTAAGTTAATGTAACCAAATTAGTACTCTGCGCTCATGAGGACACGTCATTGCACTCTAAGTTAAAACTATATTAGACTAACTTTATATTTCCATAATCACATACAACTATTACTTTAGAACTATTTATGTGAATGAATTTATATATCACTTATAATGTTACAAAAGAAGAGCGCAATAATGAGTTGATCCTAGAGTGTGGGAAATTAGCCTTATAGCATGTTTCAATTGTTTAACATGATTTCCGAATTATATTTTTTTGTTTTAATTATATACATATTCTGGCTCCTTCAGGTTGATGCGGCTTTGTTGGGAAAATGGTGAACAAGAATGCTCTTAAACAATTAAAGGTGAACATAGGAAAGTTATGAGTCAAGTAAATGGTGACTTTCAAGGTGACCTATACTTTCCACGCCCGTTTATCCATGAAATTATTTGGGTAAATAACGACAAGATTGTGGAACCAATTTTCCTGAAATGACCCAGGAAGATTAGAAGGAAAAAAAGGCTCAGCGTGTAGTGGAACATATTCAGTATGAAGACGTGAATACTCACTATGTATACATAGGACCAACAAACAAAAGTAAGCATTTCTTATGTACATTTTTGTATGCTTTTCCAATAAAAGTCACATTTCGATCAAACTGGGATATCTTAGGTGTTAAATTTGCTTTTTGATGGGCAGAAGATCCAAACTCAAAGGCATTTATGTTTCATCTCCCAAGAATACATGATTATCTATGGTTTGCTGTAGATTACATGAAACTAAAGGTGTGTATATGATATCGCACTCTTGGTGGGTCGGATGGCTTGAGTAATGGCTCAAAATGGGTAACTTTTTGTGTGGATTAGAACAGGTCGGCTCACGTTTTGTGAACCAAACATATGATTAGAAAAGTTTTTTTTTGTCAGTAATCTTTTTTTAAAATTATAAGTCAAGAGGTTAGATGAAGAAAATTACGCTTTGGAAAACTGCAGACCGCTTTCACCCGTTTAACCAATTTGATCCATTATCTATATGAGTAATTAGTGCACATATGAATAAAATAACTATATTTGTTTAGTTATAATCTAGGAGTAGAGTTCTTTTTAATTTCATGAAAGGATTATCGTCTATAATGACAGTCAAATATGGGATACCGAATACTCATTTCAAGAAGTTATTTCTGCAAATCTTTCTATAGAATCTTGAAAAGGCATATAACTTTCTAAAAAGGTCACAGGAAAAAGTCAAAATTCCATATAAACATGGTTATTGCTACTTCTTGATGAAAAGGTCTTAGATAATTTCCCTGGTGATTCCAATCGGTGGCATCATCACAGGTGTTTGGCCATTATTGTTTGCACATACCGGATGGATTATATCAGATTGTTATGCTGATGGGTTAAAAGTTAGTAATTCAAAGATATTTAGTATTTTCTATATTGTGGCTCGAATGTTATTTTCTATATATGGGTGCTAACAGAAGGTGTTGTCAATAGATATACCTCTCTTTAGCATACATGTCATCTAACTTTTATTGATTTAGACATACACATGGTACTGTAGATTGATTTTAAATTTTGGTTGTGATCTAGGACTATATAATGGTTTGAATTGGAGAAACCCTGCACTTAGTAGATGTTAATCCGTTAGTTGTGATAATTGATAAGTAGCCTATGTTATACGGTTCAACTACATGGTCCTTGGTGATGATGATTTCTTGCATTTAAGTTTATTTTAAACAATTCATAGCTGTAAGTCATAATTTTAGGAGAATAAAAAATTATTAATTTAGTAATTAAGCTGAACCGGATTTATGACCAAAATTTGTGATGATTTGGATATTTTATAGCTGCTAGACATGATAAGATCCTCCAAAAGAACAAAATATTCTTGAACAATAAGAATAATACTTTTTTATCTTACTCCATATTATGTGAGATATACTTACCTGTTATTGATTTGAATTATTGTAGTACGATGTCTTTGTGTAGTTTAAATTAATTTCGCTTCTTTTAAAGGCCTATAACTAACGTTATTATTGAATATTATTTCTGAATAGTGCAAATGGAAGAAGAATTTGGCCTTCGAAAGATTAAACATGAAGTACTTATTGCCTTTCTCAAGAACATTCAGGTTGATAACGCTTTGGATACTTGGTTCATCACCGTTACCCATCGCTTATTGACCCAAATCATCGAAGATGTAGAGAAAGGATGTGGGAAAGAAGTGGATTTATAAATGGACACGTTGAGGCAAAACGTCATGTGTCTCTCTGTGTGCAACTTAAAGTTATATGTGTGCAACTTAAAGTTATATGTACTACTTTTATTGTTGTAATGTGTTATCAAATATACATGGTTGGCTTGCGAAATTATTTGCCAAGGCTTTATATGTATTAAATCATACGGAGTATATACATTATTCAACTCAAGTGGCATTAAAGCTTATTCAAGTCTAAGTCTAAGAAAATCAACATTTTGGTTTTTTAATATATATAATACATTATTCAAGAGTATTATAAAAATCTCGTGCATTTACGTGAATTATAATTACACATAATCGAGCTCTCTTCATCATATAATACAAAATTAAAAACCATAAATAAAACAAAACAATGATTAAATTATTTGTTTTTTAATAAATAAAGTTATTTTATTCAAAAAATAGAACAAGCCCCGCGCGTGCGCGGGCATTATAACTAGTTAAAGAATATGCTAGGACAATAATATCTCATTTTTATCACGAACCCTAAAGTTGTATCACATATTCACATGTAATTTACGTGATGGAAATTTGTATTTTAGTCACTTTCTATCAGCCTCCATCTATTTATTTTCTAACTTTTCGACTTTTGAAATCCAAACATCGAAAATTCATAAAGAAACTTAGATTACTTTTTAACATCCAAAATCAAAATACATAAATCCATAATTTCTACATATTTGACTTCCAAGGAACTTAATTGATAGTATCCATGATCCATCTACATATCATGATCTTTGGTTAGATACTTAGATGAATCAAACCATGTAATAAGTAAAAATTGCACCATAGATGCCCATTTCACATATCAAAACAAATCAATCTGGATTAAGAATTAGTCACTAAGATCAAAAGAAATGATGTATAGCCTCTCGCTTTCAAGACTTTACTTGCATTTTTTTATTATCACCAACACTCCGAAAGCAAAAATCTACAAAGACAAGGAAACTTCAAGCTGCTGAATATGTAAAAGTACAAATTTATGCAGATTAAAAATGCGTGTTTACACGTCAAAACGTGACGATTAAAACCTTTATAATCAAGTCAAAAGAAAGCTACTAATCTATATGATGAAGTCTCTAAAATAATTATATAAGTTTATAAGATGAGATTTGTTAAAGGGAATTGATACCTACATCACATTTTTTAATTAATGCACCATAATTAGTGCATTACAATTTGTACTGTATAATACTGTAATGCATAAATTGTGGTGCATTCATCAAAAAATGTGGTGTGAGTATCACCTCCCTTTGTTAAAGGGTGGCTTTATGGGTTGCATTGACTGCAACCGTTAGTCCCTTGATAAAAAAATTTGCACCGTTCGACCTTAAGTGACAAAAGCCATGCGGCGTTTGTCTCTCTCTCTAACGAGGCTCACTAACTGTCGTTAACTCTTGTTAAATTGTTTTCCCATGAGGGTATAATCGTCATTTCGCAAACCAAAAAGACGAACAGTGCAATTTACTCTTTTTATTATTTATTTTACTATTAATACGTTAGTAAAGACCGTTTTTATGCATTTTCGTCCGTTTTCATACGTTTTTATCCGTTTTCATCCATTTTTATACGTTTTCGTTCGTTTTTATACGTTTTGTTAATTTTCATCCGTTTTATTACGCATTCGTCCGTTTTTCTTACGTTTTCATACGTTTTTATCCGTTTTTTATTCGTCTTTATCCGATTTCATCCGTTTACGTTTCTATACGCTTTCGTCCACTTTTCTTATGTTTTCATACGTTTTTTGTTCGTCTTCATAGGTTTTTGACCGTTTTTATACATTTTCATCCGTTTTTATACGTTTTATCCATTTATATACGTTTTTGTTCGTTTTATGCCTTTTCATCTGTTTTTGTCCGTTTTATGCGTTTTCATCTGTTTTTATACGCTTTCATCCGTTTTTCTTACGTTTTCATACGTTTTTGTCCGTTTTCATCTATTTTAATACCTTTTCATTCAATTTTATACGTTCTTATTCATTTTTAACCGTCTTTATCCATTTTCATCCTTTTTTGTACGTTTTCATCCGTTTTTATACGTTTTCGTCCATTTTTATACGTTTTCGTCCATTTGTCTTATGTTTTCATACGTCTTTAAATGTTTTTGTCCGTTTTTATACCTTTTCGTTCGTATTTATACGTTTTCATACGATTTTTCATCCGTTTTCATCAATTTTTATTCGTTTTTATGCATTTTTGTCCGTTTTATGCTTTTTTCTTGCGTTTTCTTACGTTTTCATACGTTTTATCCGTTTTCATCTGTTTAATACGCTTTCATACATTTTTCTTATGTTTTCATACGTGTTCTCCATTTTTAACCGTCTTTATTGGTTTATTTACATTTTCATTCGTTTTTATACGTTTTTGTCCTTTTTTTTTATACTTTCATACGTTTTTATTTGATTTTATCTGTTTTTATACATTTTCTTCTATATAAAAATGGAAAAAAACGTACAAAAGTAGATAAAAAAGGACGAAAACGTAAGAAAAATGGATGAAAACGTATAAAAACGGATAAAGACGTATAAATGGACAAAAACGTACAAATACGGACAAAAGCGCATAAAAAGGATAGAAACGTATAAAACAAACAAAATGAACAAAAGCGATATAAAGCGAACATTCATGTATAAAAACAAACAAAAACGCATAAAAACAAATAAAAACAAACGAAAACGAATAAAAACAGACGAAAACGTATAAAACGAACGGATGAAAACGTAAGAAAAACAGACGAAAGCATATAAAATTGACAAAAATGTATAAAAACGGATAAAAGTGTATAAAAAAGACAAAAACGTATATAAACGGACAAAAAAGCATATTCATGGATGAAAATGGATAAAAAATATATGAAAACGTATAAAAACAAATAAAACAAACAAAAATGCATAAAAACATACATAAACGGATGAAAATGAATAAAAATATAAAGTAATGTATGAAAATGTATAAAGACAGACGAAAACATATAAAAACGTATAAATACGGATAAAAACGTATGACACTGTAAGAAAAACGGACGAAAGCATATAAAAATGGATGAAATTGTATAAAACGGATGAAAACGTATAAAAACGGACAAAAACAGATAAAAACAACCAAAAAGGGATGAAAACGGATAAAAACGTATGAAATTGTAAGGAAAACGGATGAAACTGTATTAAAACGGACAAAAACGAATAAAAACGGATATAAACGTATAAAAACGAACGAAAATGTATGAAAACGGATGAAAACGTATAAAAACAGACCTTACTAACGTATTAATAGTGTTTTTATTTTTTTTCTTTCTATTTTTTTTTATTTTTTTTTTAATTTTAGAAACTAATGTATTAATAGTTAAATAAATAATAAAATGAGTAAATTGCACCGTTCGTCCTTTTGGTTTGCGAAATAACAATTATACTCTTATAGGAAAACAAGTTAACAAGAGTTAACTACAACTAGTGGGCCCGTTAGAATGAGGGACAAATGATACAAGTTTTACTGACCAAGTTTTAATATTTATAATTACTCGTTATACCTATGGTCTACCCTAATGCACTAACGGGCAGTGTACCTGGTCGTGTGTAGTGTAGTATTCGGTAAAACCGAGGTCGTCCCAAGAGCTGTGTGCGGATTTAAACTAAGTCTAGGTGTCACAAATTTTAATATGATTTTGATAAAATTAACTACTAAAGCAAATAAAGGCGAGGGATGTGATCAAATAGAGGAGAGGGGTGCTAACCTAGTTACTCATCCTAATTAGTAGTGTTTACGTCTAATAACTTCCAATTACTTCAGGTGGGGTCAAAGTCGCTAGGATAGCATTTGGTCAGTTCGTCCTAACCTATCAGCAAATGGTCCCACTTGAGAAATCAGGTGACCCGTCATAAGTCCAGTTGTTCTTAGTCCCTAACCCAAGTCATTAAGTACCGCTACATGCTAGATTCATAACAGTGAGTGCCCGAGCGCTAGCAACTTAAACACTCACCCCTTACTTCATAAGTTCATCCAAACGGTAGGTGATCAGTTGGTCAAATCGCACAAGTAGAAAAGGTCGTCAGTTGGTCATATCCTACCCTCCCCATCTCAGTCTACTTACTTAGGGTCAGTTGGTCATATCTCCTAAGTAACTAGCCTCTACCGCCATTCAAAACTACCAAAACAAGGGTAGCTACCAACAAACTATGCATGCATACACTTAGAAATAATTATACGGAAGCAATGTAAACGCAAATAAAATAATTAAGGAATCATAACTAGGCCAGCACGTAGAGGTGCTTAGCCGCTCATATTAACTATAACAATCGATTCAATGTTTAACATTACGAAATACATGAATTGAAAGTAAAGAAAAGATAAAATGCTAATGCTTATCGTAGGAGAGTGATTTCTCCCTTGGAGATAGCTCCGTATGCTCCTCTAGATTTGCCTTCGACTTCTAATCACGTTCACTTTGTGTTATGTGTGAAATGGGATGCTTTAAAATGCTGGAAATCGTGGAGTATTTATAGGCCAGATCTGGTTACGGCGTAACTAATTATAAGAGTTACGCCGTAACATCTAATTCTTCTTATTTTGCACTAAAACTGCAGGTTACAGCGTAACTATGGAAGAAGTTACGCCGTATCTTCAATAAATCTTGGTTACGCCAAAATTGATGAAATAGTTACGGCGTAGCTTGCTGCGGCGCGGAGCCTCATTTGACCTAGTTGGTTACGTCGTAATCTTTGTGAGAGTTACGCCGTAATCTTCTGTTAAGTTGGTTTTCTGAGCCACGCCTTAGTTACGGCGTAATGTGAGAGAGGAGTTACGCTGTAACTGCTTCAAAATGAGCATACTATGATAAATCTTTTATAAATTCTCCAAATCCGCGTCTCTTTAGCTCCAATGCTCGTATTTTACCTGAAAGTGAAATATAGAGGAAAAAAAGCGTAAATCCATATAAATGATATAAAATACGAGCATTATCGGGGGAAATTGACACTTAATATTCGGGACTATTTGATGTTATCAAATATCCCCCCACTTGAACTCTACTTGCCCTCAAGTAGACCTTATTAGAAAGATTCCTAAAAAGATATCTCCCATTACCTGGAAAATATAAGTTTACAAATCCCTTATGCTAGAATAAAACAAAGCCGAACACCTCACGAAATGGGAACAAAACACTCAAATCTCTTAACTATTCTAAGTGTCAATTTCGGGGTGATCACTCATTGCACAGTCATAGCATATATTCTATCATAAGCTTGGCGGTTACACAAATCTCCACTACTAGAGTTAAGGACTAATCAATTCTCGAAGGTAATATGGGTAGACACGACAAAGGTTAAGGGTGATTTGTCATTACTAACATGCCACGGCGAAGTGGACAAAATCAATGATACATGACCAAATCCATGGCCAAGACACCAAAGATTGCTCGCTGCATTACCTAGACACACTTCATGACTAAGGGTAGGATAAGACATGGGATAAAATTGGTGTAAAACAAAATCAAGCAAATAGTCTAAATCTACAACTAATTCATCACCACTTACCGTTCGCCCAAAGTTTAAGTTTCGAAGTCAAGAAACCGGATCATGATATAACCAGGTAGATGTACCATTAGAGGACGTCATGATGGGCACACTTCCAACTTCATTCTTCAAATGTGATCGAGGTGGCCTCCTCGATACTAAATCTATATTAGGCTCATAATAATAGTGCTTATAACATCTCACTTTTACAATTACTAAATAACAATAATATTTTTTATTATTTTTTTATTTATTTTGAATCATATCATCCTTTTTTTTTTTTTTTTTTTTTTTTTAACATAACATAATAACATAACACCCCCCCACTTGAGATGAACAATATGGGAATTTGAGGGTTCTTCAATGATCTTTAAGGATATGTTGTCGACGAGAGCGTGATTCCCGAACATTTCCACTTGAACCTTGAACTTAGGCAAATAATGACTTCCCAATTACAAATAAAGACTACAGGGTAGGCTAAGGTGTAATGCTGTATCGAAACAATATGTTGGGTGAACAAAATGAAAGGAATGGCTCAGAAGGGTGTATCTAGGGGTATCTTGCACAAAAGGTGAGTGCAACAAAGGGTTTAACATGGGGGTCGAGAAGTCGAGGTGACTAATCGATAGACACACAATGATAGGCTATTTGGGTGATAATCCTATAATACTACCTTCTTAAACTGAAAGTCCAAATACATCGAGCTAACTCAATATACCTCGTCTATGGTCTCGAAATGATGTAAAGGCCAAGTTCTAAAGTTTACAAGCTACCAGCACACTCATAATTTGGTGAATTTGGGGTAAATTTTAGGAAACGGATAAGGCTAATCTCACCATATAATATCAAGGGTTATAATGTGCTCGGCTAAGGTTTAATCTAGTTAGGTTAAGAAAAACATGTCAAAATTTTAAAAATGGCATGATTTTTCAAAATAAACTAGAAAAACGAGGGCAATAAAGTTCAAGAGATAATTCTACTCCCGTCCCCCCACTTGAATTGTACAAAGTCCCTTTTGTACTAAGCGTTAAATAAATGTGAAGAGAAAAGTAGAATTAGAGCAAGAACTTCCCTGAAATTTGCTCCATAAAAGAAAGAAGGCCCCGAAAAGAGTGCCTTCGCATAAGCATCCACGAGCAGACTTCAATCCCTGAAATCACACTACCGACAAGCATAATTCTAAAAAGAAAAAGAAAAAGAAAAATGAAAAATAAATCTAACTCACTTTCGTAGGAATCACGGTTGCATTTAGCGTATGCAACAAGCCTTTTAAACCACTTGGTGTCCCAAGTGGACGAGTGTAGTCTCGTGAGGGCTTACAGGGAACATACCCACAAAGTTCATTTGAAAACTAATACAAGGTTATTGTGTTTTAAATGAAAGAAGTGTTACAGAGGATAGTTACGTCGTAACTCCCATAAGGAGTTACACCGTAATTAAGCAAAACGGCGGGGGTGAGGCTACTGGCGTAACCATAGCTAGGGTTACGCCATAATTGGTAATGCTTCTGACTAGTTCTGCTGCACTAAGGCCTGTTACGGCGTAACCAAGATAGTTAGTTACGCCATAACTTTGGTTGGATCAGCATGCTGCAGCAACAATCTTCTCTTCGTTTCCCTACAAAAATGGTTAAAAACACAAAACCCAACAGAAAGGAAATAAAACAAATGAAAGGGATAATTCGGGTTGTCTCCTGAAAGAGCACTTTTCTTTATTACTGAGTCTTTAAGTTAGACTCAAAGCCTTGGGGCTTTATGGTGGCCTCTGGACTTGGCCAACTTCCTCCATTAATTGGCGGCAATCATTCATCCTTTCGATAGAAACCTTTTTTCTCGCTGTGTTTCGGATGCTACATGTTCCAAATTTTTGCGCGAGCCACTCATTAAACGCTAAACATGATTTTCCGTAGTTGTCACCTTCTGCTATAGGATCAATTTTTGCACTTATGTTTGATCTTTCATCATTGGTAATTATATCAATAAAGTGATAGTTATCGTAATTGAATTTTAGTTGTTTTAATAATCTCGTATTGATTTCCGAGTCTCCAAACCTTACCTTGTACCAATCTTCAAAGGATAAATTTCCGAATTTTATATTGTGTCTCTCAATCTAGTGACGACACGTCCATTCATCCGCCCTTCCATCACCAAATTCACGAAAAGGGTTACACGAGGGCCATGCTTTTGTTGATTCATTATCTTCTATCAATATAGGGTTGCGGTAATGTTTGTTAGGATCCGGAGCTTCCTTAATACCCTCAATCTGGACAGTCTCTCCCTGTTCCTGTTCACAACTATCAACATTCTCTCCACGATTGTTAGAACTAAGATTATAACAAATAGGTGGGTCGAGCGACGAAATATTGACAACATCAACTTTATTTGAAATTTCTAAGTTTGGATTAAATTGCTCTTTCATGCTGAAAGTTATTCGTTCTTTTTCAGTTCCCAAAGAAATTTATTTTTCAAAGACCTTAATATGTGCTCGACAAGTGGCCAGAAAAGGTCTACCAACAATTAAGTTATAAGTCTCCCATTTTCCCATATCAATAACCACAAAATCAGTGGGAAAAAGGAACTTTCCAATTTTAAGGAGAACATTATTAACTACTCCCTTAGGTACAGCTTAAGAGGAATCAGCCATTTCAATCATCATCGTTGTTTCTTTTAAATTGGTAAGTTTTATCTTATCAAACAATGTAGTAGAAATAAGGTTTACCCCAGCCCCTAAATCAGCTAATGCGGGAATTTTAAGATTACCGATAGTGCATGGAAGAAGAAAACTTTCCTGATAGTGGTCCTTTTCAGGAGGTTGGCTTGGTAGGTCCTCGTCGTCTTTCGATTTATTATCTTCTTTGAGGTAGTTAATCCCGGATAGATCATTGGTGACAGAAGAGGTGCACTGTCTTTTTTCGGTTTATCTTGTGCAAATATGGCTTTGTAGGCAATGGCTTTGTCATTACTGGTCTCAATATTTTTAGCTAATTGCCCAATTTGGGTTTCAAGGTTTTTAATTGCGGCATCTTGGTTCCGCAAGTTCATGTTGGTGTCTTCTTTTACCTTGACCAACCATTCCTTGAGTCTATCACTTTTCTTTGTAGACTCCTCGATATGTTTATGCATTATTTCTTCAAGGCTTAGTCTAGGAGTATTGTTGTTGATTCTTGTATAGAACCCTGAGGATTTTTCTCGGTATCTGGCCTCGTTACCATTGTATCCGTTGAAGGGACTCCCACCTCCATATTTCACTTCTTCAATCCTTTTAACTTCCTCGTTGGATGATCATTCCTTAGTAGGGAGAGCGCCATTGTGTTCATTTCGTTCAACTTGTATGGAATGCACATTCTCCTTGAGCTTTTTCATGTCTCTTCCGAGACTTTCTAATTTGTTGTTTATTGCTGCAAGGCCTTCCATATTTCCACCCTTACTTCGATTGTTCCTTCCATTGTGCCATTTGTGAGAGTGGTCAGCCATCTTCTGAATAGTTTCAAGAGCCAATGTTGGAGTCATTCCAGGTATTGGTCCTTGAGAATTGATCATTTGCCTTGAGGAGATATTCGGACCTTTGTAAAAGACGTTCACCTTTTGCTGGCTGTTGAGGTCGTGAGTAGGGCACTTGTATAATAATTCGTTGTACCTTTCCCATGCTTGGTACAAAATTTCATCACCCTTTTGCTTGAAGTTATGGATTTATTCTAATTGCTTAGCAGTCCTGGATGGAGGACAGTATCTCTGAATGAAATATTTTTTAAGGAGGGGCCAGGTGTTGACTGTCCCGGCAGGTAGTCGATCAACCCATCTTTTAGCAGCTCCAGTGAGAGAAATAGGGAACACACATAACATGACAACATCGTTTGAGACTCTTGGAATTTTGAATAAGCTGACAATGTATTCTACGTTGTCCACGTGCTCGTGAGCATCATCGGTAATGCTTCCTGAGAAAGGGTTTACACGCAACTCCATTATAAATTGAGGTTTGATTTCGAATTGAGCATCTTCGGCGATGGCTAGCCTAACTATCCCTGGTCCTTGTTCTTCTCTAGTTAACGCCAAGTATTCCTCAAGAGTGAGGTTATCAGTGTTAACAACTTCCATGGTACCTGAAACTTGAAAAGAGATCGTGAGAATTTGAAAATTTTTAAACAAAACAAAAATGAAAGACTTAACAGAAATCCTAATATAACTCCCCGGCAGCGGCGCCAAAAACTTGATGCAGGTTTTACTGACCATGTTTAATATTTATAATAATTCGTTATACCTATGGTCTACCCTAATGCACTAACATCACGTGTACCGGTGGGTGTGTAGTGTAGTATTAAATAAAACCGAGGTCATCCCAAGAGCTATATGTCGGATTTAAACTAAGTCTAGGTGTCACAGATTTTAATATGATTTTGATAAAATTAACTACTAAAGCAAATAAAGGCGAGGGATGTGATCAAATAGAGGAGAGGGGTGCTAACCTAGTTACTCATCCTAATTAGTAGTGTTTACGTCTAATAACTTCTAATTACTTCAGCTGGGGTCAAAGTCGCTAGGACAACATTTGGTCAGTTCGTCTTAACCTATCCGAGGGCCCCTGGAAATCAGGTGACCCATCATAAGTCCAGTTGTTCTTAGTCTCTTAAGCCAAGTCATTAAGTACCGCTACATGATAGATTCATAACAGTGAGTGCCCGGGCGCTAGCAACTTAAACACTCACCCTTTACTTCTTAAGTTCATCCAAATCGCACAAGTAGAAATGGTCGTCAGTTGGTCATATCCTACCCTTCCCGTCTCAGTCTACTTACTTAGGGTGAGTTGGTCATATCTCCTAAGTAACTAGCCTCTACGCCATTCAAAACCTAAAACAAGGGTAGCTACCAACAAACTATGCATGCATACACTTAGAAATAATTATTATCTGAGCAATGTAAACGCAAACAAAATAATTAAGGAATCATAACTAGGCCAACACCTAGAGGTGCTTAGCCGCTCATATTAACTATAATAATCGATTCAATGTTTAACATTACGAAATACATGAATTGAAAGTGTTAGGAATTAGAAAATTCCATAGTAAAGAGTCGGTCACCCCAAATATTATCTAGCATAAGTTAGCTCGTAGACATATCATTAGTTACGTTATTTATCAGTTTATTAGTTAGTTATTATTTTAGTTTAGCGTAGTGTAACACCGTGGAGGAAGGACGGGTCTTTACCCACTGTATACACGATCCACAACATGGGAGGTCGTTTAGTTTGTAACCTATAAATACCCTCTACCTTGCAAGGTAGAGGGTTGGAAGTTCTAATCTAACCTTTTACACTTTTGGTTTATCTCTCTAGAATTCCCTCTCTTCTCTCTTCATCTCTCTAACCATGGCATTCATATACTATCATCATCCTAGACCACCCGAATCATCTAAACAACATATTATTCACGATCCTACAATTGGCATCAGAGCCCAGGTTGTGTTGTTTTTGGTGATTTGAATGGTCTTTTGTATGCGGTTTGTGTTGTTTTGTTGCGGTATTGATGTGGTGATTTTACTCATATACTGTTTGATACTGATGGTGTATATATATCACGTTTTTACTTGTTTAGTAGTCTTTTCTTCTTTGTTGAAATTGTTGATACCGTTGGTTGTCAACATGTTTTTTAAAACCGAGTTGAATCTGATACTTTGATGATTTTTTTACATGCTTTTAACCCATGTTATTAATGGTTTTTACATGTCAATGTGTCCATATCAGTGCTAAGTTCTCATATTGTTATAACATATTTCACGGACTACAAAGTATCTTTTTTTGAAGGCAGTTTATCAGATTCTATGATGCGAGTTGTCCACTGTTGGGTCTATTATGCGATTTATAAATATGCGAGTTGTGGACTCGCATTCTTGAATCTTGGTTGCCTATATCAAGTCCTCGATTATATCATATAAGCGAGTTGATATGTCAGTTCAATGCTAAACATGCGAGTTGGTACAATATGCGAGTTGGGATAACTTGTACTTATGCGAGTTGTGTACTGACTTTGTTAAATGCGAGTTGCATATTTATGCAATGAAAGCGAGTTGTTAAGCCATGAATGATGCGAGTTGCACTCAACTCGCTTTTGAGCGTGTTGTTACTTTTGCGGGCTGACTTTTGAAGCATATGCGAGTTATTTAAGCGAGTTGGAAAAAATGCAAGTTGTATATGCAGACTCAAACAGAAAAGAAGATGAAGATGATTGACCACAACAAGACCATGACCACAAAACAAATGTCAAACAAACATCACAACTTCAGGTTTCTTTACCATCATCAGTCTACAACATTTTTTTTACAAGATCCGAAATCCATCTCCAACATCAACCCTCAATCTATTTAAACTCTCATCCACCATTTATCAAGACTCGACACAAACTATTAATCTCCGATTATTTCGTGATTGTTCTAACAGAAATCTGACCTTGAAGGTCCTTATCACGAAAAATTCCTCACTGATTTTATTTGAAGCTTTGCTCCTTAATTAATATCCAAACTTACAAGAAAAAGAGTAATAACAAAATTGCTATTCTCTCATCCTTTGTTCGTTTATTACATGAAAACACATTAAGAAGAACCTTACCCGAGACCTTTCCCTGAAGATCTTGATGCCTCGTCCATATGCAAAATGCCATCCCTGTGGAGAGGTCATCATTAAGAACAATGATATAAGGTGATTGGCCTTGGAAAGCGTCTCCTGGATCGGTGATAACGCTACACGCGTCGTTCGGGGTCAAAGGAACTTCCTTTTCGTCGAGCAAGTTTTTCAACACCCTAGGCAGTGAACTTAATCGTTGTAGTGTAGTAATTAGGGTAAGCCACGGGTATTGATATCGTTCTCTGGGGAATAGGAATGCTAGTAAGAAGTTACTACGCTAAGGTTGGGGTTGAGGAAGATTATTTTTTATCTTTTCTATGTTTTTTTAGGAAATTGAAAGGTACGAATCTCGGGTTTGGATTTGGGGGTTGGTATTGCTACCGATTACTCTACTTATCTAATTTTCTAGTCTAAGGTGTATGTAGTCTATGTCTCATTATTGTGTGCTCGTATGATAGTTTAAAGATGTGTTTACTTAGGTTTTACTACTCCTTAATTATCTCCTATTGGTGGTTGAATTGTCACGTCCTTATTCTTAGTTGCGTTGTGTGTCTAAAGTTGTAGGGTATGCGTATGTTCCCTAACTCTTTGAACTTACCAAAGGGTCTCGTCTACAAAACCCACTAGGGATAATAAACTCTTACTCTAAGGTACTCTTTGGATGGTTTAGCTTACAACTACTCAAGGAGCTATATTCTAAGGTTCACAAAGATTTAATCAAGCATTAAGTACACAACGAATGACCTATCGCACTACTAGATCATTAATCAACTAAGATAAGAGACAACCAATCAATATTCAATAATTAAGTTTCATATTTCCTAAGCAAACACACAAGTAAATTAGCCGGACATGGAGAACATGCAAGCATACACACAAATAATCAAAGACATAATTGAATTAATGAAGTAAAACACTTATCTTGGTGTAAGATAGGGTTTGGAACCCTAAAATACTGTACAAGACAGCTTTGGTTCGGTTTAGGTTTTTACTCCAAAAGACTACACACAAATACTAAAAAATTTTGATTCTATATATAAGATTACATATGTATGTTTTGTGGCCCGTCGGTCGGTATCATTAGGGTTCGTCTTGGCGCGTTAGACTTGCGGCGGCGTCACGCGTGTGATTGTGACGCCGTCCTCTTCACTTGATCTGATGCCGCGGATTGAATCTAGGCCGTATGAGTTCGGCTACTGCTTTTATAACTTGCGTCGTCGCTTGAAAATAAGAGTTTTGGCTTCGTCCGTCACAAAATCCTTCGGCGGTCATGGAATGCTTGATGACGCCAATGCTTGTATTTTCAGCGGTAGTGCCTCGATTCTTGACTTTGGCCATTTTCTTCGTATATCCGCCTTTTCGTCCAAATAAGTGCCATTACAGCAATTTGCCTTCGAGAGGCCTAAAAAGTGAAAAGGAACGATATTAAGTAATAAGCGATACAAAGTGATCAAATAAGGGCTTAAATGACCCTCAAAAGGTACCTTTAAAACCTTATCAAATATCCCTACACTTGGTATTTGGTTGTCCTCAAGCAAATGTGCTTTTAGCCAATTAATTTATAAGTTAGGGGTCATGAAGCATTGGTTTAAAACAGTCCAAAACACATATAAGCCCTAAAAGTCATAACAAGCACGGAAATTACATACTAGCACCTCACATGGGGTGTTTGGGTACTCACATCTCTCTCGGGTGTATATGCAATATAACAAGTTGGAAATGGAAGATAAACACTCATTAACCGGTCCTAGTACATAGATTACCATAGGCTTGAGAATAGATCAAACCTCCATCGCTTTGGCGTAAGCACCTAGAAAAGACTATCAAAGAGGTCTTTAAAGGGTTGTAACGTTAGGCTTACGGTAGGGAACAAAGGGTTTGGTGGGATAGGCTTTTGGTGGTGGGTCAAAAATCTATGTTAAATGCATAACGAAGAATGGCGCTAAGCCAAGACTCGACACTCTAGACTTTAGCTAACTGAAACAAACAAACATAAATTAAAAGGATAGATGTAGGATGATAGCCCGTATGTTTTTTTCACTCCATGTTTTTCTTTTCTCCTTTTCTATTTTTTTTTCGATTTTTTTTATTATTATTTTTTTTTACACTTTTACTCTACCATCCTCTACGGTAACATCAAAATGATAGGGATTTATAGGCACATCCCTACACTTGAGTTTTTATTACTCTAGTTCTAATTTGACCCAAATTGAAAAGATCAAAACACTTGGAGTACATTATTATGCAAAACAAAGGGAATTTGAATTTAACGTTCCCTTCCCGTCATTTCATAAACTTTAAATTTTCCCATGAATCCCAATCATCCCAAAACTGTGTACAAGGATATGACTTCGACTTAGCAACTCATGCAGCAAGCAGTAATTGAACTAAGGGTTTAGGGTGATAACAAAAATTGCACTAAAAGTGAATGCATAAAGGGTAGGCTAAGGCGATTTGGGTGTATATTTGGGGGTGGGGTGTAAACAATGCTCTTCATTGATATTCCGGAAAAAACCGAAACATCACGAGAACCGCAAAAAGGATAGGCTCTGAGGGGTTAACTAGGGGTATCGTGTACTAAAGATGAGGACAACATAGGGGTGGGGGAATTACTCAACCGATGTGGAAGAAGTAATTATATTACGGGTATCAAACAAGGGTTATTCTAATGCCTCTTATCATTTAGTTATTCCTAACTACACAAATGTAGTCTTACTAGTGATCTTGGAATGCATCACAAAACAAGTTCTAGAATCTAATATACTACCGGTTCACACTCTAAGCATTAAAGATGAATGCTTTAATTCCAACTAATCTAAGGGCGATCCTCACATTTTTGGTGGAATCTAGGTGGTAAAGGGTTTTTGTGCTAATCATGCAACTTCCTATCCGTGAGACGCTTTTGTTAAAACTAATGGCCCACTCCTATATGTCATGAAAAATTAAAAATTTGGTGCCAAAATTACCCTAACCAACATTTTCTCATGGTTTATTACAAAAATACAATTGGACAAAGCAAATAATCAAGGATAAGCATAGTTTCAAAGTTCCCCTTTTTATTTTCCCTCCTACACTTAAACCTGAACATTGTCCCCAATGTTCCCTGAAAGTATCAAAGTTATGATAATGGAAGGTAATTAAAAAGCGAAAACTAATACTCCCGATTAGCTCTCGGTAGGATCCGTGTAAAGTAGTGGTTAAATCCTTTCCAAGAAGAATTTATGCGTGAAAAGCTCCTTCCAATCTTATGTAACTTCTTCTTGATAAATTAAACTTGCACACTTGAAGAAAACAAACGAAACCTTCGTAAAATGGCGGTTATAATATATATAAGACTCGATTTAAACTAGGATATAATGCTTGTGGAATGGATGTTTCTGAGAATTTGGAAAATTAAGACTTGGAAAATTCTAAAATTTATAAGTAGCTCGAAAAACGAGAAAAAAGTAATCGATGTTTTACTCCTTCGACACCGTCAGGTTGCAATCCCGACGTCAGTTATCTGACAAAAGCGGTCTGCGATTTTCTAGAAAAAATTCTGGAAAATTTACATCTTTAGAATCTGGAAAAATTTCTGCTAAACATCCATTATGACTCGATACAAGCATTTGACTCGAACAAACACACATATATATCTTTTAGTTAATTGTTATTCTCATGTTTACGTTTCTTTTGAAAACGTGTGTAATCCTCCCTACACTTATCCCTTATGTAAAACTAGCTTCATAGCCCGCCCGGATGGGCGGGCTAGCTTCATTATATTACTTGACGAAATTTAGTTGATCATTTTGATGTTTCAAGTATTGATTGAAATGCTTTCCTATACAGGCATTAAGATCATAAGGCATGTTAATGAATGGAAAAGCGAGTCGTAATTCATGTTGAAGCATGTTTATTGTAGTCGATTAAGTGTCTTCATGTTTTAACCACCATCCCTCGTATTTATTGTCAAGTTCAAGACTTAAAGATCAACTTTTGAATATCATGCGTCATTTTATTACAATATATCATCAGCGCACCACAATGTTTGTACAAAATAGGCTCACAATATTATTAATGCATGATGTCAAAATTGTATTTCCCATATCTGACTTGAAAAGAGTATTAACATATTACCGTATACACAATGCAAACACAAAACGTGAGGGAAATAAATGATTGTCGTTTTTGTCCATATAAGTTTACCTTTCTTTTGCTTGACATCCGCCACATTCGCTTTTATTTCACGTTTTCGAACATTCGGTCGTAGCAATATGCCTTCTACATTTGTGTTACCTATGACCTTCGAGCTTGAGATCTACATGTTGTACCAAGTTTCTCAAGTAGCTTGCATTACATGTTTATGTACCTACAAATATGCATACCCAAATATATATAAATTCAAGAAAATATAAACTCATGGGCACCAAACTAAAATTTAAACAACATGAGTTATGGAAGCAACATTACTTTGTTGTGGTATAAAAAAATGCATTAGCATAAGAGTGTAAAAATTACATGAAATAAGTAGCATAAGAGTTCAATCCAAACACTAAGTTACCAAACAGAAAATGGCGGTAGTTACAACATAAAGAGCTTAAGTAGAGGAAAAACAAAATGGTCTATAGACATAAAAATTTGAGACATTTTGTAGGCAACTTTTTGAGAATCAACAACATAAATAACAAATTAGATGGTCCAAGAACCATGGGTCACTCATATATCAAACAATTAAATGTCCAATAACCTTTGGCCCAGTACAAAATACCTTTGCGATTACTAAACAATTTTGGCGGTCATTATCGGTATAAGACCGTTAGTATAAAAAGGGTTCTATT
Source organism: Chrysanthemum makinoi (assembly GCA_910596185.1). Taxonomy (NCBI): domain Eukaryota; kingdom Viridiplantae; phylum Streptophyta; class Magnoliopsida; order Asterales; family Asteraceae; genus Chrysanthemum; species Chrysanthemum makinoi. Next base: position 19,688,152 of record OU343224.1, on the reverse strand, counting down.
GATTTGGAACAATGTCTTGAGAAGCAACGTTACCTAGAATGCTACTACTGATTTGTAACTTTTGAGTCTTTGGAATAAACGGTGATGCAAATCCTTGAAAATCTATAAGCGGAACCGATCCTTCTTACAACATCATTGAAACACGGTCCTTCTTTACACCTACACTTTCCATACTATAAACCAAAACCTTGATCGTCAGTCAAAATATCAATGCGACCGATGTAATGGTCTTTTAAATTATCACTTATCGATATCGAGGCGGGGTGTTTGGCATTGTGCTATACCAGATAGTGTTTATAACTTTTATCACCTTAAGAATATGATTATGGGTTATTCATGTGTTCTAAAAATTCAATAGTGTATATACATAAGTAACAAAACATAAATAAAGTATACAAATATTGGGACTTTTGCAATATACGTGCGTTGTGACTTCCTTCATATACAATACCGTGGAGTTCCCTCATTGAAGCATTAAAGCACATGATAGTACATGCGTATGTAGGAAAATATAATGATTAGTAAAAACTATCCAGGCCTTTATTAATGAATATTGGGTAAGCGGACTAATGTGTAATGTTGCTATCTAGGTCTAAATGTAAACCTATAATTATCATCTTTGTAATTTTTTTTTTGGTATTCTTTTGCAAAGTGTTGCTCTCTTATGTAATTCATTCTTAAACTTGAAGATAAGAAACACATGAAAGTATGTTACCTTAACCCAAATTACAAATAAAAGACAACACACGGCGGATGTTAGTATCTTAACGATGGCAGGGTTCTAGGACTTGTAAACAGCACCATTTGGCATAATAGGTTATCAAGTATTTAGTCAGAGGTCATGAAGAAATAATGGGAATGTAATTTTCATATAAGTGATTTTAGGAAATGAAACTCATCTTGGTCCACTTGAATTCATAAAATATCATACTTTATATATTTTTTAAGCTGACAGACATAACATTTTAATGTATGACTTCTTAACTTTAGAAAACTTTAAACAAACACCAAAAATATAAATCATTTCATAAAAATAAGAAAATGATAATTTTGGGGTGTTTGGATTAACCTTTTTTAAACTTAAGGTCATATTCAAATTTGAAATAACTTATTAGCCTACTATTTTTTTTAAATGAGCTTAGCATCTTCAATATGGATTATGAATAAGTCATATGCTAACTAAACAATCTCATAAGCAGAAAGCGGTGAGCTTATGAGCTTTGCACAAATCAAATAGGCTCATAAGGCTGGAAAATAAGCTAATCCAACCCTCTACGTAACACGTTATATACTTCTTGTCAAGTTTAAAGCATAATACATACCGATTATGATATTGTGTTTCCTTTAATTTGCTCTTGTTGCTCTATATTGATTTCTTGGGTCAAAAATGATGAAAGAAACATATAAGGTAGAAGTATCTGCCAACAAAGAAAACAAACATTCAATAGTGACAACATGAAAACACTTATGTGGCTTAAGGGGTTATTTATTATAGGAAAAAATTGTAAGTTTATCAAGTCAAACTTATTCTCGAAATTCACTGACTAATACTCGGGCATGCTCTTGGGTAGCGATATGATTAAATAAAACATGCTTGAATACAATATAATTTGTTATCGATTAGTCCAATTTTCATCTTATGCTATTATCACATACACCACTACCTCAAAGCCTAAATCCATATCAAATTATAATTACTAAACCATCACCTCGAATATTGGTACCTATACACCCGGGCACCTACTCATTACCAAATACCGATTAGAAAAACCGGTTCCGGACGGACGGACGGTAAAATTCGGTACATGTCGGTTCGGTCCGGCACATCTTAATAATACTATATGCTTAAATCACTCTCTTAAAGTTAACACTGTTCACGTTACAGGTTACTAAACAATCGAGATCATGTTCTCAAATTTACGCACACATATATACTCGGGCACACTACTAATTACACTTGCGGCAAAGGAAAAAAGCAGTTCATCTAGTATAATTTAGCATCTATCTGATTTTAGTTCGGTTATTACTTTTACACCTATTACACTTCAAATTAGTAGCTCAAAGTTAGACTCTAATTCATATCACATTTACTAAACCTGTCCGATTTGGTATTAATATTCTCAAATTTTGGCACCTACATACTAAGGCATGCTACACAAGAACATATACTGACATTATAAGATAGAAATCATTGCATCTTATGCTATTATAATTACCACTACCTCAAAGCCTAAATCCATATCAAATTATAATTACTAAACCATCACCTCGAATATTGGTACCTATACACCCGGCACCTACTCATTACCAAATACCGATTCACAGAAAAACCCGAGTTCGGACTGACCGGACGATAAAATTCAAGTACATGTCGGTTCGTCCGGCACATCTTAATAATACTATATGCTTAAATCACTCTCTTAAAGTTAACACTGTTCACGTTACGGTTACTAAACAATCGGATCATGTTCTCAAATTTACGGCACATATACTTTCAGGCACACTAATTACACTTGCGGCAAAGGAAAAAAAAGGTTCAGTCTAGTATAATTTAGCATCTATCTGATTTTAGTTCGGTTATTACTTTTACACCTATTACACTTCAAATTAGTAGCTCAAAGTTAGACTCTAATTCATATCACATTTACTAAACTGTCCGATTTTCGGTATTAATATTCTCAAATTTTGGCACCTACATACTAAGGCATGCTACGGTAACATATCTGACATTATAAGATAGAAATCGGTTACTACAGTCCAATACTTGCTGAGAATGTATTGTAGTATCTTGGATCATTATCATTTTACCGCGCAATGGAAAGCAACAATGCCATATATAAGCCCAAGAACCATCGTAATGATTGAATAATTAATTGCTAATTCATAAAAAAAGAGCTTTACTAACCTCTTTGAAATTTGTTTTTGGTCTAGCATCAAAATTACGAAGCTTTTTGTTCCCAGTCATCCACACTTGAACTGCAACATTTGTGAATGCTTCCTTTACATCCACACCGAACATGCAACATTTCAGTAGTAGTCAACAATTAATTATCAAAAAATCAATTAGAAGGTTCATAGATAAGGAGTGACCAAAGGTACTATTTGTTCTGATTTCATTATTGAGATGCTTCAACTAAATTCCGATGTTAAGAGGGTATTCAGGAGTGTTTATCTACTTAATTTTTCATACCAGCAATTTGAAGTGTTAGGATAATCCAAAGCTATACGCTAAATTTGTAGTGAAATTGGCTTTTTACTCCGACATCTAACTCAAAAACCATTCAAATGAACAACATTAAAACCATCCAAACCTGCTTATGAAACAATCTTTGATAACTTTTTTGTTGCTACTACGTAAACAATGAACAACACAATATTAAAACATCATTAAAAAGAAAAAAAAAGATAAAACTTACTTGGAAAAACTAAACTAATAATCCATCCAACCAATTTCATCGACCATTCAATTCTGTAAAAACAAAAAGCGAGAATAAGGGTTAAGCGATATGCGTGTAATAAAAACCCAAAAAGCGAGAATAAGGGTTAAGCAATTTGAAGTGTTAGGATATCCATTATAATCGTCTTGCTTTCCAATGACCTCAATAGATCTTTCACTTTTTAATTGTTTTTGTGAGAGGCGTTTTGTTTTGTATATGGGTTTGATGAGAGGGGTGAGATGATCTCGATTAATCGGAATATGGTGCTTCACATTCTATATCTACTCATCACATTCTTGCACATAATAAGCAAATCCAAACACTAATTCCTAAACTACTAATCTCTATGCCCATTTTTTACTTATAAGCGTAAATCAAACATCCTATACATAAAGAACACATTTTTACAACTTAATTTAACCCAATAAAACACATAGTAAAAGCGACAATTGTAGACAAAGACAAACCTACGAAAGGAAAACCCCGCAATTTCTTGAACACGACTTGCAAACACAGAAACTTATAAGAAAATAAATTACACATTAAGCAAGCTAAATCGCCTATAGCACACTTAAAACCCACCAAAAACTCAAGTAGACCTGATATCAAAATAAAAGGTTATGTCAAAATCCATTTTCAACTTATTCTTATTTTAACCCATGAAAAGGGGGTGTTTGGGTTAGCTTAACTTAAAACTTATGGGCTTATTTCATATTAAAAAAAGCAAATAAGCTCATACACATCGATGAAAATCTCAACAGCTCTTCAAGAGTTATTCCCAATAAATCAGGTACAAATTTTTTTTCTCCCGTTTACACGAGCTACTTTATAGGTGGCTATACCGTACACTCGTAAACATTAATAGTAATACAATTCATCAACCATCAATGGAACCACATAGTCTGCTATAAAACTTCTAAGGCACCCTATACCACCATCAAAACAAATTCAGATTCTGAACAATAAAATTTACAAAAATCTCACCTTCACTCTGATAATGACATAGATGTAAAGAAAGCTTCATACGAACTTAGATGTAAGAACTTCCTGAAAAAATTAAAATTAACACATAATAGCAAACAATTTTCCTCCAAAATCGTGATAGGATGTTTCGTTTTGAATTTCGAACACTATCATTAAAGCAGATGCATAAAAAATAAATTTCTAAAATCGAAATAAAAAGAACCCATCCGGAAATCATATATCAAGGTTTAATTAATAGAATGCATATAGTAATTAAAAATGGATTTGATGATTCTTCATTATGAAAATATTTTGGAATGTGAGAATAAATTGGGGAGGTTATGAAGAAGTGTTATTTGGAAGTATAAATGGTGAGGTTATGAGTAGAAGGTGAAGTTTATTGGTTTGGAAGTAGAAGATTGTAAACAAATATGTCTATTGCCTCGGTGGTTGGTGGGTATTGAAAGGAGAGACTCATGTTCGAATCTTGCTTGTGGCAAAATTTTTTTATAATGTATCTGGACAAGTGCCATGGTGGCATTTCCACTCATCATAAAGCCATGTCACAATAAAAATGCCTAGTAAGCATTATCTATGTGTCATGCTTAGTCCCATATATATATATAGATACCTTTATATGCAATTAAGACGAGGTTAAAAATAAAATAAAACATTTTTACAAATTTAAACATGAGAATATTCAATTAGTAAAAAATATATGACACTAACAAGCAAACAATTAAGCATGGGTTGCCTCCCACGAAGTGCTTTTCTTTATTTAAGAGTCTTGTAGCTAGACTCGTAGTCGTGCTCCTACATGACTTTATTACCGTCATCTTCTTCCTCATGCGGTCTCTATCGGGGATTCCATGTTGTAGAAGTGCCCTACGATGCACTTCTCTAAGAGTTCGTCTTCTCTCCATTCGGTCCTATATTTCGGTCCTAGGTTCAAACAATCCTTATAGAATCCGAAAATCTTAGCCATAACATTATCTACTCCTTTTTCTTTATCCTCCTCATTCCTATAGTAGACCGATAGTTTAAGTTTCTTTTCATCATTAGAGAGTGATGAAAACTTCTCAATCTTAAACAGCATTTGGTAAGCTATGTCATCGGTCTCATCCTTGATCGCACTACTCTAACGAAGGATCATAGGTCATCGGTGTTTTCTATGAAAGGTTTTCCTAAAATAACGTGGGACAAGCTAGGGTCTATGGTCGTGCTAATATCATCCACAATTATGAAGTCCGTAGGAAGCGTGGAAACTACCTACATAGCGAGCAATCCCTAACTCTACCAAGAAAATTGCAACTAACACTAGGATCATTGGGGTCTTGCCTAGTTGGAATCAGCTTCTTTACTACCCAATTGTAGTAGGTGCTAGTCATTATGTTGATTGGGGATTTGCGGTCAATGTATGCCTGCCACGAAAAGGTGTCCTATGCAACATGGTATGTTAAGATTCCAAGGGTTCCCAAACTTGATTCTAGGGCTTTTCCTAACATACATATGACGGAGGTCACGTACTAGAGTGAGGTGGCGAGTTAGCTCTTCTTCGGTAGGAAACTTATTGAAATAGTCATTATCTACTTCACCTACTTCCTCGGTTGTTTCATTATTCTCAAGTGTATGGTCCTCTTCGTCATTTGTTCCATTAGGTTTCACTAAGGCGATGGTATTGACGAATTGAGCGTCTTAGCTAGCTTACTTGGGTCCTTAATCTCTACAGGAAGGCTCGGAGTTGAGATAGCACTAACCTTCCTATCACTATTGGTTATGGCTTTCAAATGGTTGTCTATCTTCCTATCCATTTTGGCTTGTTGTTGGTTAAAGCGTCCAGAGAGCTTAGCTATTTGGGCTTCTTGGGTTGCAACTAGGTTGTGCAACATCCCTTCGATGTTTTGTTGGTTAGGACCGTGGGATGGGGGCCATGAAAAATCATTGGAAGTGAATTCCTTGGTTTGTGCCCAATAGAAGTCGGGCTTGCCCTTCCATGCTTCTCGGGTTTCATTGAAATTCCTAGGTCCGGTATTGTGGGAATCTTCCTCCCGTTCCATTAATACGTGAGGATGCGTGGTCATGGAAGCATGTTAGGGGTCGGGTGCTAGTGCTGGCGTGTTATGAGGATCACAAAACGGCTCACACGAGGAAGAGACTTTGTTCACATGGCGTGAAGACTTAGGGTTTTAGTAGGAACTCATTAGGAATTTAACTTGATCTTCAAGTTCGATCATCCTGATTAGTAAGGTTGTGAGTCAATGGGAGGCAAAGAGATTGCCTTAACGGTTTTAGGCGTTCACGGGGTCATTCCAACTTTCGTTGTCATAGAGAGCAAGGTCCTCTATTATGCCCCATGATTCTTCCGCGGTGAGATCACTAAGTTTTTCCACCGGCCGCGGGTGATGGATGGACGGTGAGGAAGTTGACATGATCATAAAATATTTGGACTTGGAGCCAAAGATCAATGCGGTGATGAGGACTTTATGAAGTAAGTCCTTGAATCGAGTCCATGCTTCGTAGAGAGATTCATTTTGACGTTGTTGGAACATCAAGATGTCATTCATAACTTTAGTGGTTCTCCCCGGTGGGAAAAATTGAGTAAGGAAGCGAGAGGTGAGATCATCCAAACTTGAGATGGAATCGTGAAGTCTCAAGCCAATTACTAGCTTGGTCCCAGAGAAAATTGGAAGAGACGCAGCGGCGTGGTCTCGAGTAGTAGCATCAAGGTCGATGGAATCGACAATTTTAAGAAATCCCTAAGATCTGATTTGGATCTTGAACGAAGTCCATGGAATGCACATCCGTTTTGCACCAACCGGATGGTGTCGGATCGTAGGGCCGTAGTTTGGGCTTGGTCGGGAAGCTCAATGGTGTTCCTATAGCCTAGGTGGCTTGGTCTCGAGTATTCACCAAGAGTACGGGCTCTTGGAGGGATTGATGAATGGTGGGTGGTTATCACCTTCCATGATGAAAAGTTATGGGATTACGAACAAAGGTCACGAAGAAGGGGGATAGACTAAGAGAAAGCTAAAAATGAGAAAAATTTTACTTGATAGGAATCAAGCAAAGAAACCTAAACGAGGTGGACTACTACTAGCTATTCTATTCCCGTGGCTAAAACTTGATAAGCGCTACACGTCATTGGGTCAAAGGAACTTCCTTTTAAATTCGAGCAGTTTTTCAACACCCTAGGCCGTGAACCTAATCGTTGTAGTGTAGTAATTAGGGTAAGCCACGGGTATTAATATCGTTCTCTAGGGGAATAGGAATACTAGTAAGAAGTTACTACGCTAAGGTTGGGGTTGAGGAAGATTATTTTTTATCTTTTTATGTTTTTTAAGAAATTGAAAGGTACCTGAATCTCGGGGTTTGGATTTGGGGGTTGGTATTGCTACCGATTACTCTACTTATCTAATTTTCTAGTCTAAGGTGTATGTAGTCTATGTCTAATTATTGTGTGCTCGTATGATAGTTTAAAGATGTGTTTACTTAGGTTTTACTACTCCTTAATTATATCCTATTGGTGGTTGAATTGTCACGTCCTTATTCTTAGTTAGCGTTGTGTGTGTCTAAAGTTGTAGGGTATGTGTATGTTCCCTAACTCTTTGAACTTACCAAAGGGTCTCGTCTACAAAACCCACTAGGGATAATAAACTCTTACTCTAAGGCACTCTTTGGATGGTTTAGCTTACAACTACTCAAGGAGCTATATTCTAAGGTTCACAAAGATTTAATCAAGCATTAAGTACACAACGAATGACCTATCGCACTACTATATCATTAATCAACTAAGATAAGAGACAACCAATCAATATTCAATAATTAAGTTTCATATTCCCTAAGCAAACACACAAGCAAATTAGCCGGACATGGAGAACATGCAAGCATACACACAAATAATCAAAGACATAATTGAATTAATGAAGTAAAACACTTATCTTGGTGTAAGATTGGTTTTGGAACCCTAAAATCTTGTACAAGGCGGCAGCCTTGGTTGGGTTTAGGTTTTTACTCCAAAGACTACACACAAATCTTGAAAAATTCGGATTCTATATATAAGATTACATATCGTGGCGTCGCCTTATGTTTTGTGGCGCCGTCGGGTTGCATCATTAGGGTTTCGTCTTGGCGTTAGACTTGCGGCGGCGTCACCTTGTGATTGTGACGCGCCTCTTCAGCTTTCGGCGGCGTGCGGATTGGATCTAGGCGAGGTTGCGGCGGCCTACTCTTTTATAACTTGCGTCGTCACTTGAAAATAAGAGTTTTGGCCGTCGTCACAAAATCCTCCGGCGGCGTCGAGATAGCGATGGCCGATCGCTTCTTGTATTTTCGGCCCGGTGAGTGCCGATTCTTGACTTTGGCCATTTTCTTCATATCGCCTTTTCGGTCCAAATAAGTGCCATTACAGCAATTTGCCTTCACGAGACCTAAAAAGCGAAAAGGAACGATATTAAGTAATAACGGAAACAAAAGTGATCAAATAAGGGCTTAAATGACCCCTCACAAAGGTACCTTTTAAAACCTTATCAATCTGTTTTTGTGCTTCCTGAGAATCGAATGGGGAACGGATAAGGAGTGCTATTTGGTCTTGATTGTTTGTTAGGGTGATATGTTGCTATGAGGATATGAACTGGATGGGGGCGGATACATGTGGGAGGCGTTTCTTTGATGAGAGATTAGGGTAAGAGGAGTATTTTTAGGAGATGGGGGCTGTGACTATGTGGTGAGTGTTATTAGGTATTAAGATGTGATAAGGTAGACATTTTATATCCCTAATAATTAGGGTACCGTGTATCTTCTGATTTGGATTAATAGGTCGGATAATGGGCCTTGTGATGGACATGTTGCTTATTGGATCAGATGAAATGAATCGTGGGTCTCGTTAAATCATCACATTTTTAAGCTAAATCACATTTTTGATAATAGACTTGGTTCCATATATATTGGACATTGGGTTTGAGTAAGTGAGGTTTCGGCATTGTATTATCGTTGGAAAAGGACTATCGATTTATCACGTGGAAAGTGGTGTGTTGGATTACAACAATATTAATATCATACTTTGTGTCACAAACCTTTTGATACAATTTTTCTTAAATACTTGGTTTATGGCATGATGGTAACTCAAATTTCACGATTAGATATCTCGTCACGACTAGAGCTATTTGGTAATCTTTACGGATGTTCGAGGTCCTTGTCCGATATTATTGTGTGGGAATTGATGTGACGATTCAAACAGTCTTAATGGGACTTGAGCTCATGATTTGTCTTGGGCTTATGGTCTAAAGTAATTACTTGAACGGATTTAATGGGGTTGAATGGATTCGTTACTGCATTTTGTACCATTTGTGGGCTTAAATGTCAACCGAGTATGTTAGTGCATGTGAAGACTTGGATATTAGATAATGGTATGATGGGCATCTCAATTGGATCGTTTACGTGATTTGTGTTATGAGATTTGTTGATGTTTGGATATAATGAGTTTTGATGATGAGATGTGACAATGAGTTTAACGATGTGATCTGAAGATGAGATTTGACGATGAGATCTGACGATGAGATTTGATGATGATTTTCTTTGAATTGATGAGACTTGATGATATATGGTTTGGTACTTTGGGTTATACATTTTCACGAAGAATATTATATCACGGCTTAAAATGGTTATTGGAAAATGTTGACTACAGGGTTGTTTGTACGGTATTTCTTCTTTGACTTTGAAGTGAGGTTTTCCGGGCACGTTTACTTATTTCGTCTTCTTTCTTTCTACCCTTCCGCGAAGATGACTTGTTTGGGCATTTATAGAGGGTGATAAAGACTTGGCTATTTAGGTACGGTTGTGATTCTTTCTCAATTTACCCACAACGTAACTATCACTTTGGTGTCCCACGCAGTTGAGGATACGTCAAGAGGTTTTATACATTGGGTACACCATTTCTTCTTCACAAGGATTAGTACAAGTTTAAGTAACATATTTGGGGAAGTTCACTTCATGATCAAGTTTGACAATTCGGGTTTACTTCACCAAGTGGTCACAACAAAAGCCGACAGAATGCGTGAATGATATGTTTACCAAAGTGTGTATTGGATGGTTGATGATATCTTTGATGTTGGATAATGATCCGTTGATGAACCGCTGCATGTTCTCCTAAAACAATTATTCACCGAAACCAAAATTGTCATTACACATTCAAGCTGACATTGTTTACGGTTTTGTCTTGATTTTGTAAAATCCCGCGAAAGAAACTATTTCTCGGTTTAAATCATAGACTTGAAAAATCCCCTGACAATGGAAATATTCTGGTATTAGTAAAGTTTATTTCCGGATCTATCTTACGGTTGATTCTTGGTTTTGTGAAATCCCGCGACAGAAACTATTTTTCGGTTTAAACCATAGAGTTGTAAAATCCCGTAATGATGGAACCATCCTGGAGAAAAGGAAAGTGTATTTTGGGATCCTTTCTGATGCTAGTGCTATGATTTCTGCTTCGAAGAATGGATAAAAAGGGTGTACTTCATGAATTGGATGTGTGCTTGGATATTCGTCATGGCAGTTTGGTTATTACTTGGTTTTACGGGGTTATGTGCTTTATAGTGGGGATGAAACCATTATCATAGTTCACTAAAACATCAAAGAGGCTAGATTTGAGCTTTTAACCAAGAAGATGTGTCGTGGAGTTAATTCACTATTATTTATTTGAGGTTGAAGTGAAATATCACAGCAGTGTACTTAGTATCTGAAGGTATCGGGATGGTTGGATGAAGATTCTTCAAGATCCTTGTTCGAGCTTATTATCAAAACAAAGACTTGGAAATCTAGTTATTGTTGGGTGTCTTTTACCTTTTCTTTTACCACTTGGGGAATTGGGCTCATACCACCACAAAATAACTATCACTTTAAGGAGTTACGTTGTAGTGCTCAGTGTCACATTCAATTGTGGATTTTCAAGAGGTAATGTACATCTTATACTTGATGGTTGGTTGGTTGAAGAGTATAAAGTACATAGAGAGTACTTAGAGATGCTAATGGAAATCGACGCAGCTCTTTTGTTACATATGTGCAAGTTTAAGTCACAAGTTCGGGGTAGTTTACTTGAGGTCAAATTCATCATCTTGGGTTTTCTCCATCGGCTGTCACTACAAAGAGCCTCTTGAATGATAATGGTGATGATTACATGTTTTGCCAAGAAATGATGAAAGAGATTATGGCGTATAAACACAACGGTTCATGCCTCGTACTCTAAAGAAAAGAAATGTGTAATGCGTTTGATTACACATTATCTTCCAAAAGAAAATCTTCTTATGGTTTGAATACCAGTTCAAGCCTCGTTCTCTAAAAAAGAAATTACGTGTCGGTGTGCTTTATTACGAAGAAGAGAAATCTTCTTATTATGACCATTCTCATCAACATGCTTCATACTTTTTCCATGCGCTTCAGTCATCAAGTGAACCGGGCTACCATTGATTATTTTTCTTATTCCACTTGCTCAACTATAATGACGATGGCGACATCATGTGCTAATTTTGCGGGGAGAAATGTGAATAGAATACTTTTGGATGATTTCACTTATTTAGTCAAGAATGGCATCTCCGTATGCAATTCTTGAGGGGGAGAAGAAGTGTGAATTTTTGCATTGTTGATTGATATTTGAGAATATAAATGGTCATACGGCTCTAAACTCATGTAAGAACTGAGCTTCTTCTTATCGGGTCATCTTCACATGGAGTTTTTCTCTTCTATGAGCCGTTGGTTGACATCTTCACTTGGATTGATGAGTTTATCGACAAAGTGCTTCGGTTAATGCTTCGCATATACATCAACATGATGATTCGAACAATCTCTGCTTCTTGTTTGATGTGATTGGTAGTTTGGTGTTACCATCTTGTGTGTTAGATTCGGCCCGATTCTTTGATTTCCTTGATGAACATCTTCTGTTCTTGTTTGATTGGGAGGGATTTTAGTTAAGGGGATTTGCAAGATGTAAGTTAATTGGGATGCTTTTGGTGGGATGCTTTTTGGTGTGAGTTGAAGATGTTAACACTATTCCCCCCATTCGAACAATCTTGAAGAAGGTCGAGTCTACAATCGGTTCTACATTCTCTGCTACATGTTAGAAGACTAAAGATGAGTTGCATTTGATTATCTAGAGACTTCTTCTTAATCAGGCATTTATCAAGCGATTTTAGGTTTATGGAAGGCGTTGATATTGACTATTGTAATATTGCGGTTGCACTATTGAATAATAATCCGCTCTTTGGTATTCCTTTGCCAAATCTTCACGGATTATTGATCATGAAAAATGATCCATTTCTTTGGTATTCCTTTACCAAATCTTCACGGATACTTGTGCACTCTGTAAATCAAACACATGAACATTAAGGAAAATGACTACCTCATCCGCTTGAAGACATTATTGGTGAATCTTCCAGATCAATCTCTATATATATATCTTTAGGAAGATGGAATTGATGTTGAGGAATCATTTGTTTCGGTTCATTAAGTGGGTCAATGTACATCCGGTTGTACATTTATTCACGTGTTGTAAATTTGACACAAGTTGATTACCGGGTTAATCATTTATCACTTATTTGAGATTGAAGTTGACTTTCACAAAGGCGTGTTCTTATTTGATAACTTGCTCGGGCTTATGAATTTGAGTTGAAGACTTGGTTTATCTAGTTACCGGCTGATCGAGGTGGATGGTTGAAGACAGTTAACTATCACTATTAGGAGTTACTTTGTTTTACTGATTAATACGCGCATATGGCGGTGTGGATAATGTGAAGGTGTTAATGTCTCATACTTTGTTTGAGTAGTGAGTACTTAGAGATTTGCTTGAAGCATAAATTCTCTACACCGTGCTTCCATCATTAGGTGCAAGCTTAAGATACAAATGTGGGGAAGTTGACTTCAGTTTCAAGTATGGTATATCGGGTTTTCTTCTTCAGTGGTCACTTAAAATTGTCTACATAAGGGTTGATAAAATAGTCGAGAGAGTCTTCACAAGTTTATTCTCACAAGAGTTCAAGTGTTCTTCTCAACAAATTTCTAGTATACGGGGCTTATAATGATTTTGACTCACGGAAGTGTCTAAACGTGAAGGAGACAAGCATCTAGCAGGTAAACTTGATGAACTTAATACTTCTAAGTAATTGAAGATATCGGGGAAGACAAATATTACAGCGAGAGAAACTCAAGGTTTGACTCATGGCAAGTAAACTTGATGAACTTAATTCTTCTAAGTGATTGAAGATATCCCGGGAAAACAAATGTCATGACCTTGAGAGAAACTCAGGTTTTACTCATCAGGCGTTTTGTATTCTTATTCCAACTATGTGGGGAAGAGATGTAAGAAAGTTTACGAAGATAAAAAGTACACAAGTATGACATATTCGGGGAAGAAAATGTGAACATTGTGGAGGTGTTTTCATTCCCTCATGATGTGTATCGGGAGAGCTCTTGGGTATTGGTGTGCCGGGTTCTTGAGCTTCATACACGATCATCAGGGAAGAAAAATGTGAACATGGGGAGGTGTTTTCATTCCCTCATGATGTGTATTTGGGAGAGTTCTTGAGCATTATACAAAGAGACTGACTACACCAATTCAACTACTTGGGGGAATTGTTCTCTTGACACCTTTTGGAATGGATTGCCTCGGACTTGATGGAAAAGGAAGGAGAAGATTATTTAAGTGTGGGATGGCGTTCTTTGTTCTTATTGGATGATATAACCGAATGGAGATCCTCGATTATCATTCTTAAATGGAGCGGCAGGATTTATGATAATGGTGTGCTTCCTTGTGCACTGCCTAAAGCAAGCTTGAAATAGAGCCTTGAATCTGCTCAACATAAGGATTTTGGTTTGGGGAAGTGCCAAGTCTCTCTTTCTCAAAGGCTCATGTTCAATCTTCTATTCGGAGCTCGGAAGCTTTGGTGGTGGAAGTTTAAGAGATGGCAATTCTATCTTCTGACGTCTTTGTTCGATATCCTTATCTCGATTTTCATTATCATCATCTTCTAAAATTATATCATCTACTCTATCTTTGTATATTTTTTTCCGAAAAACCAAATACAAAAATATAAAACCAAGAAAAAGAAAATAGAAAAATATAAAACCAA
>OU343224.1:19611828-19673537 GCA_910596185.1 Chrysanthemum makinoi | reverse complement strand
ATTATTGTGTGCTCGTATGATGGTTTAAAGATGTGTTTACTTAGGTTTTATTACTCCTTAATTATCTCCTATTGATGGTTGAATTGTCACGTCCTTATTCTTAATCGCGTTGTGTGTCTAAAGTCGTAGGTTATGCGTTTATCCCTAACTCTTTGAAACTACCAAAGGGTCTCGTCTACAAAATCTCTAGGAATTATAGACTCCTACTCTAAGGTACTCTTTGGATGGTTTAGCCTACAACTACTCTAGGCGTTATAGTCTAAGGTTCACAAAGATTAATCAAGCATTAACTACACAACGAATGACTTATCGCATTACTAGATCATTAACAATTAAGATAAGAGACAACCAATCAATATTCAATAATTAAGTTTCATATTCCCTAAGCAAACACACAAATAAATTAGCCAGACATGGAGAACATGCAAGCATACACACAAATAATTGAAGACATAATTGAATTAATGAAGTAAAACACTTATCTTGATGTAAGATAGGGTTTGGAACCCTAAAATGCTGTACAAGACAGCCTTGGTTCGGTTTAGGTTTTTACTCCAAAAGACTACACACCAAAACTGAAAAATTCGGATTCTATATATAAGATTACAATCGCGAGGGCGTCACCTTATGAATTGTGATGCCGTCGGGTCGCCGTCATTAGGGTTTCGTCTTGGCCACGTTAGTCTTGCGACGGCGTCACCATGTGCTTGTGACGCCGCCCCTTCAGCCTCTCCGCCGTCTGGATCAAATCTAGGCCGTCTGAGTTGCGACGATCTACTCTTTTAAAGCCTGACACCGTCACTTGAAAATAAGAAATTTGGCTACTGTATCGTCAAAACATGTGCTCCGACGGCGTCAAGATATAACACCTGACGCCGTCATTGTAGAACCTGACGCCGTCCCCTTGTGTTTCACCAGCTTGAGTGTCTCGATTCTTGACTTTGGCTATTTGTTTCGTATATCCGCCTTTTAGTCGTCCAAATAAGTGCCATTCCAAAGCAATTTGCCTTTAAGAGACCTAAAAGTGAAAAGGAACGATATTAAGTAATAACGGATACAAAAGTGATCAAATAAGGGCTTAAACGACCCCTCAAAAGGTACATTTTAAAACCTTATCAAATATCCCTACACTTGGTATTTGCTTATCCTCAAGCAAATGTGCTTTTAGCCAATTAATTTATAAGTTAGGGGTCATGAAGCATTATGTGGAAAACTAGAAGGGGGGGTTGAATAGTTTTACCAATTTAAAACTTCATTTTAAATATTTAGATCGACTTATGTCAATCTATTTGGTTGTTTATGTTGGACGTTGATGGATAGATATATAAGCGTGTAATGAAAGATAAAGAGTAAGAAGCACATCACCATGACACAAGTTATTTATAGTGGTTCGGCTACAAGGACACCTTCCTTGCCCTACTCCACTCCCCGAGTCACCTACTCGAGAGTTCGTAAGCACTACACCAATCTTCTTATGGCGGAGAAGCCTTCACAACGTTTCTTAACCTTTTTCCGGTACGAAGCTAAATACCGAGTTTATTCACACCAAGGCGAACCACACCTAACACAATGTCGCCTACCCTTTATACGGTGCTAGGCTAACCACCGAGTTCTTTCACACCAAGGAGAACTAATCCTATCACAACGTTTCCTACCCTTTATTAGGTACTAGGCTAAGCACCTAGTTCCATTACTATGGAGGAACTACTACCCTTCACAACACAACACCTAATCTCAAGGAGATCTACTCCTTGTTACAACACCATCAAGGATATCTCCATCCTTGTAAATACACAAATACTTATATGTATAACGATGCACCTCATCGATTATACGACCTAGGCATTATTCACAAATGCTACTTGATTTGATTCTTTGGCATCCTTCCCTAATGCCTTTGACACAATGCTTGGCACCCTTCACTAATGCCTTCGTCTTGACACCTTTAGCATTCTTCAATAATGCTTAGACACGGATGATGAACATCTTTCACTAATGCTTTCATCTTGACACTTTCGGCATTCTTCACTAATGCCTTCAATCCAACATCTATGGAGAAAGGAAGAACTATCAACAAGAGAACCTTAATTGTCTTGATGATGACGAAGCTTGGCAGCTCATGGACTTGAGCTTGCACGTCTTCAAGAAGTGGTGATCTCTCCTTTAAGAGGAACCTAGAAGATCACACAAAAACAAAAGACAAACTACATAGATCACTTGGATCTGAGGTTAGAAGGTTAGAATACTTGGGGGAAGTATGTATGTAAAGTGATGCATAGAAAGGAAGAAATGGCTCTCTATTTATAGAGAAAATTCTCTAATGTTCCCCGAATCCCACGGATCCCTTCCACTTGGGATCCGACTAGCACAAAGCTAGGGATCCATGGAACGTTCCTCTTTGCCCATGGGTATTTTTGGTTATGGGTCATGGGTCATGGGTTATGGGTTGATCCATGGTTTTCTTTCTAGATACAATGAACTTGGTTAAGTGGTATATATAAAACCATGGGTTATGGGTCAATACCATTTGCTAGTTTTTACCCATTTAGTATATACTTGTTTTTACCCATTTTAGTATACTTAGTTTAAGTATATGTTAACCCAATATGTAAACACTAGTTGTTGTACATATGTATCTAAATCATAAAATCACTTATACTTGTTTTAGTGTTTTATGTGAAAGCGTAAATGTGTTAGGAAACTATTAACTTAAACTATTTACGTATTCTATTTGTTTTGTTAAAATGATTTTACGTTTGTTATCGACAAAACATTAGAAGATCGTCAAATATAAATAAACGTTTTTACGGTTTATTTGTATTAACAATCTCCCCCTTTTTGTTGATGACAAAACATAAAATCATGCATGTTTAATCAATGGAGTGTAAAGTCTCAAAATCCAATCCTTATCAGTTAAAACGTTTTCATAATCAAGTCACAATTCTCCTTAAAAGCTTTCAAAATCAATTTAAATCTACAGAGATCACAAATCTCAAATGATTTGATAATTGTGATCGGGGGAGAATTTGTGATTTAAATTGGATTTAAACTGATAATTCGCTAAATGGTTTTATAAGTGTTTATCATGTTTTCCTCCCCGCATGTGACAAACGATTTCAAATTTTCCATGCACATGTTGAGTGGGAGCATCTACTTTAAACCTCAAATTATTGAAACGTGATTGAATTGTCTCTAAGTGCAGGTTCCCTCTAATATGTGCAAAACTCTTTCAAACTTCGAAGCACATATTGAGGGGGAGCAAACTTTTGAAAACCTCATCCTTCCTCAAAATGTTTTATCTACTCAAATTGATTGGGAAGTGAGGATGATCATTTTAGAAAATGTTAATCAAAAGATTGGACCTTTCATTCTTAATCTAACGATTTTAAAGATCTCTTGCCTCCATGTGCTAAACAATTTCTGAATTTTTATGCATATGTTGAGGGGGAGCATTTCTAAAATATCAAAAAAAATTAAGATACAAAATGCTTTGATTCTATATCACAAGTATCTTGATTGATTTTCAAATGGTTTTCAATTGGTTCCAATGGCAGATGAACAATACCAAAAAGACCGACCAACTTTACTTTATGAATGGTGATATAAGGATGATAAGGTTAGGTTGAGGTCCCATGATCCGCCAGAACCGGAGGGATCTACCCAGGGACAATCCACTAGTTAGTGTAGAAGTCCTTAGGTATGATGAAAAAAGGAGAAAAGTGAGATATGGGAAGAGTGCGGACTGAGACTGATCTAGTACTGGAATAAACCAAACAAGGTTCTAGTTATGAAGTCTCGGTAAGCACTGAAGGGGTTGAAGAATGAAAAAGAATTGAATGTGAAAAAGGGTGAAAAGAAATAGCCCTCCATTTATTCAACCTTAGGGCAGAAACCGGGTTCAATTCATATACTACTGGCGGTTACCTAGGTAACATCGGTATTGAAGACAAGACGTCATGGACCCAGTGACGCACTGCACTTCAACTTTCCAAACCACTCAAGTTCCTCTTAAAAGGACTTGTTTCATTCTCACGGGGAACCGACATAATCTATCGACTTTCTCTTAGAGATTGTTGATATTGAAGAAGGAGACTCTCTCCCTAGTCTCCGGCATAGGAACCAAATATGCACAATTGAGTCTAGAGCCACGAGATCATCAATAAATCTCATTAGGACACTTTCAATGAAGACTCTCTATTTCACACAATGTGGAAAGAGATTACATCTTATGAGTCCTACGCATTATCCTTGTGGTATTGCCAGAACATCTGAGTGATATGCAAACATATTCACAATGAAGATGGAAAGCCTTCTGGAGCCAACATCAAACAAGCTCCTGGTAGGTGGCATGTGAGATTTATTCAATAGATCAACCATGTGACAACTGAACAGAAACAATGGGGCGATTCAATCTTTTGAATCAATCCTGGTTCAGGTTATGGATTGACGGATACCTTTGTGAAACCAGTCGTTGTGCTCAAAAACCTCTTTTCTTTTGCACATCGACTGTGTACTTATTTCTCAAAATAAAAGGTGTTTATGATTGATAATTGATTTTCATTAAAACCTTCGTTGTATTGCAAAAACAATTTCTATTGAGCAATGCAAGATTGTTTTTCAAATCTCTTTTCATCAATCAGTGAATCTCATTTCCCTGGTTCACTCACTCCGTGTTGTCTTCTTTGAGAAGTTCTGGTTTGAGAAAAGCTAGAGCAGCTGCGAAACCCTGTCAAAGAAATTCTTCAGAATTATACCTAATCACAGGCAGTACTTGTACTGATCAACGGGGAACCGTGGGCCGTGTACCTCAATTCAACGAAAGTGATCAAAGACACTTTCGTACGCTTTATTGCTAACTGTTTTATGCAGGTACACCCCGACGTTTGCAGCTGGTCAGAATGAAGCGGTCAAACCATAGCCGCATGCTCACTCAACACATTCAGTTCTAAAGAAATCATGATTAATGCATCAATGAATCTGATATTTTCACTCCATGCTTCTGCTACGCTGTTGCCAATATCATGAATCAACGAAAGCTTCTGCTACTCTGATGAGAAGAAATCATGATCCAGAATGTGAGCATGTCGGTCCAAATGTCACAATATCACATAATACCAAAACCACAATGGATGAGTCAGAGATTAATGTGGTTGATGATCTCAAAGGCTGACTCAAAATTAAGTATCACGTGGATCAGTTAAAGACCTCTACACAGATTATCCAAACATGCAAAAATGAAGAATCAAAGACTACGAGCTACAGAACAAAGAACATGAACAAGAATTCAAGAACTATCTCAATGATATATCTGTTTGTAATCTATGTAATTTTAATGTGTGTTTGAGGTGACCTCCCTTAGGGGGAGATTGTTAGGATTTGGAAAATCCAGTAGTTAAAGTGTCGGTCACCTCAAGTATATGTAATCGTTAGAAAGCTCGTAGTCATAGTTATTTGATGTTAAGTAATATTTAGTTAAGTAATACCGTAGAGGACAGACGGGTCTTTACCCACTGTATGCCTGATCCACAGCCCGTTAGGTGGCGTTTTATGTAATGACTATAAATACTCTCTACCTCCCATGGTAGAGAGTTGGAGCTCATAATAAGATTTTTCTTTCTCTCACTAAAGTTCCCAAACCTCTAACTTTCTCTGTCTAAAACCCATCTTATACGCCTATTGTGTTTATGCTTTGATGTGTTTATGAAATCCAATATGTTACAGGGGGTTCCATGTTGTAAAAGTGCCCTATAGTGCACCTTTCTAAGAGGTCTTCCTCTCCCCAATTGGTCCTATATTCCGGTCCTAAGTTCAAGCAATCCTTATAGAAACCTAGAATCTTGGCCATAACATAATCTACTCCCTTCTCCTTATCTTCCTCATTCCTATAGTAGACCGATAGTTTAAGTTCCTTTTCATCATTGGAGAGTGATGAAAACTTATCAATCTTAAACGGCATTTGGTAAGCTACATCATCGGTCTCATCCTTGAATCGCACTATTCCTAATGAGGGATCATAAGTCATCCCGGTGTTTTCTATGAAAGGTTTTCCTAGAATAACGTGGGACAAGCTAGGATCTATGGTCGTACTAATATCATCTACCACTATGAAATCCGTAGGAAACATGAAACTACCTACATGGACGGGCAATCCCTTAACTCTACCAAGAAAATTGCAACTCTCCTTAGGATTGTCGGGGTCTTGCCTAGTTGGGATAGGCTTCTTCATTACCCAATTGTAGTAGGTGCTAGTCATTATATTGATTGGGGACTTGCGATCAATGTAGGCCTTTGCCACGAAAAGGTGTCCTATGCAACATGGTATGTTAAGATTCCAAGGGTTCCCAAACTTGATCCTAGGGCTTTTCCTAACGTACATGTGACGGAGGTCACGCACTAATTGAGGGTGGCGAGATAGCTCTTCTTCCGTAGGAAACTTATTGAAATAGTCATTGTCTACTTCATTTACTTCCTCGGTTGTTTCATTCTTCGGTGTTTCCTTAACCTCAAGTATCATCTCATGGTTCGCTTCGTCATTTGTTCTATTAGGTTTCACTAATGCGATGGTATTGACGAATTGAACGTGCTTAGCTAACTTTCTTGGGTCTTTAATCTCTACACCGGAAGGTTCGGGAGTTGAGATAGAATTAACCTTCTTATCACTATTAGTTATGGCTTTCAAGAGGTTATCTATCTTCCTTTCCATATCGGCTTGTTGTTGGTTAAAATGATCCGAGAGCTTAGCAATTTGAGCTTCTTGGGATGCGACTAGATGTTGCAACATCCCCTCAATGTTTTGTTGGGTAAGGCCATGAGATGGGGGCCATGAGAAATCATTGGAAGTGAATTCTTTGGTTTGTCCCCAATAGAAGTCGGGCTTGTTCTTCCATGCTTCTCGGGTATCATTGAAAGTCCTAGGTCTGGGTGTTGTAGGGAATCTTCCTCCCATTCCATTAATACGCGAGGACGCGTAGTCAATGGAAGCATGT
This sequence comes from Chrysanthemum makinoi, assembly GCA_910596185.1. Lineage (NCBI taxonomy): Eukaryota > Viridiplantae > Streptophyta > Magnoliopsida > Asterales > Asteraceae > Chrysanthemum > Chrysanthemum makinoi. The sequence goes on along the minus strand of OU343224.1, from coordinate 19,666,551 downwards.
TCGGGGAATCTTGTGCAAGCATTGTTAGGAATTGGAAATTCCATGTTAAAGTATCGGTCACCCCAATTATAGTCTAGCATATGTTATCTCGTAGATTTGTAGTTTGTTACGTTATTTAGTAGCTTATTAGTTAGTTTGTAGGGTAGCTTAGTTTAGTGCAACACCGTGGAGGAAGGACGGGTCTTTATCCACTGTATGCCTGATCCACAGTCCGATAGGAGGATGTATTGTTTGTAAGTATAAATACCCCTTCCATCCATGGCAGGGGTGTGGCTTCTTTGAATCTAACCTTTCATTTGTTTAGCAACTCTCTTTCAAGAACCTCCTCTCAACTCTCTGCATCTATCTAAAATGGCTTTCTTATTTAATCACAATCCTTGACCACCCGAATCATTAAACAACATAATATTCATGATCCTACAATTGGTATCAGAGCCCAGGTTGTGTTGTTTTTGGTGATTTGAATGGTCTTTTGTATGCGGTTTGTGGTGTTTTGTTGCGGTATTGATGTGGTGATTTTACTCATATACTGTTTGATACTGATGGTGTATGTGTAATACGTTTTTGACTGTTTCATAGTCTTTTGCTGTTGTTGAAATTTTTGATACCTGTGGTTGTCAACATGTTTTTTAAAACCGAATTGAATTTGATACTTTGATGATTTTTTACATCCTTTTAACCCATTTTATTAATGGTTTTTACATGTCAATGTGTCCTTATCAGTGCTAAGTTCTCATATTGTTATAACATATTTCTGGACTACAAAGTATCTTTTTTAAGGCAGTTTATCAGATTCTATGATGCGAGTTGTCCACTGTTGGGTCTATTATTCGAGTTATAAATATGCTAGTTGTGGACTCGCATTCTTGAATGCGAGTTGCCTATATCAAGTCCAGATTCAGTGTATCTCATATAAGCGAGTTGATATTCTGTCCAGATTCAATGCTAAACATGCGAGTTGGTACAATATGCGAGTTGGGATAACTTGTACTTATGCGAGTTGTGCACTGGCTTTGTTAAATGCGAGTTGCATATTTATGCAATGAATGCAAGTTGTATATGCAAAAGAATGAAGCAAATTGCCACTTAATGCATTGAAAGCGAGTTATTAACCCATAAGTGTTGCGAGTTGACTAATGAAAGAAGATAGATAGACATCACAACCATCACAATAGTTTCAAAACTAACAATCAAACAACACAGATTCATCATCCAAATCATGCATTATCACAACTTTAGATCTAACTTACCTCATTTCTTTGTAACTAGACTCGTAAAACTTAAGATCTCAGTTGGGTTCAACAGGTTCACAATCGTTAAAAAGATTCACCATGTTTCTTTTAACCTCAAACACATCATCAATCCTAATATTTACTCGAAACACAAGAAAAGGATAAACATTATCTTTGTTCCCCTCTTTTGATTCGGTTTCAAGAAAACAAACAAAACAATGTGAATGAACTCAGATTCTTTGGGTCGTGACTAAGCGAGTTATCATGTGATCTTTTTCAAGATCCAAACAACCACAAAAGATAATCATCACTGTCCATAATATATTTTTGATAATATTCGAATTTAAAGAAAGAACAAAACCTAAAAGCTTCATCCTTCTCTTTCTTTCGATTTGATAACACTCGATGCACAAACATATACAGTAATTACACCTACCTGAGATCTTTCCCTGAAGACCTTGAAGCCGGTCATAACCCTCGAGCCATCCCTGTGGCTTAAATGATTATACTCTAACCATCCCTGTGGTGAGTGAAAGTTGCATATGATGGGGGCGGATATGTAAGCATGAATATGGCTTTATGAGATTTTTTTTACGAGATATCTGGTGTCATCAGGAGAGAGGCGCATCTTTTAGATGTTAGGGTTTCTTGGTGAGAATAATTAGGGATGGGTGAGAGGATTATTATGACTGATTTGAAATAGGCAGTGATGGGGGCGAACATATGCTGGATGTGTTGAATATTTAGGGTTACGAAAGTTTAGGATGTCAACTGGATATGGTTCGTTTTTTATATCCCCTAAAAAATTAGGGTACCAGTTTTTAGTGGGCTTGGATAGGAGATTTGGATATTGAATTGAGTTCTTGTGTTACTTGATGGGTCAAACGAATGTTAATGGATATAATGGGCCTGGACAGTTTGATAAAATGGACAGTTTGATATTTCATTTGTTTGGTTAGTATGAATGAATGTTAAGTATATTTCATATTGATGAATTATTTGACTTGGACAGTTTGATAATTAATGGATGTTAAAGTTGTATTCATGAGTCGTATGAATGTGTTAAGTTATGTGGAAAGTCAAGTGATATGTAATATCCTCTTGGATCTAAGGATGCAATGGATCAAATGATATATGAACTATCATGCGACTTGTAATTTGATGATGCATCGTGTCACTCAAGCTACGAGTTAGATTGAACTTGGGCCAAATTCAAGAAAATGAATTAAAATGTTGGAATGAGTTGTTTGATTTGGAACGAGCAAGTTGATTGTTTTCATGGACCGAGTACTCTAATTCATTCGTGGGATTCTCTAAAGTGGTTCTAATTTGTTTGAGAAACGGATTTGGATCGGGTCTCAAGCGATATTTTATTCACGGGCCGATTACATTTATTAGGAGATTTGGGCTTTAATTTGGGTTGATTGACTGTTCTCATGAATAAGATATACTTGGGCTGCGATTTGTAATCCAATGATGCATTTTGATGTGAGTTGATGAAATGGTGAGATTCGTTATGAGGTTTGGAAATTTGGTATGATGATGATTGTTGTTGTGGTATGTGGGTTGATACTTTAGTATATACATTTTCACGATGATTATTATGTCACGGCTTGGCTTGAATTGATTAAGGTTGACTATGGAGATGGTTGTACGGTATTTTTTATTTGACTTTGAAGTGACGTTTTCCGGGCACGTTTACTTATTTTCGTCTTCTTTCTTTCTACCCTTCCGCAAAGATGACTTGTTTGGGCATTTATAGAGGGTGATAAAGACTTGGCTATTTAGTTACGTTTGTGATTCTTTCTCGCTTGACTCACAACGTTGCTATCACTTCGGTGTCTCACTCAGTTGAGAATGTCAAGAGGTTTTGTACATTGGGTACACCGTTTCTTCTTCACAAGGATTAGTACAAGTTTAAGTAACAAATCTGGGGACGTTTACTTCATGATCAAGTTTGACATATCGGGTTTTCTCCATCAGCTGTCACAACAAAGAGCCTACTGAATGATAATGGGGTTGATTATAAGTTTGCCAAGAGTAGATGAAAAGAGAGAGATTTATGACGTATGAACACAACAGTTCATGCCTCGTACTCTAAAGAAAAGAAAAGTGTACGTGTCAGTGCGCTTTATCTTCTGAAGAAGAGAAATCTTCTCTATTATGACCATTCTCATCCACATGCTTCATACTTTTTCCATGTGCTTCAGTCATCAAGTGAACCGGGCTACCACTGATTGTTTTCTCATTCCACTTGCTCGATTATAATGAAGATGGCGACATCATGTGCTTATTTTGCGGAAGAGAAGTGTGAATAGAACATTCGGATGATTTTCACTTACTTAATCAAGAATGACAACTCCGTATGCAATTCTTGAGGGGGAGAAGAAGTGTGAAATTATTGCATGGTTGATTACTATTTGAGAATAAATGGTCAAACGGCTCCTAACTCATGTAAGAACCGAGCTTCTTCTTATCGGGTCATCTTTACATGGAGTTTCTTCTAAGAGTCCTTGGTTGACATCTTCACTTGGATTGATGAGTTTATAGACAAAGTGCTTCTAGTTAATGCTTCACGTATACATCAGCATGATGATTCCGAACAATCTCTCTGTTCTTGTTTGATGTGATTGGTAGTTTGGTGTTACCGTCTTGTGTGTTCGTTGCGGCCTGATTGCTGATTTCCTTGATGAACATCTTTCTGTTCTTGTTTGATTGGGAGAGATTTTAGTTAAGGGGATTTGCAAGATGTAAGTTAATTGGGATGCTTTTTGGTGAAGTTCTTGTGTTTTGGTGAGTTGAAGATGTTAACTATCTATTCCCCAACTGGACAATCTTGAAGAAGGTCGAGTCTACAGTCGGTTCTACATTTATCTGCTACATGTTAGAAGACTAAATACGAGTTGCATTTGACTATCCAAAGACTTCTTCTTAATCTGGGCATTTATCAAACAGATTGTTGGTTTAACGAAGAGCACTAATTGGGGGAGAGTTAAATGTCAGATTTAATCCCCAATTAGACTTGCTCACATTATTCAGCATGTTGATTCTCACAAAGACTTCAAGCGATCTTCTCAACAGATTTCAAGTATTTGGGATTATAATGTTTTTTCGATTCAAGTGTCAAAACCAGAAAGGGGGAAGGAGACAAGCACCTAAACGCGAGTAAACTTGATGAACTTAATACTTCTAAGTAATTGAAGATATCCCGGGAAGACAAATTTTATTACCGCAGAGAAACTCAAGGTTTGACTCATGGCGAGTAAACTTGATGAACTTAATACTTCTAAGTGATTGAAGATATCCCGGGAAAACATATGTCATGACCGCAGAGAAACTCAAGGTTTTACTCATCAAGTCATTTAGTGTTCTTATTCCAACTACGTAGGGGAAGAGATGTAAGAGTTAGTTTCTGAAGATTAAAGAGGTACACAAGTTTGTGATGATTTTGATGTTATCACAATCATCAGGGAGAGAGATTGTGTACATTGAGGATGCTCAGCTGTTTTACTTGAGGGCTTAATCAGTGATTTAGAGATATAATCACTTATTCTGGTGTTGACATCCGCAGAGATTGTCACCAGAGATAATCGTGATTCGGCTGCCTCTTCAATGTTATCAGTTATTCTCTTTGGGCATTCGGTACTTCGGTTCTTGAGCTTCATGCACTTGTCTTCGGGGAGAGAAAAGTATACATCGGCGTTATTCTTTGGCTATTGGACTTAATCTGCTACTTCGATGGTATAAGTTTCTTTGTCTTCGGGTATGTGTATTCGGGTTCGTAAGCTCTAGTCTAAGAGACTGACTGCATCAATTCATCTACTTGGGGGAAGTGTTCTCTTGACACCTTTTGGAATGGATTGCTTCAGACTTCAGTGGAAAAGAAATTTGAGAAGATTGTTTTATGTGTGGGATGATACGGTTCTTCTATTGGATGATATAACCTCGAACGAAGAATCACGGTGATTATTCTTAGAAAGGAGCAGCGGGATTTATGATAATGGTGTGCTTCTCTGTGCAGCTAAAGGATTTTCGGCTTGGGGGGAAGCTGCCAAAGTCTCACTTTTAGATGGTTCAATTTCTTTCTTCGATTCAAGAGCCCTAGAAGCTTTGGTGGTGAATGTTTAAGAGTTGATGACTTATATCTTCTACGACGTGCTGCTCGATATCCTTATCTCGGTACTCGTATCATCATCTTCTTTAACTATATCATCTTCTCTATCTTTGTATATATTTATTAAAAAAAAATACAAAAATATAAAACCAACAAAAACAAAATAGAAAAATATAAAACCTTCAAAAACCCATAAAAATCAGAAAATCTTAAAATACCAAATATATTGTTTTTCTCAAGACATGTCTTCTGGTATCGATAACATCTGCGGTCTTAGAAATGTCATTCAATAATGGCACGGAACCATAGATGAAGTTCGAGCAGAAAGTGTAAATATTATTTTCCAAATCATGTCTCTAAATATGGCTTGCAGTTACTTCAGACTGTAACCCGTGCTTAAACCATGGCTTGCTATTATTTCATATAGCAACCCGTTTTTCAAAGAAGGAAAGTGCTACGCTTACACGATTTTCAAATATTTCGTTCACTTATCCTAAAACATAAAGAGGAAAGTATGTCGAAGGACTGCTGTTCCTACACAAATGTTTTTCTTTCTATAAATTCTTCATAAAAATATTTGTTGTTTTCAAAATGGTGGTAAATTGAGTTGCATGTATATCAATCAGTTTCAGAGTTTTTGTTAGAATTGAAAACTCAATCAATGACTTCAGCGCTTTTAATCTTTTCAGAAAATAAGTCATTGATTGAGGGGGAGAATGTTTTCAAATCTATATCATCTAACAGGTTTTCTTAATTATCCTCGGCTTAATTAAAATGATATTTTCTATGTCGAAGGACTAGGAATTTAGGATATGATTGTTAGGTTTAGATGATTAGAGTTTGATATACACATAATTCCCATACCTTATATGAACTGATTGTTATGTTGGATTGACTTTTATTAGTCGATTGTTGTTTGGGTGATGTCGACCACCATATATCTGTATGTGTGTTCACTAACGTATGCAGGTATATGGGTATATAAGAATGTTCCCGATCCGGATCCCACAAATGAAGATGATTGGATGCCGAAAGGAAAGGGTAACTATATCTTGGGTTGACAAATGAAGAAACGGAGCTTAATTGGAATTCTATGGAGAGTTGGCATAAATGCAACGTAAGAGGTCTCACTACATCAGCAGATGGTTTTCTTCATCAGAAAATGAAGAAACAGAGCTTAATTTGACCTCAGTTGGCATTAAAATGCAACGTATGAAGTCTGCACGCATCGTGACGGTTTTCTTCCAAGCCCTACAGCAACAACATAAGCTTCTCAACCACCTAACGTATCTTGTGCAGGAAAAGTAGTGGATGATACCATTTTTCTTAAAACAAACTTGATAATATTGTTTTAAAAATGGAAAAATATTGTTTTTGAAAATAAATCGGATTCAAAGTTTTGAAATCAACCGGAGTTTATTTTGTCAAATCATAAGTGATTTCAAATTAAATATTTTCAAACGATATTTCATCTATCAAGTCCGTTTGTACGAAATAAAGTGGTGATCTAAAGATTTAATGTTATGACATGGTATGATTTTTCTTTTGAATCAAGGTCTTTCAAAATGAAATTTTTTCTGTTCTTGTTTGATTGTGAAATTGTTTTATTTTACTTAAAATATCTCTTAAAAACTATCATACCTGACACTAACAATCTTTAATGTCTAAATCGGTTCCTATCTGTCATATTTCAAAATTAAATCTTGCCACGTCTTTCCCCAAACTTTTCTAAATGATTTAAATCAGTTGGGATCACAAATCTCATTTGGTTTGAAATTTTTGATCGGGGGAGAGATCGTGATTTAAATCTCTTATCTGTTTAAATGGAATTGGTTTTACTCCTTTATAGGCACTCCTGCCTCCATGTGCCAAACGATTTCAAATACACAATGCACATGTTGAGGAGGAGGATTTATCCAAAAACCAGATGAGTATTTAAACAAGGCCACATTTTTCTCCCATGTTTTCTAAACCTATTTAATCACTTGGGATCCAAAATCTCAAAGGGTTTGATATTTTTGATCGGGGAGAATTTGTGATTTAATAATGAAATTTGATAAAAGGTGATCGTTTTGATTTAATTGTGCAGGCCTTCTCTCATATGTGCTAAACTTTGCCAATCTCAAACACATATTGAGGAGGAGCAAATAAACTATCGAGGTACGAAAGCTTTTTAAAGTGATTTATAAAGTACCTTGATTGTGTTTTCAAATGATTTCTTAATGGCTCTTGTGATTGTGGATGTGCTTCAAATTAACTCTTGCCTCTATATGATAAAATGATTTCAAATATCCTATGCACATATTGAGGGGGAAAATTTACCAAAGAAAATCAAATGGCTTTTTCTATGAAAATTATGATCAAAGAAAATATTTCAAAGTCCTCTTGCCTCCATGTGCTAAACAATTTCTAAATCATATGCACATGTTGAGGGGGAGGTTTTCTAAATGATCAAAACTATTAAGGTACAAAATGCTTTGATCTCGTATCACAAGTACCTTGATTGTTTTTCCAAATGATTTTACAATTGGTTTCAAGGAAGAATGTACTGTACCAAAAGACCGACCATTTTACTTTATGTATGGAGTTATAAGGATGGTGAGGTTAGGCATTAGTTCCCACGATCCGCCAGAACCGGAGGGATCTACCCAGGGACAATCCACTAGATAATGTAGAGTCCTTAGGTATGATGAAAAAAGGAGAAAAGTGAGATATGGGAAGAGTGCGGACTGAGATAGAGCTAGAACTGGAATAAACCCAACAAGGTTCTAGTTATGAAGTCTTGGTAAGCACGAAGGGGTTGAAGAATGAAAAATAAATGAATGAGAAAAAGGGTGAAAATAAATAGCCCTCCAATAATTCAACCTTAGAGCAGAAATCGGGTTCAATACATATGCTAATGGTTGTTACTAAGGTAACACTAGTATTGAAGACAAGACTTCATGGACCCAGTGACTCACTGCACTAAACTTCCCAAGCTACTCAAGTTCCTCTTAAAAGGACTTGTTTCATTCTCACTGGGAACCGACATTATCTATCGAATTTCTCTTAGAGATTGTTGATATTGAAGAAGAGACCCTCTCCCTAGTCTCCGGCATAGGAACCAAATGTGCACAATCGAGTCTAGAGCCAAGAGATTATCCATAATATCTCATTGGGACACAAAATTAATGAAGGCTTTTTTTCACACAATGTGGAAAGTAAGTATATATTAAGAGTCCTACGCATTATCCTTGTGGTATTGCCAGAACATCCGAGTGATATGAAAATATTCACGATGAAGATGGAAATCCTTCTTGAGCCAACATCAAACCAGCTCTTGGTGGGTAACATGTAAGATCTTCTCGTAAGATCAAACTTGTGACAACTGGACAGAAACGATGGGGCGATTCACTCGTGAATCAACCTTGGCCCAAGAAATGAATTGACGAATACTTTTGGAAAAACCATTCGATGTGCAAACCTTCTTTTCTCTAGCATGTCGAATGTGTACTTATGATTTCAAACACAAAAAGTATCTCTGATTGAAAAAATACTTTTGGAAAAACCGTTCGATGTGCAAATCTTCTTTTCTCTAGCACGTCGAATGTGTACTCTTTTCAAATACAAAAAGTATTTTTGATTAAAAATTGATCTTTCTCATAAAACTTTCGTCGTATTGCAAAACTCCTTCTTCTAAGCAATACGCGATTGTTTTCAAATCATTTTCATCAATCGAATCTCAATTTGGTTCACTCACTCCCGTGTTGTCTTCTTTGAGACGTTCGGTTTGAGAACGGCTAGAGCAACTGCGAAACCCCGTCAAGGAGATTCTTGGAATTCTACCGATCACAAAGTACTTAATCTTGATCAATGGGGAACCGTGGGCTGTGTACTCAATTCAACGAAAGTGATCAAAGACACTTTCGTGTTTTTTATTGCTAACTGCTTGTTTTGCGTACATTTGGACGGTTGCCTAATCGAATTGAGGAGTCAATCCAAAGCCGCATGCTCCAGATCCACACTTAATTTGAAGAAATCATTGATTGCATATCTACATAACCGGCTCACGGTATTTCATACTATGCTTTACATTTCTTTGCAAATATCATGAACCAGAAGGCTTCCGCCACTCCTCGATGGAAAGATGTCATGATCAGAAAGTGTGAGCATGTCGGTCCGAAAGTCACAACATCACATGATGGCAACACAAAAAGGGTGATCCAGAGATTTACTATGGCTGATGATCTCAATGAAAGCTCGAAGATCATCAAAGATGTGGATCAGTTAAAGGCCTCCACTAATATAAAAACCAATGCGGACTTTGAAGAATCGCTACAAAAGCACAAAGATTGCAGAAATGAAGAATTCAAGTCTACGAGCTCAAGAACGAAGACATAGAAAGAATGCTAGGATGCAAAATGTATTTCATGGGGTGACCTCCCTTAGGGGGAGATTGTTAGGAATTGGAAATTCCATGTTAAAGTATCGGTCACCCCAATTATAGTCTAACATATGTTAGCTCGTAGATTTGTAGTTTGTTACGTTATTTAGTAGCTTATTAGTTAGTTTGTAGCGTAGCTTAGTTTAGTGCAACACCGTGGAGGAAGGACGAGTCTTTACCCACTATATGCCTGATCCACAGTCCGATAGGAGGACGTATTGTTTGTAAGTATAAATACCCCTTCCATCCATGGAAGGGGTGTGGCTTCTTTGAATCTAACCTTTCATTTTTTTAGCAACTCTCTTTCAAGAACCTCCTCTCAACTCTCTTCATCTATCTAAAATGGCTTTCTTGTTTAATCACAATCCTAGACCACCCGAATCATCAAACAACATAATATATCGATCCTACAAGCATGAGTGTTAAATTGCTCACATGAGGAAGAAACTTTGTTTACTTGGTGTGAAGACTTAGGATTTTTGTAGGAACTCATTAGGAATTTTACTTGATCTTCAAGCTCGAGCATCCTACGGTCGGAAGATTGTGAGTCAATGGGAGCGCGAGATTGCCTTAACGGTTTTGGGCAACTCACGAGGGTCATTCCAAATTTCGTTGTCATAGAGAGCAAGGTCCTCTATTATACCCCATGATTCTTCCGCGGTGAGATCACTAAGTTTTCCACCCGCCGCTTGGTCAATGGATCGCTTAGTGGGGAAGTTGACATGATCATAGAAGATTTGAACTTAGAGCCAAAGATCAATGCGTGATGAGGACTTTATGAAGTAAGTCCTTGAATTGAGTCCATGCCGTAGAGAGATTCACCTTGACGTTGTTGGAACATCAAGATGTCATTCCTAAGCTTAGTGGTTCTCCCAGGTGGGAAAAATTGAGCAAGGAAGCGAGAGGTGAGATCATCCCAACTTGAGATGGAGGAAGGGAAGTCGCTCATGCCAATTACTAGCTTGGTCTCGTAGAGAGAATTGGAAGAGACGCAGACGCGTGGTCTCCCGAGTGGTAGCATCAAGGTCGATGGAATCGAAAATTTTAAGGAAATCCTTAAGATGCTGATTAGGATCTTCGGAACGAAGTCCATGGAATGCACATCCGTTTTGCACCAAAAGGATGGTGTCGGATCGCAGGGCCGTAGTTTCGGCTTGGTCGGGAAGCTCAATGGTGTTCCTATAGCCTAGGTGGCTTGGTCTCGAGTATTCACCAACAGTACGGGCTCTTGGCGGGTCATTTGGTGGTAGGTTGATGAATGGTGGTTGGTTATCACCTTCCATGATGAAAAGTGATGGGGTTACCAACAAAGGTCATGAAGAAGGGGGATAGACTACAAGAAAGCTAAAAAATGAGAAAAAATTTACTTGATAGGAATCAAGCAAAGAAACCTAAACAAGGTGGACTACTAACTAGCTATTCTATTCTCCGGCAGCGGTGCCAAAAACTTGATAACGCTACACGCGTCGTTCGGGGTCAAAGGGACTTCCTTTTCTTCGAGCAAGTTTTATAACACCCTAGGCAGTGAACCTAATCGTTGTAGTGTAGTATTAGGGTAAGCCACGGGTATTGATATCGTTCTCTAGGGGAATAGGAATGCTAGTGAGGAGTTACTACGCTAAGGTTGGGGTTGAGGAAGATTATTTTTTATCTTTTTATGTTTTTTTAGGAAATGGAAAGGTACGAATCTCGGGGTTTGGATTTGGGGGTTGGTATTTCTATCGATTACTCTACTTATCTAATTATCTAATCAAATGGTGTATGTAGTCTATGTCTAATTATTGTGTGCTCATATGATGGTTTAAAGATGTGTTTACTTAGGTTTTATTACTCCTTAATTATCTCCTATTGATGGTTGAATTGTCACGTCCTTATTCTTAATCGCGTTGTGTGTCTAAAGTCGTAGGGTATGCTTTTATCCCTAACTCTTTGAAACTACCAAAGGGTGTCGTCTACAAAATCTCTAGGAATTATAGACTCCTACTCTAAGGTACTCTTTGGATGGTTTAGCCTACAACTACTCTAGGCGTTATAGTTTAAGGTTCACAAAGATTAATCAAGCATTAACTACACAACGAATGACCTATCGCATTACTAGATCATTAACAATTAAGATAAGAGACAACCAATCAATATTCAATAATTAAGTTTCATATTCCCTAAGCATACACACAAATAAATTAGCCGGACATGGAGAACATGCAACATACACAATAATTGAAGACATAATTGAATTAATGAAGTAAAACACTTATCTTGATGTAAGATAGGGTTTGGAACCCTAAAATACTGTACAAGACAGCCTTGGTTCGGTTTAGGTTTTTACTCCAAAAGACTACACACCAAAACTGAAAAATTCGTATTCTATATATAATATTACAATACGGCCACCTTATGAATTGTGACGGCCGTGGGTCATCGTCATTAGGGTTTCGTCTTGGCTACGTTAGTCTTGCGACGGCGTCACCTTATGATTGTGACGCCATCCCCTTCAGTCTCTGACACCGTCTGGATCAAATCTATGTTGTGCGAGTTGCGACGACCTACTCTTTTAAAGCCACGACACCGTCACTTGAAAATAAGCAATTTGGCTATCTGATGGTCGTCACAACATGTGCTCGACGGTGTCGATATAACACCTGACGCCGTCACTTGTAGAACCTTGGCCGTCCCCTTGTGTTTCGGCGAGCTTGAGTGTCTCGATTCTTGACTTTGGCCATTTTCTTCGTATATCCGCCTTTTCGTCCAAATAAGTGCCATTCCAGCAATTTGCCTTTAAGAGACCTAAAAAGTGAAAAGGAACGATATTAAGTAATAACGGATACAAAAGTGATCAAATAAGGGCTTAAACGACCACTCAAAAAGGTACATTTTAAAAGGAAGTCAACATAATCAAAAGTTATCAGTAGTTAACTGGCGTCTCATCTTTTTGATTGATTATCAGATAAGATTACGTAAAATAAAAAGTAATAAAATTATGGTATTCATTTGCCTATACTTTGTTTACTTCATATTGGAATTGGAGCAAGATTTCTTTACACAATTATATATTTTAGAACAAAAATGATCTACGTGGCTCAGTGCATTTTGAATACGCTTTAGGAAAGTTTTTGAGCCTTAATGTTTTACCCAGTTCACATTTTAGAGATTAAAAAAAATTAAGTTTGGCGCCTTCAATATGGATAATATATTACATTTATACTGGATAAATACCTTATGGATATATTTGAAAGCTTACCATGTTGTTCGGATTACAATGTTGGAATCAAGGGGCGCAAGAAGCAACAGTAAACCAAATTGCATTAGTAAATAAAATCATCAGTCAAGTCACACTACTATTGCAGTACTAAAACGTTTTGGCGGGGATTATTCACAGGCCTGATGGTTCTAACGACAATGTAACCACACCTTCAGCCCCTTACATTGATTCAATGATATTGGATTTTGCTACAAGGGTCGTTTGTGAACCTAACGGGCGTTGCTCTAGAGTGCATCTACGCTTGCCACAAATACTTCCTATTGAAATGGATTTTATTGCATATGCTCAATGTTCAAACGGTAAGCTGGATATTGTGGCGCATAGTTATTGCTATGATTTGGATTTAAGTGACATAGAGATTATCTTTCGGCTGGATTGCAGGACAGGTAGCTGGACAACCTTCTGTTACCTCATTCTACAAGAATAAAAGAAGGAGATGTGTCTATGAAGGTAATATAATTGAATATTGTTGCTCCTGTTCAGTAGTTCAGCAATCCTAGCCCACACTCATGCAATTCTTTATGGCATTGTATACTATTTTGTATGTTTATTGTCACACTTCGAAAATACCTGTTTTGCAGCGGAATGGAATTCCTGATGGATGACTGCCATAGCATCACAGTTACAGTTATATTGAACAACCTAAAGTGTTGTTTGAAAAGCACATCGTTTGATATAATAAAACATACAGAGTTTACAAAAGATAGGTCCCAAAAGGTAGTCAACATTTTCGGAAATAAGTTTGTTGCAAACCAAACGATGTTTAAAAGTGCCATAATATACAAGTGAGACGCGTCGTCATCGCGACTCTATGATAAGTCCTTATGCATGCCATGAAGTATATGCCTTAGATACCTGAAAATACACTGCTAAAACGGTCAACAATAATGTTGGTGAGAAATCATAGGTTTATGAAAATGTTTATACGACTACCACAAGTATAAGTCATGTATGACAAAAATGTCACATAAAAATAATACAATTGCTATAAGCACAAGACATCGAAGCTAGACTGATCATGATGTTTACCGCCCAACAAGAGTGTTTGCAAAACAACTCTCATTCTGATATTAAATGAAATGCATCTGTTTGACCAGTTGGAACCACCAACCCGGATGGAGGAGTCACCCTCAATAGATCTATTCACTCACCATCGCTTACACCGTAATTAACGGTTCATGATAACGAAATGGGGACATTCAATTGGCAATGAGGTAACTTAAGCAATGTAAATGAATTTGATATACTTGGGCTCTTAATAAAATGATGTGCAATGTATTCTCCCCCGTAGGTTTGAAATAAATATAAACTTGAAAGACGGGGCTATGACAACTCACTTGATACAATGTTTATGATGGTAAAAGTGGATACACTGAAATGAGGCGCAATCTCTAACTGCAACCTATTATGAATGATATGATCTAATATAAGTCATGATTTAATGTTGTGCATGCAAACTCATATGATATCCATACCACTTTTGCATTTGAAAATAATGTTTATCGTAGAAAAATAAGTTTATAACATCTTGTCAAGTTATAAAGTACTTTACACTTATATATGTTGAAACAACATCCCATGTTATTTGTTTAGAAATAGAACAAGAATTTATAGTTTTTCGTCGTGAAATAATATACTTTGACAACTCATAAAAATGACTAAGTAACCTCGCGAAGCTTAGTCGCAAAATAGTGAATATATAAAGTGTTAGTGTTGAAGAAAAATAGTTGTGATCGTCGTAATTTAAATACGTATATCTTGAGCATTATAGGTTCGTTTTAACGATTTATATATCCTCGGTTTCGTGTAATGTATACTAATATATTTTTGATAAATCGACTTATTTAGATTATGTTTAAAACTCGTTTTTGCCCCTTAAAAATACCTTGACAGCTTACATTATTTCAGAAAATTAGTTTTCGTCGCTAAACTTGAAATTAACTTATCTTTTTCGTTATAAACCCGTTTTAACCCATTCAAGCGACCACAGTTTGTTTTTAAAGTCTATTTTCTGGAAATATAAACCAAAATAATCCACTACTTACTGAAATTTCCAGATTTTATAAAAATGGACAGACCTAAATTTTATGTTGTCGAAAATGATTTTTATAGTGTAGAATTTGTTCCAACCCTTTCCAATCAACACCAAAACTATTCTAAACCTATCATACACCTTCTTAGGGTGTCATGGGTTCCTAAACTTCACCAACAATGATAGAGTTCATGGGAATAATTATATGATAGTTAAAACTAATACTCCCTCCGTCCCATATTAACTGTCCAGTTTGACTTTTCAAAGTCTTTCTTTTTAAACTTTGACCTTGAATATTTTTATTTGTGTTATATAGTACTTGATGCAAAATATATGAATAGAATGGGGGTTTGAATGTATTTTCATTGATATAACTTTCATCAATTATTATATAACACAAACAAAAATATTTAAGGTCAAAGTTGACAAAAAAATACTTAAAAAAGTCAAACAGGACAGTCAATATGGGACGGAGGTAGTAATAAGTAATAAAAACAAGTAAAAGTGGTATGAATACATATAATACTTGCATATTTTTTTACAAGAAAGATAAAAATAGATCAATTATGATTATGAAAGAGTAGTAAAAATTATAAGAAGCTTCTAGTAGTATGATGAGGTTTAAAGTAACAAGGTACTTAATAACTTCTTGGTTTTTATTTCAAAACCTAATATAGAAGTATACTAGAGTTGTGTAATCACTTGGATCTTGAAAAATATTTGGTTTCTTCTTCCTTTCTTGCTTGGCCGATCATCAAAGAGGAAATGAGAGAGTTTCTAGTTTGTTTTACACCTTCTAGTATGTGTATGTATGTGTTTTGGATGAATATAATACTTGTATATTACAAATATCTTAGTAACTAAAGTATGTGTACACCTATTAAGGTCAAGATTTATATAAAATGGATGACTGGGGGGGTGGTCGGCAAGAGTGTTTTGGGGTAGAAGGTTTTGTATTTTTGATAGTTAAGTGTATTTAAAGTTATGTATAATGTGTATTTTGTACATATAATTAATTATTAAGTGTAGCGTTAGCTAGAAATCGATTTTAACGGAACAAAATAAAATATATCGAAGTCATAAAAATTATAAAAATTCATTTCTCGCAAGTATTGAGTGAATAAATAATTATCGAATAGAATTTACGAAACCGTTTAATATATATATATATATATATATATATATATATATATATATATATATATATATATATATATATATATATATATATATATATATAACAATTTATATACAAAATAAATTCAAAACATCGGTAAACTAATAATATAATTTTTATAGTCTTAAAATGAGTATAAAAATATATCGGACAATTGTTAGGAAGTGTCGGAACAATTATTCAAAATAAATGATCGTGCGATAGCGTTTATTTAATATATAAATATACATTAATGAGATATGCAAACCCATGCATGAACTAATATGAAAATGATGTTACTGATGATATGTAGACTAACTCTAGTCTATATGTAGTATTCTCAATGATGTTTCATGAATACGCAGCTAAACCCTTACGGTTACGCGAATTTGATACTCGTAAACCTAGTTTACGAAAAATAATGAATAGTGAATCATGAATAATGATTTTTCACCAGGAATGAATAGTGATTCGTGAATAGTAAAATTTTAAAATAACCTCTCAAAGTCGCAAACTGACTTCAAAAAATGATGAATAGTAAAATGATGAATAGCAACCAGTGAATAGTAAATTCCCGAGATGAATAGTAAATTTGAGAAATGACCTGAAATTACGATTTGTCACGTTCGCCCACCCAAAAAGGAATTCAGTCCATGTTGGTTTCTACGGTGTTATTTGTGAAAAGGTGAGGATATTTGAGTCTCATTTGGTCTTCCTGTTCCCAAGTAAACTCGGGACCTCTTCGAGAATTCTAGCGAACTTTCACGATAGGAATTCGACTTTGCTTCAACTGTTTGACCTCTCGGTCCATGATTTCACGTTCCTCCACAAAATTGAGCTTATCGTCGAGTTGAATTTCTTCTAATGGAATTACGAGTGATTCACGAAAGACACTTCTTGAGGTTTGAAACGCGGAAATGTGTTACGTACATGGGCGAGTTCGAAGAAGCTCAAGTCGATATGCTACAGGGCCAACTCTGTTCAAAATTTAAATGGCCCAATGTACCTCGGGTTCAACTTCCCGCATTTTCCGAATCGTATCACGCCTTTCCAAGGCGATACTTTCAACATAACCTTGTCGCCAACTTGAAATTCTAATGGTTTCGTGAAGGCGCATTACGTAACTTTTATGTCGGCTTCGGCGGTTCGGAGTCTATCTCGGATCGGAATTATCTTTTCTGTTGTTTCATGAACCATGTCCGGACATGAGTTGTGCATCACCAACCTCGCCCAACAGACGGTGATCGACACTTTCGACCATAGAGTGCCTCGAATGGTGTTGCTTTTTTTGCGGTGTGATAACTATTATTGTAGTTAGAATTGATCAATGGCAAATGGTTAGCCCAACCATTTCAAAAACCAATCACACATGCTCTGAGCATATCTTCTAATGTTTGAATCGTTCTTTCGCTCTGACCATCGGTCTGAGGATGATAGGAAGTGCTCATCTCTAATCGGGTTCCAAATGCATCTTGTAATGATTTCCAGAAGTTTGAGGTGAATCGACTATCTCTGTCGGAAATTATGGAGATTGGTGTGCTTGAGACTATTTCCTTGACATAAAGTCTAGTAAGTTGTTCCATGGAGTAAGTCTCTCTGATTGGTATGAAATGGGGTGATTTGGTAAGACGATCAACAATTACCCAAATAGCGTCGTAATGCGATGTCTTGGGAGTTTAGTGATGAAATCCATTGTAATGCGTTCCCATTTCCATTGGAGAATTTCTGGTTGTGAAGTAATCTGAAGGTTCGGTTTCAGTATTCGCTTTTACCTTAGAGCAAGTAAGGCATTTGCTAACATACGTAGCAATTTCTGCTTTCATATTCGGTCACCAATAAAGCTTCTTGAGATCCTGATACATCTTATATCGAACCGGGTGAATAGAATACTTCGACTTGTGCGACTCATGCATAATCAACTCTCGTATCCCGCCATAAAGTGGTACCTAAGTTCTATCCTTAAAGCATAATACTCTGTCTAATCTCTTTACAAAGCCATTTGCATTCTCTGGCATACCATAGAGTTGTTCACTAAGTCGATTTTCCTCCTTGAGTGCTTTGATCTGAGCCTCAAGGATTTTTGATGGTAGAGGTGAACTAATCGTCATTCCTAATGATCTGACTCTCAAAGGCTTGCGTCTTTCTCTTCGGCTAAGGGCATCTGCCATGACATTGGCTTTCCCCAGATGATATCTAATTTCACAATCGTAATCGCTAAGTAATTCCAACCAACGACGTTGCCTCATGTTAAGTTCTTTCTGATCAAGTATATATTGCAAACACTTGTGGTCTGTAAACACTGTATACTTAGTACCGTAGAGGTAGTGCCTCCAAATCTTGATTGCAAAAACTACGGCTCCCAACTCAAGATCATGAGTGGAGTAATTCTTCTCATGAACCTTAAGTTGTCGAGAAGCATAAGCTATCACTTTATCGTTTCATTAACATGCTCCAATTCCTTTGTGTGAAGCATCGCAAGTATACAACAAAGTTCTCGATTCCTTCGGTAGTGCCAAAATTGGAGTACAAAGCTTTTGCTTCAATAACGAGAAAGGAGATTCTTGTTTCTTTCCCCATTCGTACCGGTTCTTTTTCTTGTCAACTTGGTCAAAGCTTTAGCTATCTTTGAAAAACCTTCGATGAATCTTCTGTAATATCCGGCAAGTCCTAAAAATTGACGGATCTCTATAGGATTTGTTGAGGTATCCCAATCTCTCACATCCTCGATCTTTGCAGGGTCAACCTGTAACCCTTGGCTATCAATGACATGACCAAGAAATTGTACTTTTCGGATCCAAAAATCACACTTCAAAAATTTGGCATACAATCTCTCCTTCTTGAGTAGTCCTAAGATCATTCTGAGGTGCACTTCGTGCTCTTCTTTGTTCTTCGAGTAAATCAATAGGTCATCGATAAATACTATTACAAACTTATCCAAATATGGTTTGCACACCCTATTCATGAGATCCATGAATACCGCAGGTGCGTTGGTTAATCCGAACGGTATTACTTGAAACTCATAATGACCATAGCGAGTTCTAAATGCTGTTTTCGGGATATCCTCCTCCCGAACTCTAAGTTGATGGTAACCTGACCTCAGGTCGATCTTTGAGTAAAGACTAGAGCCTTGCAACTGATCGAACAAATCATCGATCCTTGGAAGTGGGTAATGGTTCTTCACAGTTAACATGTTCAGCTCTCGATAATCTATACGCATTCTGAAAGATCCATCTTTCTTCTTCACAAACAAGACTGGTGCTCCCCAAGGCGATGAGCTAGGTCTAATGAATCCCTTGTCTAAAAGTTCTTGCAACTGGTTAGACAACTCCTGCATCTCTGATGGTGCTAGTCGGTAATGTGCTCATGCAACGGGTGCAGCTCCTGGTACTAAGTCAATCTGAAATTCTACTTGGCGTGTAGGCGGAAGTCCTGGTAAGTCTTCGGGAAAGACTTCAGGAAATTCCCGAACAATCGGTACATCCTCAAGTCGCCTCTCTTCCGACTTCTTTTCTGTTATATTTGCTAAGAAAGCATAACAACCCTTCTTTATGTACTTCTCAGTCTTGATGCATGATATAATACTTAGTCCAGTTCCACTTCGTTCTCCACAAATGATCAAAGTTTCGCCGTTGTAAGGAAGATGAACAACTTTTTCATCACAAATGATTCTTGCACGATACTTGGATAACCAATCCATGCCGATAATGACGTCGAAACTTCCAAGTTCTACAGGCATAAGGTCTATATTGAATGGATGATTTAGAAAATTAAGAGTGCAACCACGGACAATGGTGTCAGAGCCAACTAAGTTACCGTTAGCTAATTCAATGTAGTAAGGAGTGTCTAGTGTGGTTGGTTCGATATTGAGTAAGGGTGCAAATATAGTGGACACAAAGCTTTTATCGGCTCCCGAATCAAATAAAACTGATGCATAACGATTATTGATAAATAACGTGCGTAACAACATTGGTCCTCCTTGGCTTCTCCTCCTCCCATAACATAGGCTCTTCCTTGTGCTATTCCACCTTGGTTCATGTTCCCTTGATTCTTCCATTTTGGACAATCCCCTTTGAAGTGTCCCCTCTCCACATCCAAAACATGTCACTTGCGGTTCGATTTCCATCATAGTTGTAAGCTTGCATTCTTTGGTTTGATGACCCACCTTCTTACGAGTTTACTGCATGGGGCAACCGGCCGATTATGATGACTTTGACACTTTTCACACTTAGGTAAATTTCCCGTGTAACCTTTCCTTTCCTTTGGGCTGCGAAGCATAGTCCTTAGCAACTTCTTGTCTCTTTGGTGGTTGCTGAGTAACATTGCCACCTCGATTGTTGTCCCACTTTCTCTTGTTGTTGTTATTGATATAGTTGGTGTAGTTGTTTCGGTGGTTGTTGTAGTTGGTGTGATCGTTGTTATTGTTGTTGCGGTTGATGTTGGTAGTGTTTCCCCTCTTCACAACTTGAGCCATGAGTTTTTGAGATACTCGGATAGATTCTTCAATTGTTTGTGGATCAAAAGAAATTACATCACCATGAATACTTTGTGGAAGTCCTCCAATGAAACTTTCCAGTAGTTTCTCATTGTCCGAAACCAAATATGGACATAGAGCAGCCAACTCTTGAAACCTTCTGACGTAGGTCTCGATGTCATAACCAATAGTCACTAACTCATAAAATTATGTTTCTAACTTCTTCACCTACATGCGCGGACAATACTTTTTAGTCAACAACCTCTTGAATTGATCCCATGTGAGCTTGTAAGCATTTTCCATACCAATAGGCTGTGCATAAGAATTCCACCGTGACATTGCCCCATCTAAGAGTGTACTAGTAGCGAACTTCACCTTGCAGTCATCTAGGCAATTGCATAGAAGAAATACAGACTCGATCTTCTCAAACCAACGGATCATAGCAGTGGCTCCTTCTGTGCCTTTGAACTTTGTGGGATCACCGCTCTTAAAGTCCTTGTATACAGTTTGAACCCCGGACCTCCTGCAGCCCCTGCGGCAAGTAGCAAATCCGGCTTCAGATAGCAGTGAGCCTCGGACATTAGCAAGTCAGCCGGCATGAGCGCAGCAGCGCAGTAGCAAGTCTCGGCCTCGGCAGCAGCTACCGCACCTCGGCAGTGATTCTACTGTTGCTCTTTCTTTCCTTAGTGCCTCGGCTATACTATCCTTTACATACTTTTGGATAGCAGCTTGTTTCATTTCTGGTGCAGCTTTCTTTGGTGTCATAACTCTTCAAAATCATAAGATGAAACAATGATGAGAACCCATAAGTAGAAACAAACATTACATACAAATATCCACAACCACAACATGCATAAATAAATGAAATCATAACGGAACAACCACGAAATATCACAAATATAATCACAACACACGTGAATATAATAGATGAAAATTTCGGCCTACATGGACCGATATCATAGATAGCACAACCATTCCTACATAGTAGAGTCAACACTTGATACATTTGTTTGTACAACAACCCAAAAGATTACAAGTTCTTTAAACTATGTCACACACCTCGTGACTAGGATAATAGTGGTAAAAGCTAACATGATATAAGTCTAATCTAGGCATCTCCTGGTGCTCCGCCTGATCACTCTAAGTTTCTCGGACCTATGCAGTCAACCGACAACCATATCCGTCGGTTACATTAATCTCGACAGTAGCAGCATCCCTACTCTCCCAAATAGCAATACTGCACGCTAGCTAATGCTAACTCATGAGCTCACGCTGCTCATCCTGCGACATCTGAGCTCTATCAAACAACTCTGGCATCTCCTGCCTCAACTCTGTAATGTGCTCATGGTTTACTCGTTGTCTAGTCTCCAACCCCTGATAAGAAACATCAATGGAAACCCTACCTAAAACTAAACCCTCTATCTCCTCCTCCATCGCCTCAACTCGACTCAAAGGAATCTCCTCTAACTTCCCTAAAGCTCTATCAATCTGCTCATGCTGATGATCTAGTCGTGTCTCTAGTGTGATAATAGTAGGCTGTCTAGCAGCAGCAGCCCTAGAACTCTCACCGACCTCAAACCTAGCAGGTGGTGCAGTCTCAATAGTAGGTGGTATTGGTGTGTCAAGTCGTGCACGCTTCTTGAGCGGCAAGTCAGATATGGGTGTAGGATCTCTGAGATGTGATGGTGTGGGTGGTGCTCCAGATGATGATGAAGATGAAGATGAAGATGATGATAATGGCAATTCTAGTGGTGAATTAGAGCGTGATGATGATGGAAGTGATGGTGGATGAAACATAACCCTCTTTCATTGTCCTGCAGTTGCTGAGAGGTAAACGGAGTATCTGAGTCGGGCGGTGAGTAGGACTAGCTGATGGTATAGGTGAAACTTCGCCCTCCTCAAAGGGTTCAGTCTCAGTATCGGATAATATGAGTGGTGAGTCTGGTATAGAGCCAACTGATGTTAAGGCTATAGTAGGGAGTGGCAAGACATCATCCATGTCAGAGTCTATAATAGGAGATGACAAGACATCCTCCATGTCAGAGTCTGACAAGACATCCTCCATGTCAGAGTCTGAAGAAATGGTGATGGGATGGGTATCTGAAGACATCTCTGTGACAATAGATGTGAAATGAAAGTAAATAACCCGCATAATGTGCATATGAATCCGCATGTATAATGAATATGCACTTATGATGAAATGATGAGATGCTATGATTATGTAGTTATAGTTTAGGGTCAATGATGCAACCTAGTTCTCTATAACCTTTGCTCTGATGCCAATCTGTTACACCCCCAAATTACCTGTTTTGCAGCGGAATGGAATTCACGGGGATGACTGCCATAGCATCACAGTTACAGTTATATTGAATGACCTAAAGTGTTGTTTTAAAAGCACATCGTTTGATATAATAAAACATACAGTGTTTACAAAAGATAGGTCCCAAAAGGTAGTCAACATTTGCGGAAATAAGTTTGTTACAAACCAAACGATGTTTAAAAGTGCCATAATATACAAGTGAGACGCGTCGTCATCGCGACTCTATGATAAGTCCTTATGCATGCCATGAAGTATATGCCTTAGATACCTGAAAATACATTGTTAAAACGGTCAACAATAATGTTGGTGAGAAATCATAGGTTTATGAAAATGTTTTATACGACTACCACAAGTATAAGTCATATATGACAAAAGTGTCACATAAAAATGATACAATCGCTATAAGCACATGACACCGAAGCTAGACTGATCATGATGTTCGCCCCAACAGAGTGTTTGCAAAACAACTCTCATTCTGATATTAAATGAAATGCATCCGTTTGACCAGTTGAAACCACCAACCCGGATGGAGGAGTCACCTTCAATAGATTTATTCACTCACCCTCGCTTACTCCGTAATTAACGGTTCATGATAATGAAATGGGGACATTCAATTGGCAATGAGGTAACTTAAGCAATGTAAATGAATTTGATATTCTTAGGCTCGTAACAAAATGATGTGCAATGTATTCTCCCCCGTAGGTTTGAAATGAAATATAAACTTGAAAGACGGGGCTATGAAAACTCACTTGATACAATGTTTATGATGGCAAAAGTGGATACACTGAAATGAGGCGCAATCTCTAACTGCAACCTATTATGAATGATATGATCTAATATAAGTCATAATTTAATGTTGTGCATGCAAACTCATATGATATCCATACCACTTTTGCGTTTGAAAATAATGTTTATCGTCGAAAATAAGTTTATAACATCTTGTCAAGTTATAAAATACGTTACGCTTATATATGTTGAAACAACATCCCATGTTATTCGTTTAGAAATAGAACAAGAATTTATAGTTTTTCGTCGTGAAATAATATACTTTGACAACTCATAAAAATGACTAAGTAACCTCGCGAAGCTTAGTCGCAAAATAGTGAATATATAAAGTGTTAGTGTTGAAGAAAAATAGTTGTGATCGTCGTAATTTAAATACGTATATCTTGAGCGTTATTTTCTACGATTTATATATCCTCGGTTTCGTGTTAATGTATACTAATATATTTTTGATAAATCGACTCATTTAGATTATGTTTAAAACTCATTTTTGCCCCTTAAAAATACCTTGACAGCTTACATTATTTCAGAAAATTAGTTTTCGTCGCTAAACTTGAAATTAACTTATCTTTTTCGTTAAAAACCCGTTTTAACCCGTTCAAGCGACCACGGTTTCGTTTTAAAGTCTATTTTCTGGAAATATAAACCAAAACAATCCACTACTTACTGAAATTTCCAGATTTTATAAAAATGGACAGACCTAAATTTCATGTTGTCGAAAATGATTTTTATAGTGTAGAACTTGTTCTAACCCTTTCCAATCAATACCAAACCTATTCTAAACCTACCATACACCTTCTTAGGGTGTCATGGGTTCCTAAAATTCACCAAAAATGATAGAGTTCATGGGAATAATTATAGGATAGTTAAAACTAATAATAAGTAATAAAAACAAGTATAAGTGGTATGAATACATATAATACTTGCATATTTTTGTACTAGAAAGATAAAAATAGATCAATTATGATTATGAAAGAGTAGTAAAAATTATGAGAAGCTTACTAGTAGTATGATGAGGTTTAAAGTAACAAGGTACTTAATAACTTCTTGGTTTTTATTTCAAAATCTAATATAGAAGTATACTAGAATTGTGTAATCACTTGGATCTTGAAAAATATTTGGTTTCTTCTTCCTTTCTTGCTTGTCCGATCATCAAATAGGAAATGAGAGAGTTTCTAGTTTGTTTTACACCTTCTAGTATGTGTATGTATGTGTTTTGGATGAATATAATACTTGTATATTACAAATATCTTAGTAACTAGAGTATGTGTACACCTATTAAGGTCAAGATTTTTTTAAAATGGATGACAAAGGGGGGCGTGGTCGGCAAGGGTGTTTTGGGGTAGAAGGTTTTGTATTTTTGATAGTTAAGTGTATTTAAAGTTATGTATAATGTGTATTTTGTACATATAATTAATTATTAAGTGTAGCGTTAGCTAGAAATCGATTTTAACGGAACAAAATAAAATATATCGAAGTCATAAAAATTCTAAAAATGCATTTCTCGCAAGTATTAAATGAATAAATAATTATCGAATAGAATTACTAAAACCGTGAATATATATATATAACAATTTATATACAAAACAAATTCAAAACATCGGGTAAACTAATAATATAATTTTTATAGTCTTAAAATGAGTATAAAAATATATCAGGACAATTGTCGGAAGTGTCGGATCAATTATTCAAAATAAATGATCGTGCGATAGCGTTTATTTAATATATAAATATACATTAATGAGATATGCAAACCCATGCATGAATTAATATGAAAATGATGTTACTGATGATATGTAGACTAACTCTAGTCTATATGTAGTGTTCTCAATGATGTTTCATGAATACGCAGCTAAACCCTTACGGTTACGCGAATTTGATACTCGTAAACCTAGTTTACGAAAAATGATGAATAGTGAATCATGAATAATGATTTTTCTCCGGGAATGAATAGTGTTTCGTGAATAGTAAAATTTTAAAATAACCTCTCAAAGTCTCAAACTGACTTCAAAAAATGATGAATAGTAAAATGATGAATAGTAACTAGTGAATAGTAAATTCCCGAGATGAATAGTAAATTTGAGAAATGACCTGAAATTAAGATTTGTCACATTTATAGTGCTGCATATCTCACATATTTTCTTTCTCATGTTTCGTGTACCTTTCCTTTCTAATGCCCAAGCCTGGGGTAATTGTTTCCTTTCCCAAGAAGAGGTACTGCAGCAACAACCCATGGAAGTCGCCTCTTCTACTTTGTTGGAGGTATATGCCTTCTATTCTTGGTACCATCTTTTTTCTTATGGCGAATTCAATCAAAAAGCACAAGTAGTAAACACATAGGTAAATACCATATTCTATAGCTAGCACAGCCAGATTTCTTTCAATTCATGCTACTCTATCATCATATAAGAATTTTAGATTGTATATATTTGCACCAATCTGACGAGTTACTCTGTTAACCTAATGATTTCTAATCTTAAATAAATGAACTGGATCAACTGAGTTTCTAATGCTTGGGTTTGTAACTGTTACAATTTCTACTTCCTGTCTGATAAATTACATTTTTTACCGACATGTGACAAATCAAGGAATCTAAGTTGGAGACAAAGATTTGAGATAATCTTCAGGACAACAAGAGGACACCTTTAGATAATTATTATTGTGCCTGTTATTTATAACATGTTAGGCTATGTTTTTTTTAGTGATTTTTTAATAAGACGCCTGTTACTATTGCATATTACTTTACTTATGGACTTATATCAGACTTTGAAGGATACCTAAGTTCACGCGTCATGTGGATGTAAGGCTTACCATAAGTCCTAATATGAATTATTCTATATATTGTAGATCCTTTCCATGAGGTGAAGAGCAAACGAGAAAAGAAGAAGGAGTTAAGTGGAGTTGGATGAGGCATGGAACCTATGTGGATCCACCCTTTATAAAATAACCAAATTAATATAACCAAATTCTTATTTCTATAACTGGGCTTTTTTATTTACTGCGGGTTTTTTTGTGTTCAGTCCAAGGATACAACATAATCCAGGCCTCGCGATGGTGGTAGCACTTGAAGCCGTGGTGGAAGAAGTGGTACAGATTGTTATGCTGGACATGGTAGGTCATCGCAGTATACCTATTCTGGTATATGAGTGTTCTGTTTTGGAAATGTCAATATATGAGATTCTCAACAGATTCTTATTCAATGCATTCTTTTTCAGAAACTAGTGGTTATAATGGAAAACCTTAGATGGAGAATGGAACAAGTTCTTATGCATCAAGCTCTTATGAAACGAACTTTTACATACACTCATCTACACCTTCTTATGGAGCTGCGACAACTAACAATATTTGGCATAATCCTCCATCTTACGCATAACGTGATTCAGTATATTTTTGTTTTTTACATTATGTGATGGTTTATTTCTTCATTCTGTTTCTTATTTATGGTATGTTTCTACTGTCGTGATTCTGTTGGCTATGAAATAAAGCATCAACGTACAGTGTAACTGATGTTCCTGCAACAGTTCCTCAACAACCAGCTTCTGGATACCAATCTGCATGGTTGGGCGCTCCTGGTCTGTTAGGAATTAGAAAATTCCATAGTGAAGAGTCGGTCACCCCAAATATTATCTAGCATAAGTTAGCTCGTAGACTTGACGTTAATTACGTTACTTAGTAGTTTATTAGTTAGTTTGTAGCGTAGATTAGTTTAGAGTAACACCGTGGAGGAAGGACGGGTCTTTACCCACTGTATGCCTGATCCACAGTCCGATAGGAGGACGTATTATTTTGTAAGTATAAATACCCCTTCCATCCATGGAAGGGGTGTGGCTTCTTTGAATCTAATTTTTCATTTGTAAAGCAACTCTCTTTCAAGGAACCTCCTCTCAACTCTCTTCATCTATCTAAAATGGCTTACTTGTTTAATCATTGTCTAGACCACCGAATCATCAAACAACATAATATTCACGATCCTACAATTGGCATCGAGCGAGGTTTTGTTGTTTGTTTTGATTCGTGGTTCGACTCATGGTTTTATGCGGGTTATGTATGCGGTTTGATAGTGATTTGATTCGGTTTGATAAAGATTGTTCGTGTTGATTGATTATTATGATGTC
This sequence comes from Chrysanthemum makinoi, assembly GCA_910596185.1. Taxonomy (NCBI): domain Eukaryota; kingdom Viridiplantae; phylum Streptophyta; class Magnoliopsida; order Asterales; family Asteraceae; genus Chrysanthemum; species Chrysanthemum makinoi. Next base: position 19,638,646 of record OU343224.1, on the reverse strand, counting down.
GAATCATGTTCTTAAGATGTTTTAATCATTTTCATGGTGAAAAACTTTGTTTTCATATTATTTTGGGAAACCGGTTTGGACATGCTTGTTGAGTATCCTTTTGGTTCAAAAAGTCTTAGTGATATATGTGGATATAAACTGTTTTGTGTCGATATATGGTCCAAGTCAATTTTTGTTCATCGTTTAATGACTTTTTCATTCTACATCTGCTTTACTTTGTGTGTGGTCAATCATCATATATTTGGTCATAATGGGTATGTTAAACTGCTCCTTTTCGGGTATGCAAGCTGGGTGTATTCGGCTACCATGATAGCGAGTTGGGTAAATGTTAGAATGCGAGTTGGGATAACTTGTACTAAAGCGAGTTATACAGCGGCATTATTTAATGCGGTTGTGATGATCTTATGGCGAGTTGTGAACTCGCATTATTGAATGCGAGTTGTCTTTTTGACAATCGAAGTTGGTATGATCGTGTTGCACTTGCTCTTTAGCGAGTTGTTAGTAATGTCAATGTGAGTTCTTTGTCATATTGTCCGAATACAATGTACATTAAGCGAGTTAATAGCAGTCTTTAAAAGCGAGTTGGTTGTTTGACTATTGAGTCAACAATATGCGTGTTGTGTAAAGCTTAAGAATGCGAGTTGCTAAATGAAGAGTTGTCAAATAAACTTTAAAAGCGAAGTTGACAGATGGTGTAAATGACCAAGACTAAGACCACAATTTACTCAAAACTCATTGACCTCAGGATTAAAACCATCATTGGCACATGGTATTCGTTAAACCGAAATGAAATATGGACATTCAAACAGATCCTTCACTTCTAAACTAACATCCATTCCAAATCCCTTTTAACACATCAACTTACAACTCTCCTCAATCTCAATCAAACAAGACTTAAAAATCGAAAATAAAACTCATATGATCTCGCTTTTGTTCATGGTATCACAAGTCTAATGAGACTCTCACTTGAGAACAAATTAACCATCATTGATCTATTCTTGTTTATAAAGAAAACCTCTTCAAGATTATCGAATATAAAGATTGAAAAATAACAATTATGTTACTTTCAATCTTTGTTTCGTTGGACCTCAACAAGAAAACGTTACATAAAGATAAGAAAACCTACCGAGACCTTTTCCAAGATTCAGCCATCTCATCCTCCTCAAGTATCATCAGGCATTGACGACCTCCTCGCCATCTCTGTGGCAAGGTCACCGAAGGATGCATCATATGTTCAAAGGGGGTCGGATTGTTTATGTGAAGTACTTAGGGTTTGGATGATAAGTTTTTTTGGATTAAACATTCATGAGTGACCGTAGAATGTTTTATTCTTTGGGTACTAATGTTATAACGCTTTTCCTGAATATGTATGTGAAGAGTATGGGACTGATTTTGTGAATGATTAGGGTTTGGAGAGTTTTGGGAGGCGAATGATTTTGATGTGAGAGATTAGGGTTTCTAATTTTTAGGGTAAGAATGTGTTTAGTGGTGCGTTATATAGGACGGCATATGGTTCGGATCTGGTCTTATTTTAATGGGCATTAATATTCGATAAAGGTCTCATGAGTTAGACTTGATTGGGCCTTAGTGAAATCGGCTGGACTTGGGATTGCATATCCTGTTGGCTTTAAGCTATATTGTATAACCATGATTCACAATGTTACGCTCAAATGGATAAATAATGTGAATTATCTTACATCTTTTATACATTTGTTTGATAACTATTGAGCTAAAATGTTAATTTGTCTAATACTTTGGTTACAATATTTTCATAAGGAAATATTTCACGAATTTGACCTTGCAACACTTATCGAATGTGACTTAGTGATGTCTCGTTATTTCTTTCCGAGCTTGAGTAACATTTTGGTGATGGAATGGACCAAAGGAGCTTATTGAGGCACTTGATGATGACTTTAAATTGATGATTGGATTGATTTTCATAGATCAGGTCTCTATTATTGCAAGTAACCAAGTTTAGGTCATTCACATGATTGGGTTAGGATGGGCTTCTCTAATTTATATTGTAGATGATGTGTTTGATGATGTGATTTAAGATAGACTTATTGTGCTATGAGGGTTGGTACTTTGGTGTATACATTTCCACAAAGAATATTATGTCACGGCTAGAAGTGTTTATTGGAAAATGTTGACTACGGGATGTGAGCGATATTTCTTATTTGGATTTGAAGTGAGGTTTTCCGGGCACGTTTACTTATTTAGTCTTCTTTCTTTCTACCCTTCGCGAAGATGACTTGTTTGAGCATTTATTGAGTGTGATAAAGACTTGGCAATCTAGTTACTTTGGTGATTCCTTCTTGCTTAACCCACATCGTAGCTATCACTTTGGTGTCTCACTTGCTTGAGGATTTGTCAAGAGGTTTTGTACATTGGATACAAGTTTCTTTTTCACGGATGAGTACAAGTTTAAGTAACATCGGGGAATTTTACCTCATGATCAAGTTCGGCATATCGGGTTTGTTTCTCTATGTGGTCACTACTATAGCCGACAGAATGCGTGAATGATGTGTTTATCAAAGTGTTGACTGGATGATTGATGTTGTTGATGGTGGATAATGAACCGTGATGAACATTGCATGTTCCCTAAAACAAATATTCACTGAATCCAAAGTTGTCATAACACATTCAAGCTGACATTGTTTACGGTTTTGTCTTGATTTTGTAAAATCCCGCGAAAAGAACCTATTTCTCGGTTTAAATAATAGACTTGTAAAATCCCGTGACAATGGAAACATCACGGTAATAGAAAAGTGCATTTCCGGATCTATCTTACGGTTTATTCTTGGTTTTGTAAAATCCCTTGAAGAATACTATTTCTCGGTTTAAACCATAGAGTTGTAAAATCCGTAATAATGGAACCATCTCGGAGAAAGAAAAGCGTATTTGGATCTTATTTGATTCTGGTGCTACGGTTTCTTCTATGATGAATGGATAAAAGGGTGTACTTCATGAATTGGGTGTGTGTTTGGATTGTCCTCATGGCGATTTTGGTCATTATATGGTTTTATGGGGTTATGTGCTTTTAACCATGGTTGGATGAAAACCATTATCGAGTTCACTTAAGCGTCAAAGGAGGCTAGATTTGAACTTTTAACCAGAAGATGTGACAGGGTTAATCATATTATTTATTTGAGGTTGAAGTGAATTATCATGGAAGTGTACTTAGTATCACGAAGGTATGGGGATGGTTGGATGAAGATTCTTCAAGATCCTTGTTCGAGCTTATCTTCAAATACAAAGACTTGGAAATCTAGTTATTGCTGGGTGTCTTTTACCTTTTCTTTTACCACTTGGGGGAATTGGGCTCATACCTACAAATAACTATCAATTTAAGGAGTTACGTTGTAGTGCTCAATGTCACATTGAATTGTGGATTCTCAAGAGGTGATGTCGCTCATTACTTGATGGTTGGTTGGATGAAGAGTATAGAGTACTTAGAGATTCAATGGAGGATGAAGTCTCGGCACCGCTCTTTGTTACATATGTGCAAGTTTAAGTCACGAGTTCGGGTAGTTTACTTCAGAGTCAAATTCATTATATTGGGTTTTCTCCATCAGCTATCACAACAAAGAGCCTACTGAATGATAATGGGGTGATTATAAGTTTTCCAAGAGATGATGAAAAGAGAGAGATTATGACGTTTGAACACAGCAGTTCAAGCCTCGTACTCTAAAGAAAAGAAAAGTGTAGCGTTTAGTGCGCTTTATCTTCAAAAGAAGAGAAATCTTCTTATGACGTATGAACACAACAGTTCATGCATCGTACTCTAAAGAAAGAAAAGTATGCGTTGATTAAGCGCCCATATTTCAAGAAATCTTCTTATGACATATGAACACAACAGTTCATGCCTCGTTCCCTAAAGAAAAGAAATGTGTACGCGGTGGTATCTTCGGAAGAAGAGAAATCTTCTTATTATGACCATTCTCATGAACATGCTTCATACTTTTCCATGGCCAGTCATCAAGTGAAGGCTACCACCTGATTGTTTTCTCATTCCACGTGCTCGATTATAATGAAGATGGCAACATCATGTTCTTATTTTGCGGGAGAGAGTGTGAATAGAACATTCGGATGATTTTCACTTATTTAGTCAAGAATGGCATCCCCGTATGCAATTCTTGGGGAGAAAGTGTGAATTTTTGCATTTGATATTTGTGAATAAAAATGGTCATCGGCTCTAAACTCATGTAAGAACCGAGCTTCTTCTTATCGGGTCATCTTCACATGGAGTTTTCTCTCTTATAAGAGTCGTTGGTTGACATCTTCACTCGGATTGATGAGTTTATCGACAAAGTGCCTTCGGTTAATGCTTCACGTATACATCAACATGATGATTCCGAACAATCTCTTTGTTCTTGTTTGATGTGATTGGTATTTTGGTGTTACCATCTTGTGTGTTCGATTGCGGCACGATTGCTGATTTCCTTGATGAACATCTTTGTTCTTGTTTGATTGGGAGGGATTTTAGTTAAGGGGATTTGCAAGATGTAAGTTAATTGGGATGCTTTGGTGGGATGCTTTTTGGTGTGAGTTGAAGATGTTAACTATCTATTCCCAACTGGACAATCTAGAAGAAGGTCGAGTCTTCATCATTCTACATTTCTTGCTATATGTTAGAAGACCAAAGACGAGGTTGCATTTGATCTAAAGACTTCTTCGTAATCACGGGCATTCATCAAAAATTTCTGTCGGTTAGGGAGAGCACTAATTGGGGGAATGTGATATGTCAAATTTAATCCCAATTAGACTTGCTCACATTATTCAGCATGTTGATTCTCACAAAGACTTCACGCGATCTTCTCAACAAATTTCAAGTATTTGGGCATTCGAGTTCTTTAGGAAGTATTATCAAAACAGAAAGGGGAAGGAACAGCATCTAGCGAGTAAAACTTGATGTACAATACTTTAAAGAAATTTAGAATATGAGAAGACAAATGTTATTACCGCGGAGAAACTCAAGGTTTGACTCATGGCGAGTAAACTTGATGAGCTTAATACTTCTAAGTGATTGAAAATATCCCGGTAAAACAAATGTCATGACGCGAGAGAAACTCAAGGTTTACTCATCAAGGCTTTTAGTGTTATTATTCCAACGACGTGGGGGAAGTAATGTAAATGAAAGTTTCTGAAGATAAAAGAGGTACACTGGTGTGTGATGATCTCGATGTTATCGCAATCATCAGGGGAGAGAAAATTGTGTACATTGGGGGTGCTTTCAGTTGTCTCACTTGAGGAATGTCGATTTCATAGATATAATCACTTATTCGGAGTTGACATCCGAGAGAGATTGTCATCCGGAGATAATCATGATTGGCCCTTCTTCAATGTTATCGGTTGTTCTCTCTTTGGGAATGTGCCGGGTCCTTGAGCTTCATACACGATCATCGAGGGAAGAAAGCCATTGTTTACCACAACATTGGGGAGGTGTTTTCCTTCGGGCATGATGTGTCGGGAGAGTTCTTGGATATTGGTGTACTTGGGTTCTTGAGCTTCATACATTCATCAGGGAGAAAAATGTGAACATGGGAAGGTGTTCTTCATTCCCTTCATGAAGTGTATTTGGGAGAGTTCTTGAGCATTATACTAAGAGGGCTGCATCATTTCAACTACACGGAAGTGTTCTCTTGACTTTTGGAATGGATTGCGTCGGACTTCATGGTTATGAAATTTGAGATGAGTTATTTATGTGTGGGATGATACGTTGTTGTTCTTTTGGATGATATAACCTTGAACGAAGAATCACGGTGATTATTCTTAAAAGGGAGGCAAGTTGATGATAATGGTGTGCTTCTTTGTGCACTGGCTAAGGAAGCTTGAAAGAAAGCTTTGTATCTGCTTAGCTATAGGATTTTGGTTTGGGGAAGCTGCCAAAGTGTCTTTCAGGATGGTTCAATTTCTTTCTTGATTCAAGAGCCACAGGCTTTGGTGGTGAATGTTTAATAGTTGATGACTACTATCTTCTACGACGTCTTTGCTGATATCCTTATCTCGGTACTCGTATCATCATCTTCTTTAACTATATCATCTAATCTATCGTTGTAAATATTATTCAGAAAAACAAAATACAAAAATATAAAACCAAGAAAAAGAAAATAGAAAAATTGAAAAATTCAAAAACCCATAAAAATGAAAAAATTTGAAAAATACCAAAAATATGTTTTCAAGACATGTCTTCGGTATCGATAACATCTACGGTCTTAGAAATGTCATTCAATAATGGCACGGGACTTTAGATGAAGTTCGAGCAGGAGGTGTAAATATTCTTTTCAAAACATGTCAAAAAATATGGCTACAGTTATTTCGGACGTAACCCGGGCTTCAAATAATGGCTTCTGTTATTTCAGACGTAACCCATGCTTAAAACTATGGCTTGCTATTATTCTGAGCAACCGCTCTTGAGAGTCTTGCCTAAACTTTTTTCAAAATATTTAGTGCACTTATCCTAAAACTAAACAGGAAAGCATGTCGTCAAAAAGGCTGCTGTTCCTACACAAATGTTTTTCCGTCTAAAATTCTTCAGAAAAATATTTGTTGTTTTCTAAATGGTGGAAAATGAGTTGCTTTAAAAACAATCAGATTCAGAGTTTTGTAAGATTGAAAACTCAATCAATGACTTCAGAGCTTTTAAACTTTTCATAAAATTGAGTCATGATTGAGGGATAATGTTTTCAAATGTATATCATCTAACGGGCTTTCTTTAAATATCCTACGTGTTTAATTAAAAATGATATTTGCCTATGTCGAAGGACTAGGAATTTAGGATATGATAGTTAGGATTAGATGATTAGAGTTTGATGAAACACATTATTCCCATGCTTTATATGAACTGATTGATATGTTGAATTGACTTGTATTAGTCGATTATTGTTTGGGTGTTGTCGACCACCATATATCATTTGGGTCCACTAACGTATGCAGGTATCTTGGTATAAGAATGTTCCCGATCAGGATTCCACATAATATGATGTTTGGATGCTGAAAGGAAAGGGTAACTAGATCTTGGGTTGACAAATGAAGAAACGAATTAATGGACTTCAATGGAGTTGGCATAAATGCAACGTAAGAGGTCTCCTTGCATATGGATGGTTTTCTTCTAAGTGATTGAAGAAACAGAGCTCAATTTGACCTCAGTTGGCATTCAAAATGCAACGTAAGAAGAAGTCTCCTTGCATCGTGATGGTTTTCTTCCAAACCCTACGGCAACAACAACGAAGCTTCTCAACAACCTAACGTATCTTTGTGCAGGATACCATTTTTAAACAATTTTGATTAATTTGATTAAATTGTTTTGAAAATGGAAAAATCTTGTTTTGAAAATAAATTGAACTAAATTTTGAAAATCACCGGACTTCTTTTATCAAAACCTAAGTCACTCAATTATTGACTTCTGTCATGGATTGAGGGGGAGATTGATTTAAAATAAAATATTTTCAAACGATATTTCTTCACAAAAGTTCCGCTTTGTGCGTTAATAAGTGGTGATCTAAAGATTTAATGTTATGTCATGGTATGATTTTTCTTTTGAATCAAGGTCTTTCAAAATGAAATTTTTACTGTTCTTGTTTGATTGTGAAATTGTTTTATTTTACTTAAAGATCTCATAAAACAATCATACCTGATACTAACAATCTTTAATGTCTTAAAATGGTCCTTATCTATCATTTTTCAAAGTTAAATCAAGCCACGTCTTTCCCCAAAATCTTTTAAATGATTTAAATCAATTGGGATCACAAATCTCTAAAGGTTTGAAATTTTGATGGTAGAATCGTGATTTAAATCTCTTATCTGTTTAAATGGAATTGGTTTAGTCCTTTAAAGGCACTCCTGCCTCCATGTGCCAAACGATTTCATACACAATGCACATGTTGAGGAGAAGGATTTATCCAAGAACATGATGAGTATTTAAACAGGCCACATTCTCCCATGTTTCTAAACCGTATTAAATCACTTGGGATCCAAAATCTCAAAGGGTTTGATATTTTTGATGGGGGAGAATTTGTGATTTAATAATGAAATTTGATAAAAGGTGATCGTTTGATTTAATTGTGCAGGCTGCTCTCTCATATGTGCTAACGCTTCGAATCTCGAAGCACATGAGGAGCAAACAAACTATCGAGGTACAGCTTTTAGTAATTTATAAAGTACCTTGATTGTGTTTTAAATGGTTTCTTAATGGCTTGTGATTGTGGATGTGCTTCAAATTAACTCTTGCCTCTATGTGATAAAAATGATTTCAAAAATCCTATGCACATATTGAGGGGGAGAATTTACCAAAGAAAATCAAATGGCTTTTTCTATGAAATTGTGATCAAAGAAAATATTTCAAAGTCATCTTGCCTCCATGTGCTAAACAATTTCTAAATCGCATGCACATGTTGAGGTTTTCAAAATGATCAAAACTATTAAGGTACAAAACGCTTTGATCTCGTATCACAAGTACCTTGATTGTTTTTCCAAATGATTTTCAATTGGTTTTAGAAGGAAGAACAATACCAAAAGACCGACCAATTTACTTTATGCATGGTGTTATAAGGATGGTTAGGTTTGGTATTTGTTCCCCGATCCATTGAGCCGGAGGGATCTACCCAGGGACAATTCACTAGTTAGTGTAAAGTCCTTAGGTATGATGAAAAAAGGAGAAAAATGAGAAATGGGAAGAGTCGGTGGAATGAGCTAGTCTTTGGAATAAACCCAACAAGGTTCTAGTTATGAAGTCTCGGTAAGCACTGAAGGGAAGAATGAAAAAGAAATGAATATGAAAGGGTGAAAAGAAATAGCCCTCCAATAATTCAACCTTAGGGCAGTAACCCGGTTCAATACATATGCTCTTTTGGTGTTACTAAGGTAACAGTGAAGAAAGACGTCATGGACCCGATGGCCTTGCGCACTAAACTTCCCAAGCTACTCAAGTTCCTCTTAAAAGGGCTTGTTTCATTCTCACGGGGAGCCGACATAATCTATCGACTTTCTCTTAGAGATTGTTGATATTGAAGAAGGAGACCCTCTCCCTAGTCTCGGCATAGGAACCAAATGTGCACGATTGAGTCTAGAGCCAAGAGATCATCCACAATATCTCATTAGGACACTAAATTCTTGAAGACTTGCTGTTTCACATAATGTGGAAAGTAAGTATATATTAAGAGTCCTACGCATTATCCTTGTGGTATTGCGGAACATAAAGTGATATGCATACATATTCACGATGAAGATTGAAAGCCTTCTGGAGCCAACATCAAACAAGCTCTTTAGGTGGCATGTGAGATCTATTCTATAGATCAACCATGTGACAACTGGATAGAAGCGATGGGGCGATTCACTCGTGAATCAACCTTGGTCGAGAATGGAATTGCGAATACTTTTGGAAAAACCGTTCGATGTGCAAATCTTCTTTTCTCTAGCACGCCGAATGTGTACTTATGTTTTCAAACACAAAAAGTATCTCTGATTGAAAAAATACTTTTGGAAAAACTGTTCGATGTGCAAATCTTCATTTTCTCTGCACGTCAGATACTCCTATCAAATATAAAAAGTATTTTTGATTGAAAATTGATCTTTCTCATAAAACCTTCGTCGTATTGCAAAACTCTTTATTCAAGCAATACGCGATTGTTTTCAAATCAATTTTCATCAATCAGTGAATCTCAATTGCTTGGTTCACTCACTCCGTGTTGTCTTCTTTGAGATGTTCGGTTTGAGACACGGCTAAACAGCTGCGAAAACCCATCAAGGAGATTCTTAGGAATCCTGGATGCGAAGCAGTACTTGTCGATCAGCGAGGAACCGTGGGCGTGTACCTCAATTCAACGAAAGTGATCAAAGACACTTTCGTGTGTTTTATACTTCTGTTGTTTGCGGTACATTTGGGCGGTTGCAGCTAATCAGAATTGAGAGTCAATCCAAGCCGCATGCTCACGGCATCCACACTTAATTTGAAGAAGTCATGCTGATGCATATCTACATAACTGGCTCGATATTTCATATTATGCTTCGCTTTCTGCTACAAATATCAACGATGGAAAGCTTCCGCTACTCGATGGAAAGATGTCATGATTCAAAAGTGTGAGCATGTCGGTCCGAAAGTCACAACATCACATGATGGCAACACAACAAAGGGTGATCCAGAGATTTCTGTGGGATGATCTCAATGAAAGCGAAGATCATCAAAGATGTGGATCAGTTAAAAGGCCTCACTAAGTACAAACTATCGGACTTTAAAGAATCAGCTGCTTAAGCATACATTCAGAATGAAGAATCGAAGTCTACAGCTCAGAACAAAGTCAAGAATAGAATGCTAGGATTCAAAATGTAAACATGGGGTGACCTCCTTAGGGGAGATTGTTTAAATTAGAAAATTCCATAGTGAAGAGTCGGTCACCCCAAATATTATCTAGCATAAGTTAGCTCGTAGACTTGACGTTAATTACGTTACTTAGTAGTTTATTAGTTAGTTTGTAGCGTAGATTAGTTTAGAGTAACACCATGGAGGAAGGACGGGTCTTTACCCACTGTATGCCTGATCCACAGTCCGATAGGAGGACGTATTATTTTGTAAGTATAAATACCCCTTCCATCCATGGAAGGGGTGTGGCTTCTTTGAATCTAATTTTTCATTTGTAAAGCAACTCTCTTTCAAGGAACCTCCTCTCAACTCTCTTCATCTATCTAAAATGGCTTTCTTGTTTAATCATTGTCCTAGACCACCCGAATCATTAAACAACATAATATTCACGATCCTACATGGTCACACGTTAATGACTGACATTGTGAAAATGATCAAACCACAAAACAAGCCTTAAAATGCTCCGGCCCCGCCTCAGCCTCCTTCAACACATTATGATGAATGGGACTTGATGTGCTACGTGTGTACAAGTTTTAAATTTATAAAAGATGATTTACCAATTTTACCAATAACACATACGAGCAAGTGCACTCGTCCGTTATAGCAATTTTGAAGAAAGTCGGGATCGTTAAGGGGATTTGAGTGAATCTGATTAACATGTCTAAATCAACTAAGGCAATCCAAAAGCATATAACAACGAAAATATATATAATGAAATTCGGATGATTAAAAACTACACTTGCTTAAACTAGTTTCTTATCCTTGATTAGTATGATTGTGTTAACCTCTTCTTAACATGTTGGTTATTATAATTAGTTGGTGAACTAATCTATTGTTCTTACAAGTTAAACCTTCGTCAAGATTTTAGTTCATAAAAACAAGCATTAAGTTTAACCAATCATTTCAAGATCAATTCAAGTTTCATAAGTTTATTTTCACAAACTTAAACACAAAAACATCCATTTGCTTTATCAAATTTGCTTGAGAAATGGTCAATACAAAAGGTAACCGATTATAGACGAAAGGTTACAATTGATTGTCAACAACTAATCTTACGACCTTTTAGATGTTTCCAATCAATCCAACTTGATAATCAAAAAGTGTTCTTATTACAACCACACCTTAGTTCCTTTGTTTAATCAAGAATAATGGGTAAAATCAATCATCCATAGACAAAATGATTATAACTAGTTGAATAACAATAAGTTCTTTCGACCTCTACGATTACTATCAACTAGTCAAACTTGATTAACAAATGTCACTATGAAACTTTAGCACAATTGGATCTTAGAATCAACTTGAAATTGAATTAAAACATGTTAACACAATCACAAACTAATCATATAATAATCAACATCATTTAAGATAGTGTTTAAAGAAACTAGCCACTCATAGCAAACATAATCTTAAACTCAGAACTTTGAACATTAGAAAACATAATTAAGAGTCTTACAATGCTTGGAATAAGATTACAAATGGTGAAGTAATGATTCCCAAAATATTGGGGTAGACTCCTTGGGGTTTTGGCCTCCAAATGTGGTACTTCTGGAACTCCAAACTTTACTAGACTTCTAAGGACGAATTTGAGAGCTTAAGAGCTTTGTTTGATGAGTAGAGAGAATTGTATTGAATTGTGTGTCTCATATGCTCACAAGAGGTCTCTATTTATACTAATTCCAAGGCCTATGTATTAATTGTTGAACTTGGCCTCCAAGGAGTTAGGAAGGAACTAGAATACAGCAAGGGAAGGACCTAGAATCGTTTGGATACAAAGGGGAAACTTAGTGATGAAGATTTGGCAGAAACAGGTCTTCTAACCGGATCGGTCGCATGACCAACCGATCCGGTTGGCCTTCTAGTAGTGATCCAACCGCATCGGTTGCGGGTGGCAACCGATCGGTTGGACTGGCTTCATAGGCACCTTTTTTACCTTTATCCAACCGATTCGGTTGGTCTTCCTGAGTGACGGAAAATCGACCTTTACTTAATTCTGACTTGTAGAGCTTGGTTCTTCAATCATCATGGTCTTCTATGGTACTTGAAATACTGATTTGTGCTTGACATGCTTAACTGAAACAGGAATCTTCCATTTGTTGAACATTCTTTTACTTTTCCTTCTGTTTCCCTGCACTTGGTTATAAACACTAGACAAACATCTTACAAATATAACCAAATAACATATACAAAAGCACACATAATGCTACTGAAAACATGGACAATCTGAGCGTTCTCAAATTCCCCCACACTTAAACTTTGCTTGCCCTCAAGCAAATCTAGGAAAAACATCCACTGGTACAAAATTATGATTACGAAAAATATGATGCAAATCCACCAAGTACGAATACGAGAGAAGATTCATCAACTAAGCTTTTAAGGGTGAAACTTTCAAGATGTTTGACAATATCCAATGATTCTCTTGCATGTTTAACATTTCAAAACACCTCACGAAAAAGGAACGAAATATAATTCACTCAATCACTCAATTTTTAGTGGAGTAACAAGATAAATCACACTCATTGCTCAGTTATGATTAGATTATTACCATAAGCTTGTACAAGAAATAAAACTCCACCGACGTGGCGTGAGCACCAAGCAAAAACATCTAAAGAGGACTTTTGTTCAGGTTATGACGATAGGCTTCGGGTGAATAAAGGGTATGGATAAGGCATGGGAAAATTTATGAAATTGGTGTTAAAATAAAAATAGAAATCAATTCTAATACCCGTGTTGCTAGCTACCAAACAATCCGCAAACAAATAAGTGATTATAGCTTCATTTTCATTTCTTCGGATTTCCACAACTCTTTGCTTTGATTCGCCATGACAACTTTTCTTCGAACATAACACATTGGCTAATACATTCATATTTTCATCATTTTTTTTAATCATAAACTCATCCTTGAAATGGCTCACACAACTAACAAGGTGCGGTTACTCATAATTATTTGAACAATCTTCTCATTCCAGGTGACTAGCAACTAACCGTTTAGACATTGACAAGGGTTAGGCTAAGCTTTAAAGTGTAAAATCTTTTTGTATTTTCTGGATTTATCAAAAACGAAAAGGATTGCTCAGAGGGTGTAACTAGGGGTATCTAACGCTAAAGATGAGCGCTAAAATGGGTCCATGTAGGTGGTTAACTAACCGATGTGGCTAGCTAATATAGCCTAATATGAAAAATGGAAGGTCATTTGGGTTAAATCCTAAGGTGCCTCTTTATCACACGAATTTACTTATATCGCATGAATGCGATCTCACTACTGATCTGTAATGATTTACAAGCACAAGTTCTAGAATAAATAAAATCACCGGCACACTCATAGCAAAATATTCAAGCATAAAAGATGTATGCTTTATATAGAACAGGCTCAAATCCTCATAATTTTAGTGGTAAGGGTTATAATTTGTGCTAGCAAATGTTTATCGATCCCAGAATGGATTGCAATATTAATCGGAACACATCTCATAGTTTCAAATATTACCAGTTTTACCAGTGGTTTGATCCAGTTATTCTATTATATTATCCTAAAATCTTAAAAATAACTAGATCACAAAAGCACACAAAATTCTAAATTTAAGCTTAAAAACTCTAATTTTCCTATTCACCCCCCCCCCCCACACACACACACACTTAAGTTAGACATTGTCCTCAATGTGAAAAACGAACTTCAAAGTATAGAAATAGGGAAATAGAGATAAAACCATCTTGTATACAAACAAAAAGAGTTTTATTAAGATGTGGCACCCCCCCACACTTAAGTTCAACCTAAGGTTTAAACTTTGGGGCACCACAATCAAGTCTGAAACACAGGGGTTGCCTCAGGATCGCGCTTTTTATTAACGAGTCATCATCGACAAATCTTCCAATTTACTTGGCCAGATGCAGCCTTGAACATTTTGAAAAGTTCGGGGACATACATGAATTCTTCACCAGTAGCATCAATGTCGCTCCGGATGAACTCGTGAGATGGTTTCCAAGGAACACTTTGTGGGATTCTTCCGGAAAGGTGCTACGAAGGTGATGGTTTTAATTCACTTCAGTTAAACTGTCTCAACTGATATTTCATTCATTTGCTCCTTATCGTAGTATAATTTGATTCGGTGCCCATTAACGATGAAACTTCCATCCTGTTTGTCATAAAGTTTGACTTAACCATATGGATATCCATGTTTAACGATATATGGTCCAAACCATCTTGGTTGTAATTTAGGAGCTTTGAATTTGAATTTCATGTTGAAAATCATAATTTTATCTCCGATTTTGAATTCTTTTCGAATTCTCAGCTTTTTGTCGTAATAAGCCTTTGTTCTTGCCTTATAAAGTTTGGAATTTTCATAAGCTCGGAGTCTTAATTCATCGAGTTCGTGAAATTGCAAGAATCTCTTCTCTCCAGCTATTTTGAGATCGGTGTTACAGTTTCTAAGAGCCCGATAAGCCACGATGTTCAACTTCGAGCGGCAAATGACAAGTTTTTCATACAGTGCATGGAGTTGTGCCAATAGGGTTTAGTAAGCCGTGAAGCCTACGAGCATCGTCAAGTTTCTTGACCACCTGAAGGATTTTCCTTCACTTGTTTTTTCGAGAATCCTTTTAAGAGCTGTTGGTGTTTTCAACTTGCCTTTGGTTTGTGGATGATAAGTTGTCGGAATCGATGATGAACCCATATCTTTTCATGGTTTTCTCCATTTGTTGTTCTGAAATGGGTTCCTCGATAAACATCAAGGCTTTGGGAATTCCATAATGAGCGAAGAGCTTTTTGAGAAAATTAACGACGACGCGAGCATCATTTGTTGGTAAAGCTTCAGCTTCTGCCCATTTTGGACACATAATCTATAGCAACGAGAATGTATTCATATTTGTGGGATTTAGAAAATGGTCCCATGAAATCAATTCCCCAAATAACGAATATTTCACACACTTGAATTCTTGTCAATGGTGTTTCATCTCTGCATGAAAGGTTGGTGGTTCTTTGGCAAGCATCACAGTTCTGAACAAGTGTATGTGCTTCTTTGAATATTGTTGGCCAATAGAATCCAGTATCAAAAACCTTTTTAGCTGTGGTGGAAGGACCATAATGTCCCCGTTTGGGCCATATGACATTCGTCAAGAATATTGCGGGTTTGAAGCAGAAACACATCTTGGATCATTCCGTCGGGCACATTTGAAAAGATATGGTTCTTCCCAAAAGTAGGATTTAAGTTCGAAAAGAATTTGCTCCTTTGGCGTGAGTTAAACCTTTTAGAAATTCCTCCGCGAGATAGTTCGCAAAGTCGACAAACCAAGGATCGTCATTTCCATCAATGGTCGAGGGTTTCATCGGGAAGTAATCATCGATTTCTTCTTCCTTCAACTCCTCTAGATCGGGATTTTCAAGGCGTGATAAATGATCTGGCTAGATTCTCTGCTCCTTTCTTATCGATTTCAATGTCAAATTCTTTGATAGCAGAATCCATCGGATAAAGCGGTTTAGCATCTTGCTTGGTGAACAAATATTTGAGTGCCGAGGATGTGATGCACGACTGTTTTGAGATCTACGAGATAGGATGGAATTTGTCGAGCAGGAAAACTACGGCGGTAATTCTTTTCGTGGCTGTATAATTTTCTTGAGCACTTTTTGATGTCTTGCTAGCAAAATATATGGGCGAAAGTGTTTTCCTTCTCGTTGGCCTAAGGCGGCTTCAATAGCGAAATCACGGCATCGCACATAAGCTCGAAGGTAGTGACCAATTAGGTGAAACCATGATTGAACACTAGTCGATTGAGATTTTGGCGTTTGAGAAGGCTTTTATGCAATCGGCATTAAAGTCAAAAGCATCTTTCTCAAGAATTTTTTGTCATCGGACGGGATATTTTTGAAAATCTTTGATAAGCGGTGGAAGAAACGGCATGTCCTAGAAAACTTCTAACGGCTTTAGCGTTAGTTAGTGGTGGAAGTTTAGTGATAACGTCGATTTTGATTTATCTACTTCCATGCCTGCACGGAGATTTTGTGGCCAAGCACAATTCCTTCGATCGGCATGAAGTGACATTTTCAGTTAAGGACAAGATGTGCAGCTTTGCATCTTTAGAGCATTTTATCAAGATTGGAAAGACAAGCTTCAAATGAGTTTCCGAAGACTGAAAAGTCGTCCATGAAAACTTCCATGGAGGTTTCGAGCATGTCTTGGAATATGGCTATCATACACCTTTGAATAGTTGCAGGTGCATTGCAAAGACCAAAAGGCATACACCGATATGCGTAGGTTCCAAAAGGACAAGTGAAAGTGGTCTTTTCTTGGTCATTAGGATCGATTGGAATTTAAAAGTATCCTAAAAATCCATCGAGGAAACAAACAAGCATTTGATCCATGAACGAGAGTGGAAAATGATCTTTTCTGGTGGCTTTATTTAATTTACGATAGTCAATACAAAGCGCCGACCCGTGGTGTTCTAGTAGGGACTAGTTCATTCCGTTCATTAGTCACAACCGTCATTCCTCCTTTCTTAGGAACACAGTGAACGGGACTCACCTAAGGACTATCCTCGATTGGGTAAATGATACCAGCATCGAGAAGTTTTATGATTTCCTTTTTGACAACTTCTTTCATGTTGGGATTGAGTCGACGTTGACGTTCCACACCACGTTTAATCCCATCTTCGAAATTGATTTTGTGTTTGCAGAAATTAAGACTAATTCCTGGGATGTCAGATGTTTTCCAAGCGAAAGCTTGTTTATGATTTTTTAGGACAAAAACTAAACTTTTTTACTCATTGGCCTCGAGTAATGAAGATATGACTACTGGAAGAAGTGAGTTTTCCTCCAGGTAAGCATATTCAAGATGATCAAGGAGAGGTTTGAGTACGAGATCTGTTGGTGGTTCTTCAAGAGAAGATTTTATTCTCATCTCGTCATCGAAAGTTATTTTTTCAAAATTCTCTTCCTTCATTTCTTCCTCCTCCGAGTTATCTCCTTCGAACTCTACTTTCATGAAACCAACAAACTCTTTGTCAAGGTCTGTTTCATTGATTTTTTTGGACGTAGTCATGAATGGATCAGATTCGTTAAGTGATGCATCCAATTCTTCGTCAGTGACTTCATCGATAATATCGATATTGAAATACGTGTCATCACTGGAACGTGGATAGCGCATTGCTTTATCGATTAGAAAGGTGATTCGATCTTCTCCAACTCCAAGGTTGAGTTCTTTTCCTTTCACTTTGATGATTGCATCAGCGGTATTTAGAAAAGGTCTTCCTAAGATGAGTGAGACTTTACTATCTTCTTCCATCTCTAGGATTACAAAGTCCACGGGAAAAATGAATTTACCAACTTGAACAAGCATATTCTCGGCAATACCAACAGGATATTGATAAGAATGATTTGCTAATCAATTCTCATTTTGTTGGTTTAAAGGCGGTTGCATAATTTGGAACACATGAATAAGGCATCAAATTGATACTTAGCCAAGGTCGGCTAAAGCATCGTTGAATATTATTCCTTAAGTGCATGGAATAAAAAGCTCCGGGATCTCAGAGCTTTGGCGGTTTTGTTTTGAGCGATGGTGAGCATTCTTCGTTAAGGAAAGTAGGTGATATTGCTCTAGCTTTTGTAATTAAGTTCTTTCAATAATTTCCCATAATTGGGCATTTCGGCTAAGACATCAACGAGAGGTACATTGAGTCTAACCTCTTTGATTATTTCAATGAACTTCTTATATCGCTCTTCTAATTTTTCTTTCTTAAAGTTAAGGATATGGAATTTTTGTGTATCGCCTTGGCAGAGATGGAGCGGTTTTCTTTTTGGTGGTTTGAGTTGGCTTGGTTTCATGACTTCATCCTCACTATCTTGGGTGATAGGAGTATTTTCATTAGGATTTGGTGGTGATTATGCGAGAGACCACTTCTTGTGAAACGACATTGATATGCTCATTTCTTGTTTGTGGGTGGGCGGTACGTTTATCATTTGATGGTTTTGGGTTGGATTGGGTGTTACTTGGTAACGAACCCGATGGCCGAGAGGAATGTTGGTCGGAAAATCGCCAAATTTGTTTTCAAGATCTTGGATAGATGCTTGATGAGTTTTCTGTCCCTGCTCAACTTTGGCTTTGAGATTGAAAATTTGATTTTTGATGAAATCATTCGAGATTTTTAGGCGACGGAATTATCTCATGGTTTTTTTGAATTCGGATTCTTCCATCTTTTTGTCGGATTTTTGTGGGGGTGGATTGTCAGTTCGAGGTTGAGAATCATGGTTGTCGTCCCTTGGTCGGCGGTCTTGCCAATTTCCAGAATTTCTACCGTAATAATTATCACGATATCCTCCTTGGACATAATTTGCTTCTCCTTCATTAAGTCCACCCATGGGCTTATCGTCGCACTCAGACGATGGGTGATTTCCTCCACAATTGTTGCATCCGTCTCGCATTTCCTTCATTTCTTCTTTGATATCTTTGTATTGCGAGTCGATTTTTGAGGTTAAGGCTTCCATTTTCTCCATGAGTTTTGAGGTATCGGTGTTTTCAACAAAAGCAACAGTTTTTCGAAGAGGTTTGGTTTTGGAATCTTTAGACCAATCGAGTTTGAGTACTGATCTTGAGTAATTGGTGTTCATCGTTAGGAGTCTTATAGAGAAAAATTCCTCCGGCATCAAGGATGCCTTGAGAGATTTCATCTAGTCCATGGTAAAAGATTTGGATAATGGTTCTTCTGGATAATCCATGTCGTGACAACTTCTGAAGCAAATCTTTCATCGAAGCCAAGCCGACAAGTGATTCGTTGGGATTTTTGTGAAAGCCGAATTTCTCCCATGTCGATCAAACATGGCGGTGGAAAGAATCGGCTTACAAAGGCTTGCCTCATCTCCTCCCAAGTGTTGATAATTCTTGGGGTCAATTCATTGTACCATATACTTTAGCATCTCCGTGGTGATGATGGAAAAAGTTTGAGTTTGATGGCATTGACATCGGTTATGCATAATCGAACATGCCGCAAATTTCGATGAATTTGGCAATGTGCTTATGCGGATCGGCCAGCTACGACCATCAATTGACGGTCTTTGATCATATAAAGATGATGACCCTTCATGGTGAAGTTGTCACCAAGGTTGACAGCAACAACAATAACCGCAGGGGTTGGTGCTACGGCTCATTGGTTCCCCATGGGTTGATCGTCCGCCATGGGAAAGGTAAATTGGTGAAAGGGTTGTAGCGACTTTGGCTTCTATGAGGTTATCAAATGGTGGGTTTGGTACTCTAGGTACATGATTTGCTAAGGGTATGAAAGGTGTTCTTCTTCTTCTCGAATCAAGCGTTGGGGGTTGGTAAGAGGTGATATTGGTTCTATTCCTTTGCCGCAGTGTTCATACAATGACCTAGAGAATCCGGGCAATATCTAAACACACGAGAAAAAACAAAGCGATTTTACGGGCGAAGCGAGTAACCGGTCGGTTTAGGATGCGACCGATCGGTTAGATCAATTTGGTATGGTTTTGGCGCAAACGGATCAGTTATATGATGACCGATCGGTTGTAGCTTTCTGTATTATTTTTATTTATTTATTTTTTTGGAATGGATCGACTGACGTGGATTCAAAACTTGCTGAAACACAATCCGTCGGCGCATAAAAACTTGATTGCTACGTGTGTACAAGTTTTAAATTTATAAAAGACGATTTACCAATTTTACCAATAACACATACGAGCAAGTACTTTCGTCCGTTGTAGCAAGATTTTGAAGGTAAGTCGGGATCGTTAGAGTTTAAGTGAATCGATTAACAAGTCTAAATCAACTAAGGCAATCCAAAATCATATAACAACGAAAATAGATATAATGAAATGCAGATGATTAAAAACTACACTTGCTTAAACTAGTTTCTTATCTTTGATTAGTATGATTGTGTTAACCTCTTCTTAACATGTTGGTTATGATAGTTAGTTGGTGAACTAATCTGTTACATATTGGATTTCACATACACATCATAACATAAACACAAGAGGCGTACACAATGGTTTTAGAGAGAGAAAGTTAGAGGTTTGGGAACTCTAGTGAGAGAAAGAAAAATCTTATTATGAGCTCCAACTCTCTACCTTGGGAGGTAGAGAGTATTTATAGTCTTACAATAAAGCGCCACTGACGGCTATGGATCGGGCATACGATGGGTAAAGACCCGTCCTCCTCCGGTGTTACTAAACTAAATACTACTTAACATCAAATAACTACGACTATGAGCTTTCTAACGATTACATATACTTGAGGTGGCCGAACACTTTAACTCTTGGATTTTCCAAATCCTAACAATCTCCCCTAAGGAGGTGACCTCAAACACACATTAAAATTACATAGAATACAAACAGATATATCATTGAGATAGTTCTTTAATTCTTGTTCATGTGCTGCTCGAAGCTTCGTAGTCTTTAATTCTTCATTTTGCATGTTTGGATAATGCAGTGGAGGTCTTTAAGCGATCCACGTGATCTTGAGTTTTGAGACTTTTGAGATCATCAGCCACATTAATCTCTTACTCATCCATTGTGGAGTTGGTATTATGTGATGTTGTGACATTTGGACCGACATGCTCACATTCTGGATCATGATATATTCTTATCAGAGTAGCGGAAGCTTTCATTGATTCATGATATTGGTAGCAAGCATGGAGTGATAATATATCAAAGTCATTGATGTACTAATCATGATTTCTTTGTAAATGAATGTGTTGTGTGAGCATGCGGCAATGGATTGACCACTCCATTCTGATCAATTTAAAGCGTCGGTACTGCGCATACACAGTTAGCAATAAAGCGCATCGAAAGTGTCTTTGATCACTTTCGTTGAATTGAGGTACCGCGACCCATGGTTCCCGTTGTTGATCGATACAAGTCGCACTGTGATCGGTGTATAATTCGAAGAATTTCCTTGACAGGGTTTCGCGGTTGCTCTAGCGTTCTCAAACCGGAGCGTGTCAAAGAAGACAACACGGATTGAGTGAACCAAAGCGATGAGATTCACGATTGATGAAAAGAGATTTGAAAAACAATCGGTATGCTCAATAGAAATTGTTTTTGCAATACAACGAAGGTTTAATGAAAATCAATTATCAATCATAAACACCTTTTATTTTGAGAAATAAGTACACAGTCGATGTGCTAAAGAAAAGAGTTTTTTAAGCAAAACGACCGGTTTTTCAAAGGAATCCGTCAATCTATAACCTGAACCAGGATTGATTCACAAGATTGAATCGCCCCATCGTTTATGTTCAGTTGTCACATGGTTGATCTATTGGATAGATCTCACATGCCACTACCAGGAGCTTGTTTGATGTTGGCTCCAGAAGGCTTTCCATCTTCATTGTGAATAAGATTGCATATCACTCGATGTTACAGCAATACCACAAGGATAATGCGTAGGACTCATAAGATATAATCTCTCTTTCCACATTGTGTGAAGCAGAGAGTCTTCATTGAAAGTGTCTAAATGATTTATATGATGATCTCGTGGCTCTAGACTCAATTGTGCATATTTGGTTCCTATGCCGGAGACTAGGGAGAGGGTCTCCTTCTTCAATATCAACAATCTCTAAGAGAAAGTCGATAGATCATGTCGGTTCCCCATGAGAATGAAACAAGTCCTTTTAAGAGGAACTTGAGTGGTTTTGGAAAGTTGAAGTCGCGATGCGTCCTTTGGGTCCATGACGTCTTGTCTTCAATACTGATGTTACCTTGGTAACCACCAGTAGCATATAAATTGAACCCGGTTTACGCACTAAGGTTGAATTATTGGAGGGCTATTTCTTTTCACCCTTTTCACATTCAATTCTTTTTCATTCTTCAACCCCTAGTGCTTACCGAGACTTCATAACTAGAACCTTGTTGGGTTTATTCCTGTACTAGCTCAGTCTCGATCGCACTCTTCCCATATCTCACTTTCTCCTTTTTTCATCATACCTAAGGACTTCTACACTAACTAGTGGATTGTCCTTAGGTAGATCCCTCCGTTCTGGCGGATCATGGGACCTCAACCTAACCTTATCATCCTTATATCACCATACATAAAGTAAAGTTGGTCGGTCTTTTTGGTATTGTTCATCCGCCATTGGAACCAATTGAAAACCATTTGAAAATCAATCAAAATACTTGTGATATAGAATCAAAGCATTTTGTATCTTAATTGTTTTGATATTTTAGAAATTTTCCCCCTCAACATATGCATAAAAATTCAGAAATTGTTTAGCACATGGAGGCAAGAGATCTTTGAAATCGTTAGATTAAGAATGAAAGGTCCAATCTTTTGATTAACATTTTCTAAAATGATCATCATCACTTCCCAATCAATTTGAGTAGATAAAACATTTTGAGGAAGGATGAGGTTTTCAAGTAGATGCTCCCCCTCAACATGTGCATGGAAAATTTGAAATCATTTGTCACAAACAATTTATTGAACCAACTATAAATTTGAAATCGTTTGTCACATGCGGGGAGGAAAACATGCTAAACACTTATGAAACCATTTATCGAATTATCAGTTTAAATCCAATTTAAATCACAAATTCTCCCCGATCACAATTATCAAATCATTTGAGATTTGTGATCTCTTTAAATTGATTTTGAAAGCTTTTAAGGAGAATTGTGACTTGATTATGAAAACATTTTAGCGATAATGATTGGATTTTGAGACTTTAAACTCCATTGATTAAACATGCATGATTATCTTTTGAAAACATAATAATAACCAAGGTCTTGAACCAATTGTGTAAAATATTGTAAAACATTTAGAGTAGACCTTGCTCATTTAAGTGCAAATTGTTTGAAAAGAACACTTTATGATTTAATTGAAAAATCATTCTCCCCCTCAATCAATGACGAAGTTGTTGATTGATGGATTGAGATTTTGACACTTGATAAGTTCTTTTGATTTTCAAAAATAGAGTCAGAAGTGTTTTCAAAACAATTGAGTTTTCATAAGATTGCAAATATTTTAGAGTCTTTAGAAGGAAAAAATATTTGAAATTAAACATTTGTCTTGTTAATGACAAACATTTGTTTTAAATCGAGCATTAGGTTTGAAACATGAGATAAAGCATGGCTCTGTTCTTCTTCTTTGAAAATGGGTTACTACGAAATGACAATAAACCATTGTTTTACTTTCTCCCAAAAATATTTTTTGATTTTTTGATTTTTTTTAAAAACATTGAACAACATCTAAAGTCCGTGTCATTCTTTGAATGACAACACAAAACCGTAGAGTATTATCGAATCAAGAAAAAAAAACATGACAAAGACAATATTTTTGAGATTTTTGAGTTTTGATTTTATGGATTTTTGAAAGTTTTATATTTTTCTATTTGCTTTTTGTTGGTTTATAATTTTGTATTTTGCTTTTTGAATAAATATATACAAAGTATAGATGAAGAAAAGACCTTTACTCCTCGTCTTCCTCTGAAGGCGTTTGAGTGTTTCGGTTGAAGGCTTTTCGCCAAGTCGTGGAAGAATAAACTCAAAACGTTCTCTTGGAAGAGCTTTGGTGAAGATGCGCTAACTGGTATCGACTTTACAAAATAGAGTTCCACCACGTTTTTCCACTTGCTCCCGGATGAAATGATGTCGAATATCGATATGCTTTGCTCTTGAGTGTTGTACGTTGTTGCATGAGAGAGCAATAGCACTTTATTATCAAAGTCAGAGGGATTTTGTTGAATTCAAAGCCATAGTCGGATAATTGGGATCTCATCCAAAGGATTTGAGCACAACAAGATGACATGGCTATGTATTCACCTCTGTAGAAATAGAAGTACTCATTTGCTTCTTTGAAGACCAGCTCACAAGCTTATCACCCAAAAACGAAGCACCTCCTGCTTGGCGTTATCTTGACATCTGCATGATCGGCATCATATAGGCTGTTAGTGACATACCGGTGTCCTTTGGGTACCATAGTCCCATATTGATGGTTCCTTGGAGATACCGAAAGACCCGTTTAACGCTTCAAGGTGCTTTTTAGTAGGCTTAGCCTGATATCTAGCACACATGCACCGCAGCGAACAAGATGCAGTGCGCTAGCACATGAGGTACATCGAGGATCCAATCATACTCGATATTTCGTTTGATCTACCATGATCCACAGTGGTCCTCATCTAGCTTAATGCACGTTCAATCATGGGAGTGTCAACGGTGTCACATGAATCAAATCCAAATTTCTTTAAAATCTCATTTGCATATTTAGATTGAATAATAAAAATGCCTCAGGACTTTGTGAAATTTGTAATCCCAAGAAAAATGACATTTGTCCCATCATTGACATTTGAAATTTGGAACCCATTTCATTAGAAAAGCGATCACATTCATTGGGGTCAGTCGAGGCAAAGATAATATCATCAACATAAATTTGAAAGTGAATTAAATGTTTGCTGACTTTCGGTGAACAATGTCGGATCAAGCTGCTCCTTTTTTGAATCCGAGATAGAAGAAACTTTGTATTATCATACCATGCTCTAGGAGCTTGCTTTAAACCGTAAAGGGCCTTTTCAAGCGATAGACATGAGTAGGATGCTCTGGATTCACAAAACCCTCGGTGGGCGTAAACCACTTCTTTAAATCTCCATTAAGCGGTTTTCATCCATCGATATACTGACCATGTTCTTGCGGCGCATTAGCCAAGAAGATTCGATTGCCCGATCACGAACAGCAGGGAGCAAATGATTCTTCAAAGTCAATACCCTCCTTGCGGTATCCTTTTGCAACTAACCCTAGCCTTATTCAACACCATCACCATGCTCATCAAGTTTCACTTTGAAGATCCATTTTAGAGCAATGATCATAGCACATGTAGGCGGTACTAATTCCCACATCTAATCGATCAAACTCATGAATTTCTTCTTGCATGGCACTGAACTAGCTGTCTTCATTCATAGCGTTTTAACGTCTTTAGGTTCGATCTTAGAGATACGGAGTTGAAGAAGCACCATAAGGCATGGTTGCAAGTTGTTTCGAGTGGATCTTTGGGCGAGAAGGTTTCCAATGATGTTGTCAATGGGTGATCATGTGTCCATTTTCTAAGGTGTTCATGTGGTTGTTGTTGTGGAGGCTGAAGTAGCGAGTCGATGTCTCGATGAAGATGGTTCGATGATGATCGAGAGCAAATATGTTTTCAAATGGAGCATCTTCAAGAGTAGCAAAGGGATTAACTTCATCATTGATGCGAGAGACAATTCCATGATGTACATTCGATGATTGATGATTTGTTGATGAGACGAGTGATCGGCAGCGCTTCTTGACTTAATGATATTGAGGAAGGGTTGACTTCATTCACGGGGATAGGCGACTCTGTTGATGGAATTGACATTTCATCATCATTTGGTTCATAGTGTTCATCAAACATTGGATCAAACAATTTCTTTAAATCATCTTCTGATGGTGGTACATAAGGAGTTCTTTGGAGAGGATTAGAAATAAGAGTAGAAGCGATGGGACTACTTTATGAAAATTGAGCTTGCGTGATCACTGGTTTGTCCACGGAGCCATTTGACCCGGTCGACTCATCGAGCGTGCGTGAATTGTTTCCATGATATTTCGGGTTCTCTTGTTGTAGATTCGGTAACCCTTCTTGTTTGGTGCATAACCAACAAAAACTCAATATCTGCTTTGCTCTTAATTTACCTAAGTCTTGGCGATCATTCGTTGGATAGCACAAAGCACCAAACACGAGGTAGGAGATCGG
Organism: Chrysanthemum makinoi; assembly: GCA_910596185.1. Lineage (NCBI taxonomy): Eukaryota > Viridiplantae > Streptophyta > Magnoliopsida > Asterales > Asteraceae > Chrysanthemum > Chrysanthemum makinoi. The sequence goes on along the minus strand of OU343224.1, from coordinate 19,612,606 downwards.
TTTTCGTTTATGAACAAGTTCATATGGGTTTTTCCATGAGAGGTGTGTATAAGGAGCGATTTTGGGGTGTAATAGCGGTGGCAATGGCTTCATTTATAGAAACATTGGAACCTTTGAATAAATTAGCATTGTTCTTGCGGCTTCCACAAGAGTTCGATTTCTTCTTTCAACTACACCGTTCATTGAGGGTTGGTGAACACTTCTTTGATGGTGATTCCAACACTTTCATAAAATTGAATAAGTCTTTGTTAACAAACTTGGTGCATTATACGTTTGAACAATTAAAACATTGTTGAGTCGAACTGGAAGCATTTGATTAGTTTGATGATGACATCGGGTTTCATCCTTTGTCCTCAAAAACTTTACCCAAATAAATCGAGTAGTAGTCATAATGCCACTAGAATATATTTATTCCCATTCATTTTGCACTCTCATTGGTCGCATGGTCCATATTAAGGGTATGAAGAACCATTCACCGAGAATTTGTGGGTTTTGGTTTGTAGGTATATTTGTTGCTTTTGCAATTGTAGAACAAAAGATGATCTTTTTATATTATTTTAATCTGGGTAAGCCTCACGACAAAAGTCCTTTACAGGAAAGGGTTATTAATGATGCTTAGAAGTTCAAGTGATTGAGGCAGTACTTCAACCATGAATTTGTTTTAGAGCCTTTGGCACAGTTGGAAAGGACTTCATCATGTCTTCGATGAGGGTGTATATGGGATTTGAACCACGAGTACCTCTGCTTAATTCCACACCATCAAGTTCTCTAACGAAGC
>OU343224.1:19530679-19611728 GCA_910596185.1 Chrysanthemum makinoi | reverse complement strand
TTTCTCCCTGAAAGCGACTTCCAGGTCTCCATCACAAAATTGACCAACAGAAAAGAGATTGTGACCGAGGCCTTCCACTTAATAAACCCTGCTAATTTTGATGTTTCCATTGATGTAATCTCCGTAGCCCATAATAGCTGCAAAGTGATCATTCCCGAATCTGACAGTGCCAATGAACTTTGAAACAAAGTTTGATAACAGTTAAGGTTGCCTGTCATATGTCGGGAACATCCGCTATCAACAATCCAAAGGATGATCTCAGATCACCGCATTAGACAACGCATAAGATGGAATAGAAGTAGATGTGGAAACCGAAGTGTTAGGGGGTTCCAAAGCAGTTATAGTAGAAATACACACATCAATGATTTTAGGCATCCATTTAAATCCTAGTGTATTATGTATCCATTTCTGCCATCTCCAACTAGTCTTAGCTTTAGTCTTAGTGAATGTGCTAGGTGGTACTACAATCCTTGGAGGTGATACAAGAACTACAGGGACATCAATGCGTTTCTTAGAATCTAATGAAGGCGGTTTACCAAGCACAGACTTAGAAGCATTAGTGGGCCTAGAGGTATTCCGAATCTTAGGATTCGTAAACGTGACAAGATAGCCTTAGCAACACATTTATCATGACAATCAGAACGCATACTTTTATGACAAATAACACAAGATGCATCAGACTGAATATCAAAAGTACTTAAAGGTTCAACATTAGTTACAACACTTTTTCCATTACATTTGCCAAACGCAATATCTAAAGTGGGTGCAACTGAAGTCTTATTCAAAGTCCTACGGTGTTCTTCTACTTCAACATTCTTTATTTGTCTTTTCTTAGGTCGCAACTTCCTATTCTTCCTTGTATTGCTCCTAGGTTTGAAGTGCGGAAATTTGGAAAAGAGGCAACTAGTCCTGTTTCAGTAGAGGGAAGCACATTAGTAACTTGTGTTTTGTCAGTAGGTATTCGGGGGACATGATTGCTAAGTGTTACAGGTGCAACTCTCTTAATGATGCTAGGTGGAACTTGTTCATACTTTCCTAACATTTCTCTTAACTTAAAAATAGTGTGCACCAGCTCTTGATTTTCAGAACGAAGATTTCCAAAAAAATTCATGACTTCTTTAGTGTATGCAAGATAATGATCAAGTTCGTTTGATGCTTCATCACGAGTCTGTTTGAGTAAATCAAATATGACACCATATTCCTTTTTAACTGTTGCAAGTTCTTGTTCATATTTTGAGATTTGACACTTAAAAGACACGTTTTGATCATCCAGTTGCTCAATTTTAGGATCAGAAGATTTTGCACGCAACTGGGCGATTTTGTTTTGAAAAACAAGTTGTTGATCATGAATATCTTTTTGACACCAATTAAGACGACGTATTTCCATTGAAAGTTCGTTTGACAATCGTTCATTTTCAACTTTTAAAGACTTGAACTGAAGCACATTATCCGTATTTTCAACAATTTCAACAGAATCAACAGTATCAGTAGATATAGAATCAGATGCATATGGCAAAGAATGCAATAACACAACATTATAGATATCAGCACAGAGAACATCTTCCAAGAGTCGATCAACATCTTTTCTCAATAATTTCTTTTTACGTTTAGTGTTTGAAATCGATGTTTCTGTTTTCTCGAAAACTGTTATCATGAGACCAAGTTCTTTGTGAAAATCCCTTTCCCAATATAGTGCACAATTTTTCAAATTTTTGACATGGGGTAAAATTCTTTTCTGAAAAATGTCTCTTTGTTCTCGTGCCAATGGCGAGTGAAAATGTTCAACTTTTATTTCAGACTGAAATTCAATCTCACGTTCCAAAAGTTTGATGTCAGATAAGAAAGTGTCAAAATATTTGATAACACGACAACTTTCGGCTTTAGTTTTCACCTCACTAAGTGAAGGTAAAGGACCATTAATTTGTGCACCATTGTGTTGGGGACTAACTTCAGAAACTGGTGTGACAACCAAAGGTGTGTTTGAAGTATCTTGTTGTGTGACAAAAGTTACGGCTTTTGAATAGTTAAATGGTTTGTTATAAACGACATTTTCCATTTTTGACCGACTCTCGTCATCTGATCTAATTCCTCCCATGCGATTATATTCAACAAACATAATTGAATCATCAATTCTATGTTCTCAGATAAACTTCGGATTTGGTTTGAATGCTCTGTTTGAAAACTTAGGTTTGTAATCAGCAAGATTCAGACCGTATCCATTTGGATTTGGTTTAAAAGTAAACTTTTGAATAGTTGTGATTGACTTACCATGTTTATAAACGACATTTCAAAACTCTTTGATTTTGTGTTGTAAGTCGACAATTTCTTCAAGATAGTTATCTATTCGCTTCGTGGAATGTCGTTTGTACTCGAGAGAACGCTTTTGACAAGTTAACAACTCAGCCTTTGTTTTTGATTTTCCAAAGTAAGAGCATTAATTTGTTGTTTATGTTCATGTTTCAGTTGTTCTATTTGAGACAACAAAGCATTCTTCGATGCGCTAGATCACGATCTGTCGTTCTAAATATTTTTCGTTTTGATAAGATTTAGAATAAGCGACTTCAAAACCTTTTTCCCGTTTTTCTTGAGTTTTGAAAACTTTGATTTGTCGAATTAAGCAATCGTTATCCCCGTTAACAAAGGCATTTTTGCTTTTAGTTTTGAATTGACATCATGATAATGTTCCACTCAGGATTGTTGGTCTTTAACTAAGGTCCGGAGCTCAAATTCTGGATCAAACATAGAATCATTTAGTTCAACATGAGTCTCAACATGGTCATTGTTTAGATCCTCAAGTATAACCACGGAGTCAACTTGATCATCAATGGTAACCATAAGGTCATCTTGATCATCAAATATAACTACGGGTTCTAGTTGATGATCATCAGAATGAGATGTAGAAGGCTCATGTTGAACACTCTGATCTATGTCGATGCATGTTGGCGGAGATATCAGCCATTAATGATAATTGTTTGTTCAGTACCGAGACAAGCCGCCGTGTCATACACTGGGGCCTGTGTCACTCATGTGTAGAGCTTGCATTTGTGCCATCAACATCACCGCTGCATTAGCTTGCAAGTCCTCCATATCGCCATCGACGCATCTGCCATAAAGCTCTGTTCCTTGTTGGTAAGAGTTCCACCACCTTCATCCTTAAGAGCCAAGAGCAAAGCCTCTTTGAAATAAGCACGTATCTTGTCCTCGGTTTTGGGCATGCATTAGCCAGATGACCCTTCTCATTACAGTTATAGCATCGAAGACCATTAACCCCATTCTGAGCATTTCCCTGCTCAACCACTTGAGCCCTTTGCCGCTGTGCGAGCACCCATGTGATTCCTTCCCATAGCATTTAACCCTTGAACTCCTCCCATCTGACGACCATAACCACGGTTTTGAACTTCAACGCGTCCATTGTTCACAACAGCCTGATTCCTTGTATTAGATGAAGAACGAATGCGATTGTTGGATTTGTTTGTATAACGGCCAAATGCTTTAGCAATCATAACAAATCTTGTTGCAATTTGTCGAAGGCATCAGAGTCCTCATCAACTTCACTGTAAAGAGCTTGAGTAGTGTTGTTGTTGTATGGAACCAATTGATTTTGTTGAGGATGTTTCTGTGACGGATCATAAGGTGTGATAGTTGCAGTTGATTGAGGAGCGGGTTGAGGAGCTTGTTGAGGAGGAATATTTGTCTGAGCCCACAAAGCAAGTTGTTGATTGTCCGGAAGTGAAGGTGAAACAGTTTGGCCACGGATAATCCTTACCTTATCAACTTCTTTTTAATGAGGCTTCAGATAATCGCACAACAATCCATAGGTAGCATGATGCATATTCTTCGCCGACGGAGAAAAATGACATACTTTTCCCATTCCAGACCAAGACTACTTAGGAACTTTGTGTTGACAGCAATTCGTGGCATGATGATATTGTGTTTGTCCAAATCATTAATGATGTCCGAAAAGCGATGATGATATGACTCTAATGCCTCTCTTGGTTCAATCATGAAGTGTTCATAAGCCAAGTAGATTTTGGATTCCATGTCTTCTGATTGAGTGTTGTGCCTTCCATAAGAAGATGAATATGTTCCCACATCGCTTTTGCAGTCTTCTGAGCATCAACACTTCGAAGGATTGGATTTGGTAGTCCTAAAAGGATGTATTGCATTGCAAGTTCGTCGGCTTCAAAGTGTAGAAGTTGATCACCCGTGAGGTCTGCAATAGTAGCAATGTTGGTGACTGCATCTCTTGGTGGATTGGCATCTGGATCTGCGGGTGTGACAGTAGTAGGCATCTGAAATGGACCTTCCATAATGACCTTCTTTAAGAACTTTCCATGAGGCTTCTTTAGATCACAAAACCTAAAGAACCTAATCACCCATTGATCATAATTCCCTGGAGTGAGCATTGGAGGTCTATCAAGTGAGCCAGCTTCATGAATTGATTGTTGGCTACTTAAAGCTTCACACATCTTGCCAAACCATGCCGGTTCCTTCATAGTATTCCTGGATGGATGTTGATTGTAGAAGTTTGTGTAAGGTTGTACTTGAAGACTAGGTGGTGGTTGTACCATTTGAGGTTGTGGAATTGCTGCAAGTAGTGGAGTATGTTGTTGATTAAATTGTTGTTGATAAACTGCTCGTTGTTGATTCGATTGTTGATGTTGTGGACTTAGTTGTTGTTGTTGTTGTTGATTATAAGTGTAAGGAAAATAGTTAGAGTATGGTGGTTGTGACATGTTGAAAAACTTGTGTTATAAAATGGATCTTTGTAGTCGAATGAACCTTTGTTGATGAAGTATCCTTAGGCGTAGAAATCACAATAAACCAAGTAGCACTTATGCGTAAAAACACCAAAGTTACGCGTAACAGCAAGAGTTACGCGTAGGTTTAGCTTACGCGTAAGAAAGGAACAAACACTAAAGTTAAGCGTAAAACAAGAAGTTAGGCGTAGAAAACTTAGGCGTAGGATTACCTTATGCATAAGACAAAGCTTAGGCGTAAGATAAATCTTATGCGTAGAAGTTTCTACGCGTAAGCTTATGCTTATGCGTAATTTTAGGGTTTTGCCCAAATGATCTTTTACACTATCACAGTGCAAAAGATATCCAAAGTCAACGTATTTTCAGGCTTATCCAAGCAAGAAAACACGGAGTAAACCACGAAAACTGAAGATCAAACCACGGAATTCTTATGCGTAAGATTAGGGTTTCGTTAGGCGTAGAACTACTCATAAAAATGACTTTTGCCCAAAGATGTTTCAAAACCAGATTTTTGTGATGAAATAGCTTCAATATCACCAAAATAATACAAAAGTGTGAAACTTGATGAGCCAAAGCTCAAAAACACGTTACGCGTAGGAATAAACCCACGTACAGAACCAAGCAAGAAAACAATGATCCACGCGTAAAGGTTAAAACTTTTTTCCAAAAACCGTTATTTGAACACCTTAAAACGTTGAAAGTACAAGAATCTTGGATTAAAAAGTGTAAAAAATACGTTTTTAAGCGAACCAAAGTATCACGTGTTGTTACGCGTAAGACCAAAACTCACATAAACAACAAACACGATTCACCCAACTATTTGGCGATTGATACCACTCTTAGGATCCCATATAAGCAACACAAGCATCAATAGAAGAAATAGATGAAGAGAATGATCGGTTGAACAACGAACCAAACAAACACACACGTACAAATAGAGAAAGGTTATGCGTGGAGTATGAATGAGAGATGAATTGAACAACCAACCCTCAAGTGAGGGTTATTACATGGTATTTATAGGAGAGGGAGCTAGGGCAACACTCCTAGTCCCTTCCTTTTCCTTATTGGACTAGGCCTAGCCTTATGGGCCTTCTACATAAGCCTAAGGCTAATTACTAACATAAAGGCCATATTAAGCTAACTATTACATATGAATCACTAACACTTGAATTAGGTTTAGGAGTGATTCCAACAGGATCCTAGAGAGGTCCTCATCCAGTTTTGTTCTCTCCACCATGGGAGTGTCAACAGGGTCACTAGAATCAACTCCAAATTTCTTTAATATTTCATTTGCATATTTCATTTTATTTATAAAAATGCCTCCGGGACTTTGAGAAATTTGTAAACCTAAGAAAAATAACATTTTCCCCATCATTGACATTTGGAATTTAAAACTCATCTCTTTAGAAAAAAGATCACATTCATTTGGGTCGATCGAGGCAAAGATAATATCGTCAACATATATTTGAACATGAAGTAAATGTTTTCCTGATTTCCGAGTGAACAATATAGGATCAACATCACCTTTGTAGAATCCGTTTGCCAAAAGAAACTTTGACAAAGTATCGTACCATGCCCTTTTTCATACGGTAGACATGGGTAGGATGCTCGGGATTCACAAATCCTTCTGGTTGACTGACATAAACCACTTCTTTAAGATCGCCGTTAAGGAAAGCCGTCTTTACTTCCATTTGGTAGACTATTGTAACACCCCCAAAATCTCATCATAACAGAGGAAGACTAATTTGGGTGTTACTTCAAGGATCACAGTCAATAATCATAGAATACAACTCAAAAAGAGACGTTTTGATAAAAGTCGTTATCATTCAAGAAAAACTCATTGTTTGTTACAAAACACTTCCAAATAGTGTTCAACGATACACAAAAAATAAATCACGAGTTTGTAGAAAATGATAACTTTATGTTTACACCATGATAAAAAGGTCTTGCAAGCCCACTCCATGCCATAAAGATGTTCTTCAATTATTACCTGAGATAACATGCTTGAAAGGGTCAACAACAATGTTGAGTGAATCCATAGGTTTATAGTTAATCAGTTGAACACAAGAAAGATGATAATTGCTAACAAGACAACTTATTATAGAAAAATCATAGATTATTATGCACTAAGCTCATGACACCAATACTCAACTGCATACACCTAATTACTAGTGTACGTAACAGTTTGCCCCCAAGGAGGTAATAGCCAATTACCTAATGCAATTCAAATATGGTGAGCCCCGGTTATTTTCGATAACCGAGACGGGGTCGTTACTCCCCATAGTACTATTCACGATATATGCATTCACTCGCAAGTGACTAATGGTTCATGATGCAGGGGTCTTTCGGCTAATAACTTAGGCAATACTAATAATCAAGTAGCGTACAGTTGTAAAAACCTTGTGTTCTAGTTTATAGCATGTATCTCCCTCGCGGGGTTTGTAAAGATAAGTAAAATCGAGGCTATGAACTCACCTTGGTGATAGTGATAAAGCACAACGAGATCAAGTGTGATATAGCCACCGCTCCAACCCGAAACCTAAGTACGAGATGGCAAGTCTCAGAATTATGATAAACGTTTGGTTCTCGACCAAAATGATAGTGCTTGAATAGATAATTCAATAGTGCGATTTTAGCGTTGTTTTCACTTTTGTGGGAGTGCTTAAAGTTCAATTTCCAAAGATGTGCTATATCGTCTTAGTTAGTTATTCCTTAGAAATTCCCACTTATATATTTAATTGAAATGTTCCCCGTTACCGATTTATAAAAACAAAGATGTTGCCAAGAGTTTATTTTATTTACTTCTAGTATGCGTCGTTATTATATAACGTATTCATGTATTTATTTATATAAATATATAGGTTTATTTAGTTATCGACGTATTAATTCTCGCATACGTATATTAGGTCATCAAAATACTCGTTTTTATGAAGCCATTATAAGTTTTACAAGTTTTCTAACCATTTTTCCAAATTTACATTTTTTACCCTCAAGTTTCCAAATTTACATTTTATACCCTTAAGTTATAAAATATACGATTTAGACCCTTATACTTTGGAAAAGTAGCAACTTATACCCATATATATTCCTTACACAAAATATTCATAAATTTACAGTTTCAGTCCCTCAAGGAACTGTTTTTACAAAATTGGTCCCAAAAGTCATATTTACACTTTTTGTCCCTACAGTTTCGAAGTTGACAGTTTTGGCACAAAACTTTTAGTTTCCTTATAAAACAAGTTTCTCATAATGAGAGTTTCTACCCTGTACTTTCCCATGCATACGTAAAATACATATGGTTTCCCTTAAACTTTCCAAAAAGTATAATTCTTACCCGATAACCATAATTTTTGCAAATCAAGTCCAAAAATATGTTTCGACCTTAGCTTTCATGTTTTTCTTTCGCATTAGCTTATGTCTAGCTTATTTTTATCTTTTGGACCACACTTTACTCTTAATGGGTCAGTTAAATGCTTAAAGGGCCACAAATTTTACTCGAGTGGACCTTAAGGCCCGTTATGGTCCGTTTGGGTGTTAGCTTGCAAAACTAGACCTAGGGTTTTTTACAAGTTTTCTCAAAGTGTTTTCTAGTGATATTAGTATCATAATTAAGTATACTTATGGCTTTAATCGCAAAACAAGAGTTGGGTGGAGGTATAAATGTGGTATGTGACTTATCTTTCAAAGAAATGTGTAACGAGAGTTTTATATATATCACGAGCCATATATTATGAGTTTGGTTGTTATAAAAACATGGTTCTTGGCTTGCTAACATCCTAAGATTTGCGTTAATGTTTTATTATTGATTCCTACGCGTGATACAATATTAACGAGGACAAACGAAATTTGAAAGGACTTGAAATATACTTACAACACCCAAAGGTGGTGATGAACTTGAAGTGATTATGAACGTGTCCCAAGGTTTCCTCGCTCCTTATACCCGTAACCAAATAATTAAACCCTTAATTATTTTTCTTCCCTTACCCTTGATCCACAGTGAACGGTTTGTATGTGAGTTTGAGAAGTTTTTGAGTAAGTTTATGCAAGTGGTGAGTGTTTGTAGTTCAAGCTAAGTGTATATGTTGCATTTTATAGTTGAAAGAAGTATGGTTAGTCCTATATTTAAAGTGTGCTTCATCCTAGTTCCAATAAAGAAGTAGAAAATTTGTCCAAACTCCCTAAGCATGCTCGACATAGCCGGTTTCATGGGCATAGCTTTGGGTTGGGTCATATCAAGTTTGAGCATGGGAAGCATAAGATCTCTTGGTTAATAGAGTCAAAAGAGGTCAAAGGAGGGTTTAGGGTAAATATTATAATGTATTAGGGTGCCTCCTTGTTGTGTTTTTGTCTCCCTTTGATATACACTTACATGCAAGATAGAAATTCAAAATGGTGTGTTTGTGCTTGTGTCGTTGACATCACAGAACCAAGAAATACTTGACAACAATTTTTTCTATCACAAAATTAAGGGTGCGCTTGGATGAACAGGTGAACGGGCTAGGCCCAAGGGAAAAACTATGAATGGGTTGGGTTGGGTTGGAAAGTTACACGAGCCCAAGATAAAAAAAAATAAAGTATTGGGTCGGTCTGGGCTTAGGAGTCCATTAGGAGAATTTGATAAAAAAAAAGTTAATATAAATATTTTATATAATATATATATAAAAGAAATTATTATTATCGAGGTCGCGGTAAATTTGATCGGGTCTCAACGGTTTGATTTTAAGCCTTTCATTCAAGGTTTGCGATGCACTTGTCATATGATATACGAAATCGATATAAAGAAAATTTTATGGTTCCAAATATGTGCTTTATTCATGATTAGATAGATAATGATATAAAATTTTCCGGGAGCTTACAGTACCTATGTAACACCCCAACCCGACAAGTCAGAATATCAACAATTAATAAACACAATGAATAGAATGTAAGCATGGGAATCACACAAGTCAGGATTCTATAATCAGGAGAAATCAACTGAATAGAACGTAAGCATGGGAATCACACAAGTCAGAAAATCAACAATTAATAAACACAATGAATATCATAACAAGCTAAGACACAAATAGAGTATAAGCATGTCAGTCACAAGTATAGGTAGAAAAATACTGAGCGAACATCATAACTAAATGAAGTAGCTGAACAAGAATACAGCATGGCAAACTAAACAAATCAACTAGACTAATAACATAAGTTCTACCATATTCCTTCATCAACCAGTAACATGAACAGTCAGGTAAACATCCATTACTATGCTAAACCGATAACATAAGCATCGGAAACATCAACAGAAGTACAAACACGGAAATCATAATTTGCAGGTAGATTACTAAATGATAGCCATAGCCCTCGACATAACTGGACGAAGTATAACATGATCAACGGATAAATCAAATGATTACATACTAGCATGGCAACCAGATGAATCAAATAGTCACATAACAGCATGATAAGCGGATAATCAGATATTAGCATGATAACAGATGAATCAGGTAACCACATACTAACATAGTAGACAGAGAAATCATGTGATCATAATCAGCATGGTAAACACATGGACCAACTAATCATATAATAGCATATTCAACACTTGAATCCAATAATCATATAATAGCTCGGTAAACAGGTGAAGTGGTAATCTGAAGTATAAGCTTGGCAACCAACCGAAATATAGTGAAAGCATAGTAAATCAAATGAACTGAAGACTGAGTATAATAACAAATTGAATTGAAGCATGAGTCCAATAGTTAAACGAATCACATAAGAAAGCTGAGTGAATAAGTAGTCAACTGAATGACTGTATAGGCATAGCAAAAGAATGAATCAGAATATCAGATAGTCACATAATAACCAAAATCAGAATGTTGCCACGAGCACCTAATACTAAAGGAGATACTCCAATAGCTAAATCTAAAAAATCACATATCATAACCTATATCTGCAAAATCATATCAAATCTGTCAAATTATAAGTGCACAAGGAGGGGAGACCTCTCAAGTACCAAATGGAGTAGGGGGTGTATTGCACACACGCACCACATCACCAAAAATGAACTGAGTACCTAGGATGCATCCATACGCTCCCTGCAAAATAAATCAAATATACATATGCCAATGTGAGACTGTACATACGTAATCATAATGGCCAAGTGCACAAATATCATAATCATATCATAAGGGAACACCGAGGACCAATCACACCGCCCCAGATAGTGTCATGCGATTGGTGCATCAATGACATGGCCATGGTACCTCCATGGCTAGTTAGCTCAGGCAACCAAACAAAACAAATTATATCATATCAAACTAATCATATAATGGAATCATATCAATAAGTGATCTCAAACGGATAACATATCAAACGAATAAATAATCGAATATCAAATCAGAGGATCATAGCAAAAACGAATCATATCAAATCAAAGTAAGGAGAATACGAATCGGATATCAAAATGGAAAAGAGTCATGAGAGAAAAGAAGTGTCATTACTGAAATGACAGAATATCTGTACCTCAAATGTGTGTGCGTAAGAGTAAGGCCCACAAGCAAGCTCAACATTCCCACTTCACTAAATCTACATTAGGACATATCATAAATCACATATGTGTTCCATTTATAAATCATGTTTAACTTATCTCCCATTTATACTTAGTTTCAAGTTCATAAATTTCTGCTTTTAGTATTTCAAATCTGTACCAGACTTTAGCAATTTTTATAGAATACTTAGTTAGCTCAAATAAAATTAATAAAATTCCCAAGGGCTCCCATATTAGTTAAGAGACTCTCCAAATTTTGGGGGATTTTATTTCCTAGTAAAATGGCCTATGGAAAATCATAAGTTCACACCTGTCCAGAAAGTGTTCAGGAAGTACACCTCAAAAGTTTACGCTTATTAGACCTATTTAGACATCTTGCAAAAATTCCCAAAAATCCCAGAAATTCATTTATATACTAAATATCACTCCTGTAAAAGGAGAGCTCTCAATTCCCTATGGTTTGAAAATGAAAAATAAAACAATCCAACTACATTTCAGACCCGTTTTCTCAGCTTTGACACTTGATCTTGTAAAATTCAAAAATACGACTTAGACAACTCCAAATTCGACCAAACCACTTGGAAAACTTAGCGAAGACATAAAATAAGTTTTTCCAACAAAAACCCAGATTTTAAACTTTATGAAAATCAAATTACAAGGTTCCCAAATTCGGATTCCAAAACAGTCCCGACCAAGGACCCGTCTAAAGTCATCATAACATGTGTTTTACTTAACCAAACGCACCCGTGACCTATGAAAGCCATGAAATATGTTTTAATAGCATTTTAACATGTTTTAAATTTCATAATTTCTGCCTCATGAATTTTATACACACCCGATACAAAGTTATTCAACCAAACAATACTTACATCACATAAAATCATAACACTCTTGATTACAAAAGCCTAGGGTTTCATTATTTGGTCGACTCTCATTCAATATGCATTAATGTGGTTACAAAAGCTCGTATTAAGGTCGATCAAGGGCTGAAGTCATTAGGTCGAGGCAAATACAAACTCACACATGGGTCGAAACATCTTTTCCAACAAATCCAACAACCCTAAAAATTTCGTATGGCAAGAAAAATCAAGAATCAAAAGGTATTGATAGGTCGACTGAAAATGCAACAAAAGAGGAGAGAACACACGATACCTTGGTTGATTACTTTGAAAAGAACACAGAACTCACACAGACCCAAACGATCCTAATAGAGCACGAGCAAAACACCACTTGAAGCCCACGGTTCTTGCTGCTGTTGCACGACCAGGAACCACCCTCACACACGACCACCTTGCTGCTGCTACCTCCTAAACGAGCCCTAGAGGATGGTTTTTGGAAACCTTTTTGCTGCTGCCAATTCTTGGTGATGCGCTTCTAGGGTTTTTTTTTTTTTTTTTTTTTTTGGAGAAGAAGATACGCTTAGGTTTTTTTTGGAGGAATTGGTAATCGGTTTAAAAAAAAATTATATGGGGAGATAGGGGAAATAAAAGGGCCGAATATTTTGAGATCATGGGAGACTCTTTCCATTTTTCAATTCTAATGTATCTAGACATTTTTTTTAATTGCAAGTTGTGTACAAAAATAAAATAAAAATTGTCTAGGGAAAGTTATATTTAGGCATTTATTTTTTTGTATATATTATAAATGTAGATTTTTTTTAACTTAGGTTACAATTAAATATGAACATTATATTATAAATTTACTGTAGATTATGTAAGTCGAATAACGTAGTCTTTTATAATTCGCGTTCACATTCTCAATTTACCTCACGTTTTGCAAATTCCAAATTTTTTGTTGTTGTTACGATTTTAAAGTTCAAAATATGACAGAAATTTACGAGACGAAAACTCAGGTTATTACAACCTACCCCTTAAGAGAACCGCGTCACGCGGTTTAACTCGCAGAGGTTGTCGTGGGTGATTCGGTGAATAGGTGAGGATATTTGGTACGCATTAGATCCTCGCGCTCCCAGGTGTACTCGAAACCTCTTTTCTTATGATTCCATCAAACTTTGACAATAGGAATGCGGCTTTGCTTTAATCTCTTGACATCCCTGTCCATGATTTCTACATGTTCTTCTACGAAGCTAAGTTTGTCATTGAGCTGAATTGTCCTTTAGAGGAACAACAAGGGTTTCATCGGATAAGCATTTCTTAAGGTTAGACACGTGAAAGGTATCATGTACCCTACTGAGCTCTTCCGAAAGCTCGAGTTTATACACCACTGGACTAATTCTTTTTAGAATTTTGAATGGCCCTATGTATCGGGGTTTGCGTTTTCCTCGTTTTCCAAATCTGACCATTCCATTCCAAGGAGATACCTTTAGCATAACTATGTCTCCGACTTGGAATTACATTCCTGACATCAGCATAGCTCTTTTGTCTATCTCTTGCTGCTTGCAGGTGTTGCTTGATTTGCATTATTTTCTCGGTTGTTTCCTGAACAATTTCAGGGCCAGTAAGTTGTACCTCTCCAAATTCTGCTCAGCAGACGGGTGATCGACATTTACGTCCATAGAGTGCTTTGAATGGAGCTGCTTTGATGATGGCATGATAGTTGTTATTGTAAGAAAACTCCGCCAATGGTAAGTGTTTATTGCAACCTTTTCCAAAGTTGATTACACATTCCCTAAGCATGTCTTCCATGGTTTGGATTGTCCTTTCACTTTGTCCATAGGTTTGAGGATGGTAGGCAGTACTCATGTCCAATTGGCTACCCATAGCTTGTTGGAGTGTTTGCCAGAATCTTGAGGTGAATCGACTATCACGATCAGATATGATATAAATCGGTACCCCATGGCGAGAAAAAATTTCCTTTAGATATAACCGAGGAAGCGTACTCATCTCGTCGGTTTCTTTGATAGGAAAGAAGTGAGCTGATTTGATGAGGCGGTCAACAATGACCCATATGGTGTTGAAGCCATTTGAAGTTTTCGGCAGTTTAGTGATGAAGTCCATGGTGATCCTTTCCCATTTCCAAATGGGAATTTCTGGTTGGGTTAGCAATCCAGATGGTTTATGATGTTCTGCCTTCAATCTAGAGCATGTTAGACATTTTCCAGCATACTCTGTGATATCGGCCTTCATGTTTGGCCACCAATACAGAGGTTTTAGACTTGGTACATCTTGTTGGGACCAGGATGGATGGAGTACTTAGATTTATGAGATTCATGCATGATGAGTTCACGGATACCCCCGTAAAGTGGAATCTAGCTTCTTTCTTTGAAACACAACGTTCCATCCAATCTCTTTACAAAGCCATTTTCATTCTCCGGCATGCCGTAAATTTTCTTGTTTGGCCTGTTTGCTTCTTTAAGTGCTTCAATCTGAGCTTCAAGAATTTTTTATGGAAGGGGTGAATTGATTACCATTCCCAAATATCTCACTCTAAGCGGTTTAGGGCGATCTTTCCTGCTCAAGCTCAAGGCATCTGCCACAAAATTTGCCTTTCCGGGATGGTAGCGGATTTCACAGTCATAGTCACTAAGCAATTCTAGCCATTGACGTTGTTGTATGTTCAGTTCCTTTTGATCCAAGATGTGTTGAAGGCTTTTATGATCAGTGTACACTATGCATTTGGTTCCATACAAATAGTGTCTCCATAACTTAAGAGCAAATACAACTGCTCCTAGTTTTAGCTCGTGAGTGGTATAATTTTTCTCATGAATCTTGAGTTGATGGGAGGCGTAAGCAATTATTTTATTCCTTTGTATTAGAACAGCGCCTAGGCCCAAGTGTGAAGTGTCACAGTATACCACAAAGTCTTCTACTCCTTCGGGTAAAGCCAAAATTGGAGCTTTGCAAAGCTTTTGCTTTAGGAGTTGGAAAGCTGAATCTTGATCGGTTCGCGAATCAAACTTCTTTGTTTTCTGAGTTAGTTCCGTCAATGGTTTGGCAATCTTTGAGAAACCTTCGATAAATCTCCGGTAATAACTGGCGAGACCTACAAATTGTCAAATCTCGGTGGGGTTGGTTGGAGCGGTCCAGTTCTTAACAGATTCAATCTTTGTTGGGTCCACATGAATTCATCGACTATCAATCACATGCCCAAGAAATTGTACTGTCTAGATCCAGAAATCGCATTTGGAAAATTTAGCGTACAGTTCTTCATCTTTGAGTAATCCCAAGACAGTTCTTAGATATTCTTCATGTTCTTTCTTATCACGAGAGTAGATGAGAATATCGTCAATGAACACGATGAAAATTTTATCCAAGTAAGGTTTACAGACCCTATTCATTAGGTCCATGAATACAGCTGGCGCATTGGTTAGACCAAATGGCATCACTTGGAACTCATAATGACCGTATCGAGTTCGGAATGCGGTCTTTGAAATATCCTCTTCTTTCACCCTTAGCTGATGGTATCCAGATCTTAAGTCAATTTTCGAGTATACACTCGATCCTTGTACCTGATCGAACAAATCATCAATCCTAGGCAAAGGATGTCAGTTCTTGATTGTGAGCTTGTTTAATTCTTTATAATTGATGCACATTTAAAAGATCCATCTTTCGTCTTGACGAACAAAACCAGAGCTCCCCAGGGCGAGGAACTTGGTCGAATGAATCCCTTGTCGGACAGTTCTTGCAATTGTTTGGATAACTCCTGCATTTCAGATGGTGCCAAGAGGTATGGTTCTCGAGCTACGGGTGTAGCTCCATGCACTAGATGAATTTGAAATTCGACCTGACGGGCAGGTGGAAGACCAGGCAAATCTTCAAGGAATACTTCGGGGAATTCTTTAACTACAGGCACATCCTCCAGTCACCTTTCTTCGGACTTCTTTTCCGTTACCTGAGCTAAGAAAGCATGACATCCCTTTTCTATGTATTTCACAATCTTGATGTAGGGTATGATGCTCAAATACTTCTTACTTTGATCCCCGTGGATAACCAATGTTTCACCATTGATTGGAATATGAACAGTCTTCTCGTCGCATATAATTCTTGCATGGTGCTTAGATAACTAGTCCATGCCAATAACTGGGTCGAAACTACCAAGCTTGATCGGCACAAGATCTATAATGAATGGTTGGTCTTGTAAAAGCATGGGGCAATCAGGAATTACGATGTTGGTTCCTATTATCTTTCCGTCGGCCAGTTCTATTTCATAAGTGGTGTCTAAGGTAGTTGGGGTGATTTCAAGTACAGGTGCAAAGGTAGCAAATACAAAACTCCTATCGGCTCCAGAATCAAACAAGATTTTTGAAGAATGATTGTTAAATGAAAACGTACCCATGAAGACGTCAGGGTTCGGTGGAACATCTCAATCTCCTACCACATATGCCCTTGCATGCGCATTGTTGTTTTGAGCGGCATTCCTCTTCGGGCACTAGTTCTTGAAATGACCCTTCTCTCCATATCTATAACATTTTAGATTTTCTGGTTGCATGTTGTTTCCATTTGCGAGCTTGATAACCCACATTGTTGCATTTCTCGCACTTTACAGTACATGTTCGAGAATGGTGCAACATGCATTTATTGCACAGGGGGTGAGGTCCAGCATATCTGCTACCTGCAGTTGGTGTAGCAGCATAAGCCCTTGCGGCTGGTTCTGTTGATTATGGTGGTGGTTCCTCTTCTGATGGTACTAATTGTTGTTGTTGTTGTTATTACAATTGATGTTGTTTCGGTGGTTATTGTTGAATTGAGAAGAGTTGTTGGTATGATGAGTGTTGGGGTTTATGTTTCTTCGATCATCAAACTTTCTTTTGTTTTCATTTGAGTTTTGTGCTGTTCCAAGCTTCAGAATTGGTTCCATGAGACGGTGTGAAACAGTGACAACTTCTCCTACAGACTGAGGGTTGGAAGTGATGACATCTCCTTCAATACTTCGGGGTAAACCCCCGATGAGACTTTCCAAAAGCTTGTCATTCGTGGGAAACATGTTAGGACACATGGCCCTCAGCTCGTGGAATCTTTTGAAGTAAGTCTTAAGGTCATTACCCTTAGTAGCCAAATGGTAGAATTCATCCTCTAGTTTCTTAATTCAGTTCTAGGAAAATACTATTTCATAAACAGTTGCTTCATTACAAGCTTCTTCCATGCCAATCGGTTGAGCATGAGCTTTCCACCATAACAATGCATCTTCTAGCAAAGTTCGAGTTGCAAACTTGACTTTGCAATCATCCATGCAGTCACTTAGGAGGAATACCGTTTCTGATCTCTCAAACCAGTGAAGAAGACCAATAGCACCTTCAGTTCCCTTAAAGAAGGTAGGCTTGCAGTTCATGAATCCTTTGTAGCCACATTTGCGCGCCACAGGAGACTCACTTTGGTTGGTCTGATTTTCGGTTTCATTAGAGTTTGCAACCTCAATGACGCATGCTGCTTTAGCAATGCGGGCAGCCTCGGCCTCGCGTGCAGCTTCAGCTTCTCGTGCAGCTTCAGCTTCTCGAGCAACTTCGGCTTCTCGTGCAATCTCGGCTTCTCGTGCAGCAACTTCGGCTTCACATGCAGCTTGAGCAACACGTTCAGCTTTAGCAATGCGTGCGGCTTCAGCTTGAGCAGCCTCAGCAACATGTTTGGCGATGGGAGCATTAACACTGTCAGCGACCTTCTTACGAACAACGGTTGGAGTTATGGTAGCATTAGCGGATGATGTAGCTTTCTTCTTGACCATTTTTCTAAAATTACCAAGAGATAAACACTAGAATTTAGAATCATCGATAATAATACAAGTGATTACATATTATAAATATCATAATAGTCAAGATCACTACATTAAATCATTAGGATAGCATCGTCATAAGTAAGAGTAAGTCAATCATGACATGTCAAAACATTATCATAACATACATGAGAATATAATTACCGGCTCGGTTTATATAACCGATTAATGATGAAATCACAACACATAAGAATATAAGAATACAACCACGATATCATAGACTAACATCAATACATAGCGTAAGTCATAACCAATCGATAAAACATTAATATCTTGTTCAATAGTTTTCACAAACCAAAAGATACAAGGCCCTCATATTAATGCCACATATGGCGGGTTCTATGTCACTAAGCTATATAAAAGATGACTCTGGTCTATGAGTCGCCCGGTGTGTCCCCCAGACAATGTCGTAGCTCACTGACAACTCCTTGAACTGCTGATCCCTAGCTCTCTCTCTAGCCAGGAGATCGTTGAGTCTTTGCTCTAAGGTGGATGCATGGGTATGGACAGATGTAATCTCATGATGCATAGCCTCCTCTCTACCTGCAGCAGTCTCTCTCATGACACTAGCCTCCTGCCTAGCAGTCTCGAGTCTCTGGGCCAGGTCTGCGACAGCCTCTCTAGCCTCCACGATCTAAGTACTCATCATATCAAAGACAATATCCATGTAGTAGCGGCCAACTACGAGGTTTTAAACCTCCTCCTCGATGCTCTCATTCCTGACTAGGGGAATCTCATCAACATGTGCCATAATTTCACTCAACTGGTCCTCATGTCTCATAAGTCGAGCTGCCAATAAAGGAATAGAGCGATGCATAGGTTCTCCTATCACTGGAAGGATTCTTGCTAGAGTAGTCATTGAGCTTTCACCAAGCTCAAAAATGATAAGAGTACCTTCTTCGGATCTCCATCTACGCATGACCGGTATCAGAAAAGACCAAAGCCTAGCATCGACCTTTTTTCAAGGTTCGGGATGGATATCAATAGTCACAGCCTACATATATGGATCAGATGATGATGGGAGAAAACTGTTTCTCTCGCTGAGTGGTAGTTGGGGCTCACTGTGGACATCCAATGGCGATGAAGCTAGCGGTGGTGATGATACAGGCACAGTAGTGGTCTGATGAAAGAAAGTAGTAGGTGGTGGTAGTGGTGAAGTAGTCACATGTGGTGATGTGAATGGAGCTGATGGTGGATGAGCTGATGATGATGGTATGTCTGATGGAGGTACAAAAGGCACAGTAGGTGCTCGCACACGCTTTCGAGCGGTGTGCTTGAAGATCAAACCTCTTCGATGCAGTCTGTATGGTATGCCAAAAGGCTCAGGCTCATAGGGCTTCAGAACCCTAACTCTCCTTCATCGACGACGAATTGGTAGCGGTGATGAGGATGGTGTGACCGATGATGCAGATGCAGCACTCTCTGATGACTCGGATGCCTCGTCATCTACTCTAACATCGAATGCAGGTAACCACTGTTTTGATTACATGAGCTGATCGTAGGTCATGGGAGCATATCCAGAATGCTCTCCAGAATTAATAGGTGCAGCTGGGATGAGTGGAGTTGGTGCAACCTCTCCCTCCTCAAAGGGTTCGGTCGCACCGGAAGCAATGGCCACTGAAGCTGGGATTGGAATCCCTGGCATAGGTACGGTGGTGGATGACATAACATCTTCCATATCAGAATCAGATGATAGCATGACTGGATGGGAAGCGGACGTCATGGTACTGTAACAACCCATAAAATAGTAATGTAAGTAAAATGCCAAAAATGATGTGATAAACAAGATTTTAGTTGGTCGTGCACAATCTGCCAAGCAAATCTCCATGCATAACTAAAATGAATGCAATTTACTCATGATCTTATTTCACTTGATGTTTTACTAGTGATGCATTAATCCCAATGCATTTCGATGTTATAGAGCGGTCACACAGGGTGTAGGGTAGTGGTGTAAAATAGTCCCGTTTCAAAAGCGTAGTTATAGTCTAAATGTTTATAGAAAAACACTTTGGTTCTCTATAACCTTAGCTCTTATGCCGATCTGTAACACCCCCAAAATCTCATCATAACAGCGGAAGACTAATTTGGGTGTTACTTCAAGGATCACATTCAATAATCATAGAAAACGACTCAAAAAGACAAGTTTTGATAAAAGTCGTTATCATTCAAGAAAAACTCATTGTTTGTTACAAAATACTTCCAAATAGTTTTCAACGATACACAAAAGATAAATCATGAGTTTGTGAAAAATGATAACTTTATGTTTACACCACGATAAAAAGGTCTTGCAATCCCACTCCGTGCCATAAAGATGTTCTTCAATTATTACCTGAGATAACATGCTTAAAAGGGTCAACAACAATGTTGAGTGAATCCATAGGTTTATAGTTAATTAGTTGAACACAAGAAAGATGATAATTCCTAACAAGAGAACTTATCATAGAAAAATCGCATATTATTATGCACTAAGCTCATGACACCAATACTCAACTGCATACACATAATTACTGGTGTACGTAACAGTTTGCCCCCAAGGAGGTAATATCCAATTACCTAATGCAATTCAAATATGATGCGCTCCGGTTATTTCCGATAACCGAGACGGGGTCGTTACTCCCCATAGTACTATTCACGATATCTGCGTTCACTCGCAAGTGACTAATGGTTCATGATGCAGGGGTCTTTCGGCTAATAACTTAGACAATACTAATAATCAAGTAGCGTACAGTTGCAAAAACCTTGTGTTCTAGTTTATAGCATGTATCTCCCTCACGGGGTTTGTAAAGATAAGTAAAAGCGAGGCTATGAACTCACCTTGGTGATAGTGATAAAGCACAATGAGATCAAGTGTGATATTGCAAGAGGCTCCAACCCGTAACCTAAGTACGAGATGGCAAGTCTCAGAATTATGATAAACGTTTGGTTCTCGACCAAAATGATAGTGCTTGAATAGATAATTCAATAGTGCGATTTTAGCGTGGTTTTCACTTGTGTGAGAGTGCTTAAAGTTCAATTTCAAAAGATGTTATATATCGTCTTAGTTTGTCATTCCTTAGAAATTCCCACTTATATATTTAATTGAAATATTCCCCGTTGTCGATTTATAAAAACAATGATGTTGCCAAGAGTTTATTTTATTCACTTCTAGTATGCGTCGTTATTATATAACGTATTCATATATTTATTTATATAAATATGTAGGTTTATTTAGTTATCGAAGTATTAATTCTCGCATACGTATATTAGTTCATCAAAATACTCGTTTTTATGAAGCCATTATAAATTTTACAAGTTTTCTAACATTTTTCCAAGTTTACAGTTTTTTACCCTCAAGTTTCCAAATTTACATTTTATACCCTTAAGTTATCAAATATACGATTTAGACCCTTACACTTTGGAAAAGTAGCAACTTATACCTATATATATTTCTTACTCAAAAATATTCATAAATTTATAGTTTCAGTGCCTCAAGGAACTGATTTTACAAAATTCGTCCCAAAAGACATATTTACACTTTTGGTCCCTACAATTTCGAAGTTGACAGTTTTGGCACAAAACTTTTAGTTTCCTTATAAAACAAGTTTCTCATAATGATAGTTTCTACCCTGTACTTTCCCATGCGTACGTAAAATACATATGGTTACCCTTAAACTTTCCAAAAAGTACAATTCTTACCCGATAACCATAATTTTTGCAAATCAAGTCCAAAAATATGTTTCGACCTTAGCTTTCATGTTTTTCTTTCGCATTTGCTTATGTCTAGCTTATTTTTAGCTTATGGGCCACACTTTACTCTTAATGGGTCGGTTAAA
This sequence comes from Chrysanthemum makinoi, assembly GCA_910596185.1. NCBI lineage: Eukaryota > Viridiplantae > Streptophyta > Magnoliopsida > Asterales > Asteraceae > Chrysanthemum > Chrysanthemum makinoi. Next base: position 19,589,958 of record OU343224.1, on the reverse strand, counting down.
TGCTTAAAGGGCCACAGATTTTACTCGTCTGGGCCTTAAGGCCCTTTATGGTCCGTTTGGGTGTTAGCTTGCAAAACGAGACCTAGGGGTTTTAACAAGTTTTCTCAAAGTGTGTTCTAGTGATATTAGTATCATACTTAAGTATACTTATGGCTTTACTCGCAAAACAAGAGTTGGATGGTGGTATAAATGTGGTACGCGACTTATCTTTTAAAGAAATGTGTAATGAGACTTTTATATATATCACGAGCCATATATTATGAGTTTGGTTGTTATAAAAACATGGTTCTTGGCTTGCTAACATCCTAAGATTTAAGTTAACGTTTTATTATCGATTCCTACGCGTGATACAATATTAACGAGGACAAATGAAATTTGAAATGAGTTGAAATATACTTACAATACCCAAAGGTGGTGATGAACTCGAAGTGATTATGAATGTGACCCAAGGTTTCCTTGCTCCTTATACCCGTAACCAAACAACTAGACCCTTAGTGATTTTTCTTCCCTTACCCTCGATCCACAGTGAACGGTTTGTATGTGAGTGTGAGAAGTTTTTGAGTAAGTTTATGCAAGTGTTGAGTGTTTGTAGTTCAAGCTAAGTGTATATGTTACATTTTATAGTTTAAAGAAGTATGGTTACTCCTATATTTTAAGTGTGCTTCATCCTATTTCCAATAAAGAAGTAGAAAATTTTTCCAAACTCCCTAAGCATGCTCGACATAGTCGGTTTCATGGGCATGGCTTTGGGTTGGGTTATGTCAAGTTTTAGCATGGGAAGCATAAGATCTTATGGTTAATAAAGTCAAGAGAGGTCAAAGGAGGGTTTAGGGTAAATATTATAATGTATTAGGGTGGCTCCTTTGTAACATATTGGATTTCACAAACACATCAAACCATAAACACAAATAGGCGTACAAGATGAAGTTTTAGAGAGAGAAAGAGTTAGAGGTTTGGGAACTTAGTGAGAGAAAATGAAAGTATTATTATGAGCTCCAACTCTCTACCTTGGGAGGTAGAGAGTGTTTATAGTCTTACGCAAATCGCCACCTATAGGCTGTGGATCAGGCATACAGTGGGTAAAGACCCATCCGTCCTCCACGGTGTTACTTAACTAAATACAACTTAACATTAAATAATCTACGACTACGAGCTTTCTAACGATTACATATACTTGAGGTGACCGACTCTTTAATTGACTGGATTTACTAAATCCTAACAATCTCCCCCTAAGGGAGGTCACCTCAAAAATACATTGAATACAAACAGATATTACAATAAGATTGTTCTTGGATTCTTGTTAAAGTTCTTAGCTCTGCAGCTCGTAGTCATTGATTCTTCATTTTTGCATGTTTGGTTAATCCAAGTGGAGGTCTTTAACTGATCCACGTGATAATGAGTTTTGAGCCAGCTTTGAGATCATCAGCTATCATAAATCTCTGACTCTTCCATTGTGGTGTTGGTATTATGTGATGTTGTGACATTTGGACCGACATGCTCACATTCTGGATCATGATATATTCTCATCAGAGTAGCGGAAGCTTTCGTTGATTCATGATATTGGCAGCAGCGTAGAAGAAGCATGGAGTGAGAATATCAGAGTCATTGATGCACTAATCATGATTTCTTTTGAAATGAATGTGATGTGTGAGCATGCGGCTATGGATTGACCGCTTCATTCTGAACAGCTGCAAACGTCGGGCGTACCTGCATACAACAGTTAGCAATAAAGCGTACAAAAGTGTCTTTGATCACTTTCATTGAATTGAGGTACACGGCCCACGGTTCCCCGTTGATCAGTACAAGTACTGCCTGTGATCAGGTATAATTCCAAAGAATTTCCTTGACAGGGTTTCGCAGCTGTTCTAGCTGTTCTCAAACCGGAACGTCTCAAAGAAGACAACACGGAGTAAGTGAACCAGCGAATTGAGATTCACTGATTGAAGAAAAGAGATTTGAAAAACAATCGTGTATCGCTCAATAGAAATTGTTTTTGCAATACAACGAAGGTTTTAATGAAAATCAATTATCAATCATAAACACCTTTTATTTTGAAATATGAGTACACAGTCGATGTGCTAAAGAAAAGAGTTTTTAAGCACAACGACCGGTTTTTCAAAGGTATCCGTCAATCCATAACCTAAACCAGGATTGAATCATAATTATGACTCGCCCCATTGTTTCTGTTCAGTTGTCACATGGTTGATGTATTGGATAGATCTCACATGCCACCCACCAGGAGCTTATTTGATGTTGGCTCCAGAAGGCTTTCCATCTTCATTGTGAATATGTTTGCATATCACTCAGATGTTCTGGCAATACCACAAGGATAATGCGTAGGACTCATAAGATATAATCTCTCTTTTCACATTGTGTGAAACAGAGAGTCTTCAATGACAGTGTCCTAAAGAGATTTATTTGATGATCTCGTGGCTCTAGACTCAATAGTGCACATTTGATTCCTATGCCGGAGACTAGGGAGAGGGTCTCCTTCTTCAATATCAACAAACTCTAAGAGAAAGTCGATAGATTATGTAGGTTCCCCGTGAGAATGAAACAAGCCCTTTTAAGAGGAACTTGAGTAGCTTGGAAAGTTGTAGTGCAGTGCGTCACTGGGTCCATGACGTCTTGTCTTCAATACCGATGTTACCTTGGTAACTAACAGTAGCATATGAATTGAACCCGGTTTATGTCCTAAGGTTGAATGAATGGAGGGCTATTTCTTTTCACCCTTTTTCACATTCAATTCTTTTTCATTCTTCAACCCCTTCAGTGCTTACCGAGACTTCATAACTAGAACCTTGTTGGGTTTATTCCACTACTAGCTCAGTCTCAGTCCGCACTCTTCCCATATCTCACTTTTCTCCTTTTTTTCATCAAACCTAAGGACTTCTACACTATCTAGTGGATTGTCCCTGGGTAGATCCCTCCGGTTCTGGCGGATCATGGGAACAATTACCTAACCTTATCATCCTTATATCACCATACATAAAGTAAATTTGGTCGGTCTATTTGGTATTGTTCATCTGCCATTGGAATCAATTGAAAACCATTTGAAAATCAATCCAGATACTTGTGATATATAATCAAAGCATTTTGTACCTGAATTGTTTTTGATATTTTTAGAAATAGAACTCCCCCTCAACATGTGCATCATGTATTTGAAATCGTTTTAGCACACGGAGGCAAGAGGAAGGATTAACTTCTTTGATTACCATTTTATAAAAGATATCAACATCACTTCCCTGATTAAATCAAGTAGATAAAGCATATTGGGGAAGGATGAGGTTTTCAAAAGTTTGCTCCCCCTCAATATGTGCCTCGAGGTTTGAACGAGTTTTGCACATACTAGAGGGAATCTGCACTTAGATACAAATCAATCACGTTTCAATTCTTTGTGGTTTAAAATAGATGCTCCCCCTCAACATGTGCATGGATAATTTGAAATCGTTTGGCACATGTGCGTAGGAAAGCTTGCTAAACACTTACGAAACCATTTATCAAATTATCAGTTTAAATCCAATTTAAATCACAAATTCTCCCCCGATCACAATTTTCAAATCATTTGAGATTTGTGATCTCTGTAGATTTAAATTGATTTTGAAAGCTTTCGAGGAGAATTGTGACTTGATTATGAGAACATTTTAACTGATAAGGATCAGTTTTGAGACTTTACACTCCATTGATTAAACATGCATGATTATCTTTTGAAAACAAATGTATGTCGAACAACCTTTTGATTTAATTGAAATCATTCTCCCCCTCAATCAATGACATAAGTTGTTGATTGAGAGATAGATATTTTGAAAAAAGTTAAGTCGAGATGATTTTCAAAAATAGAGTTCGAGTTATTTAACAAAGCAATTAGTTTTCATTAGATGGTAAGTAATTGTTTTAAAGAATCAGAGCATGAGATTTGAAAAACCAGATAAAGCAAGGCTCTGTTCTTTCTTTGAAAAATGGGTTACTGCCTGAAATGACAATAAACCATAGTTTATGTGACAACTCGTACTTTCAGGTCATTTCTCAAATTTACTATTCATCTCGGGAAATTACTATTCATCGGTTACTATTCATCATTTTACTATTCATCTTTTTGAAGTCGATTTGATATTCTGAGAACGTATTTCTAAATTTTACTATTCACAAAACACTATTCATTCCCGGAGAAAATCACTATTCATGCTTCACTATTTCATCGTTTATCGTAAACTAGGTTTACGAGTGTCAAATTCGCGTAACCTTAGTGGTTTAGCTGCGAATTCATGAACAATCATCAAGGACATTTCATATAGACTAGACTTAGTCTACATATCATTATCATCATAGTAGTTCATGCATGGTTTTGCATTTTACATTAAACGCATAATTTCTTATTAAATAAACGCTATCGCGTAATTAATTATTTTGAACATTTGATCCGACACTTCCAAAAATTATCTCGATATATTTTTATACTCATAATAAGATTATAAAAATAATATTATTAGTTTACCCGGTGTTTTAAATTTTTTTTGTATATAAATAGTTATATTTATATAATTACGACGGTTTTCTTAAAAACTACACGATAATTATTATTTCACTCAAATTTTGCAAGAAATGTATTTTTATAATTTTTATGACTTCAATATATTTTATTTTGACCCGTTAAAATTTATTTTTAGCTAACGCTACCCTAAATGCTTAAATAAATATACAAGTTACTAATCACCCTTAAATAATTACACATTATATTACACTTAAATACCTAATAAAAAAAAATGTGTTAAGTCTTCTACTAATACCCCCTTGTCGACACAAGGGGATGACTCACACCATTTATTCACTAAATATCTAATCTATACTTAACATATATTCATATTATACTCAAACATACACACATACAACTAATAATACAAAGGTGAAAATCAAGTTTCTCTCTTCCTCTCTTCTCCCTAAGAACCGCCCACCATAGAGAGACCAAGAAGGAGACCAAAAATTTTTCAAGTCAAGTTTATATCAATCTAGTTACACTCTTAAGTAAGGTTTTGAAATAAAAAACCTAGGGTGTTAGGATTAACCTTGTTCATTTAACCTCATCAAGTTACTAGTAAGCATTTCACGTTCATATTCATCTTTCATATTTATATTATGTTCATTTCATCATATTTAAGAAAAACATGAAAGTCATATTGATGTTTATACCACTTTTTATTGTTTTTAAGAGTTATAAGTATATATTCATCATCCTATAATTACTCCTTGAAACATATCACTTTTAGTGATGTCTACGAACCCATGACACCCTAAGAAGGTGTATGGTAGGATTAGAATAGCTTCGGAGTTGGTTTGAATTGGTTAGAATAGGTTTTGCGCGAGAAAAACTCATTTCGACAACTTTATTTAGAGGTCTGATCATATTTTTAAATTCTGGAATTTTCGACAGATTGTAAAAATTTTTGGGCTAGATATTTGGAAAATATACTTTAAAACGAAAACGTGGTCGCTTGAATGGGTTAAAACGGAGTTATAACGAAGAAGTTATGATATTTTCAAGTTTGACGACGAAAACTATAAAAATCAGAAAATTCAGCATGTTACTTCCACTTTGTACGAGTCAAAAATGGGTCTTAAGCGTTATGAAATGTGTTGATTTATCAAAAATATATAAGTTTACTTTGATACGAAGCTAAGAACAAATTTAGAGAACAAAAATTTGGAGAACAAATCCTTTGTAGTACAAAATTTTAGAGAACAAAAATTTGGAGAACAAACTTGGAGAACTAATTTGGACTACTTTTTCTTATAAAATGATGTCTTCTAGTAGAAGTAAGTTCGCCTAGCCTATTTTCCAAAATGTTCAACCGTTCGTCAAGCGGAGTTGTAACGAATAAAATATGGACGCTCAAACTTTGCCGAAAGTTACCTTAAACAATATTTTGGACACAAGTACCATACTTTACCTATATTTTTCTCCATGATCGAGACCTCTATGATGAAAACTTAAATGCTAAAACTTTGAGATAATGATACAAGCTTTCCAAAACCGTTGAGTTTGTTTCCTAACACTCAATGTACACCATTTTACGACTAGCTTTTCGAGGCCATTTAGTCACTTTCATGAAATTGTCAAATGACATTATTTTACGACGAAAAGTTATAATTTCATAATAAATCATTAAATAACAAATGTAGGATGTCATTTCAACATAAATACTCGCAAAGTAATTTATAAATTGTCAAGACGTTATAAGATTATTTTTTCGACGATAAGTGTTATTTTCAAAAATTCACAAGTGGTATAGATATCATACGAATTGCATGCATAACATTACATCATAACTTTTTATATATCATATCATTCATAATAGGTCAAGTTTAGAGATTCACGCTACATTTCAGTGTACTCACTTTTGCCATCGCATCATTGTCCAAGTGAGTTTTCATAGCCCTACTTTTGTATGTTTCGAACTATTTTGGGGGAGATACATGCTTAACTATTTTTCACAAGTACTTTAGATTTTTAAGGATAACTTCTATCATGATCACCATCGTTTCAAAACCGAATGTTGTACTATATCAATTGTTCTTGTTTGCGTGCTATAGTTATACGTCGAATAAAGTGCTATGTCAGTTGACTACTGATACATTGAGTCATGTACTATTGATTATGTGCTATGGTTCTACGTCGAGTTAGGTACTATTGTGAAATCATTTGACATCATGTGCTTGAACATAAACTATACACATTTTGAACATAAACACACAGGTTGCAAGTTTTGTATGGGCGGAACTTGGAACTGAGTGGATTTACAATGCCTTTGCTGCATAAACGATTTTGAAAGGCTTTACATTTCAACTCAAACTCTATGAACTCACTCAACCTTTGTGTTGACACTTTTTAGCATGTTTTATCTCAGGTATCTAAGGCATTCACTTCATGGCATGCATGTGGACATATCATAGAGTCGCGGTGACGACGCGTCTCACTTTGGTTTTATAAACTTTAAAACATCGTTTGTCTTGTAACAAACTTAATTCCGCATATGTTGACTTTCATTTGGGACCTATCTTTTGTAAACTCTGATTGTTTTATTAAATCAAACGATGTGTTTTCCAAATGACACTTTAGGTCGTTCAATATAACTGTGATTGTGATGCTATGACAGTCAACCCACAGGAATTCCATTCCGCTGCAAAACAGGTAATTTGGGGGTGTGACAGTTTCACTTTCTCTCAAAAATATTTTTTGATTTTTTTTAGAACATTCGAACAATATCTAAAGTCCCGTTTCATTCTTTGAATGACAACACAAAGACCATAGATATTTTCGAATTGAGAAAAACATGACAAAATGACAATATTTTTTGAAAAATTTCAAGATATTTCAAATTTTTATGGATTTTTTGAAAGTTTTATATTTTTCTATTTGCTTTTTGAAGGTTTTGAAATTTTGTATTTTGCTTTTCGAATAAATATTTACAAGATATGGATGAAGAAAGACCTTTTACTCCTCTTCTTCCTCTTGAAGACGTTTAAGTGTTTCCGGTTGAAGACTCTTTAGACCAAGTCGTGGGAGGATAAACTCAAAATGTTCTCTAGGAAGAGCTTTGGTGAAGATGTCTGCTAACTGGTATTCAGTCCTCACAAAATAAAGTTCCACCACACCATTTTCTACTTGCTCCATGATGAAATGATGTTGAATGTCGATGTGTTTTGCTCTTGAGTGTTGAACGTTGTTGCATGAGAGAGCAATAGCACTTTTATTATCACAGTACAGAGGGATTTTGTTGAATTCAAAGCCATAGTCAGATAATTGGGATCTCATCCATAGGATTTGAGCACAACAAGATGACATGGCTATGTATTCATCCTCTCAGAGGAAATAGAAGTACTCATTTGCTTCTTTGAAGACCAGCTCACAAGCTTATCACCCAGAAACCGAGCACCTCCAGACGTACTTCGACGTGTATCTTGACATCCTGCATGATCAGCATCTGCATAGGCTGTTAGTGACATACCGGTGTCTTTCGGGTACCAAATTCCGATATTGATGGTTCCTTGGAGATACCGAAAGACCTGTTTAACCGATTCAAGGTGCTTTATGGTAGGCTTAGCCTGATATCTAGCACACATGCAAACAGCGAACAGAATGTCTGGTCTACTGGCTGTGAGGTACATCAGGGATCCGATCATACTATGATATTTCGTTTGGTCTGCCATAATCCCTGAGTGGTCCTCATCCAGTTTAGTACGCTCTATCATGGGAGTGTCAACAGGGTCACTAGAATCAAATCCAAATTTCTTTAAAATCTCATTTGCATATTTAGATTGATTTATAAAAATACCTCCGGGACTTTGTGAAATTTGTAATCCCAAGAAAAATGGCATTTGTCCCAAGCAGTGTGTTTGGTGCTTTGTGCTATCCCAAGAAAAATGGCATTTAAAATCTCATCGGTTGCAAGTTGTCGACGAGTGGATACTGAATGAGAAGGGTTTCCAATGATGTTGTCCAATGGGTGATCATGTGTCCACTTTCTAAGGTGTTCATGTGGTTGTTGTTGAGGAACAGAAGTAGCAGAGTCAATTTCTCCTGATGAAGATGGTTCTGATGATGATTCAGGAGCAAATATATTTTCAAAAGGTTCATCTTCTGGATGAGCAAAAGGATTTTCATCATCTGTAACAGCAGCAACATTTCCATTGTGTACACTTGATGATTGAGGCATTGATGATGATACCGAGTGATCAGAAGAAGGCGCTTCTTGACTTAGTGACATGGAAACTGAAGGGTTAACTTCATTGACAGGGATAGGAGCAGCCTCTGATGATGGAATTGATGGATCATTAGCCCTTGGCTCATAGTGTTCATCAAACATAGGATCAAATAATTTCTTCAAATCATCTTCTGAAAGAGGTACATAATGAGTTGCTGGTGAGGGATTAGGGACGAGAGTAGAATTGATAGGACAACTTGATGAAAGTTGAGATGCGGGTCCAGAACTGGATTGTCCTGGAGCCATTTGACCGGTCAGCTCATCGAACGTAACGTGAATTGTTTCCATGATATTTCGGGTTCTCTTGTTGTAGATTCGGTAACCCTTCTTTTTTGGTGCATAACCAACAAAAACTCCAATATATGCCTTTGCTCTTAATTTGCATAAATCTTGACCGTCATTCGTTGGATAGCACAAAGCACCAAACACACGAAGGTAGGAGAGATCAGGTTTTCGTTTATGAACAAGTTCATATGGAGTTTTTCCATGAGAGGTATGAATAAGGGAACGATTTTGGGTGTAGCAAGCAGTGGCAATGGCTTCAGCCCATAGAAACATTAGAACCTTTGAATAAATTAGCATTGTTCTTGCGGCTTTCACAAGAGTTCGATTTCGTCTTTCAACTACACCATTCTGTTGAGGAGTTCGTGGAACACTTCTTTGATGACTGATTCCAACACTTTCATAAAACTGAATTAAGTCTTTGTTAACAAACTCTGTGCCATTGTCTGTTCGAACAATTCTAACAGTATTGTTGAGTCGAACTTGTAGCTATTTGATAAGTTTGATGATGACATCTGGAGTTTCATCCTTTGTCCTCAAAAACTTTACCCAAGTAAATCGAGAGTAGTCATCAACAACGACTAAAATGTATTTCTTCCCATTTATCGTTTGTACTCTCATTGGTCCGCACAAATCCATATGAAGGGTATGAAGGACTTCCATTACAGAGTTTGTGGGTTTCGGTTTATGGGCATATTTCGTGCTTTTTCCCAATTGGCACGCTGAACAAAGATGATCTTTTTTATACTTTAATCTGGGTAATCCTCTTACTAAGTCCTTTCTGGAAAGATTGTTTATGGTACCAAAGTTCAAGTGATTGAGACGACGGTGCCATAGCCATGACTTAGTTTTGGAAGCCTTTGACAGCAAGCAGATGGGTGAATATTTCATCATATCTTCGATAGAGATGGTGTATAGGTTTGAACCACGAGTTCCTCTGAGAAGTTCCACACCATCAAGTTCTCTAACAAAGCAAGTATGTTTTCTGAAGGCCACTTCTAAATCTGAGTCACAAAATTGTCCGACAGAAAATAGATTATGTCCAAGACCTTCAACATAATATACCCTGGAAATCACACTATTTCCAACCACGTAATCTCCATAACCCATAATAGCACCAAAATGATCGTTTCCGAATCTCACAGTTCCGATGAATTTACTCACGAAGTTCATGAGCCGCGACCGGTCTCCAGTCATATGCTTGGAACAGCCTGAGTCCAAGTACCACAGAATGATTTGAACGATCTGCAGTTGAACACAGACAAGAATGGATAACTGGATAATTGGGATCCCCATGCAAGAATGGGTTCCATTTGGTTAGTAACAGTGATTGGAACACCCACATCAGAGGTAGAAACAATGGACTCATTAGAAATAGATGCAGTGCTAGTGTCCATATTTGACCTATTCAAAGTATGTTCGCTTCTTAAGGGAATAGTTCTACCAGTAGGCATCCATTTTCTAGTGGGCATTGACTTAGAAAATTTAGGGCAAGACTCATTAATCTTACGGCCAGTAGGTATCCATTGATAACCTATATTACTAAATTTCTTTCCTGTGGGTTTCCACTGTTTTCTAACTTTCTTTCTCCTTTGCCTTTTAGCCTTCTTAGCTTGATTTTTAGCATTAACAGTTTTAACAGGGCATTTGACAGCATTAGACAAAACATTCACACCACATTCATGATTAGTAACAGAAATCAAGCAGTCATCATTACATGGTTTACTTAATAGTAGCAGAATTTGAATCAATTACAGTACGCTTATAGCTAATACTAGAATCAACATGATTCGTTTTATTCAACACAAACTTAATATTCCTAGGGTGATCTTCTACTCTCTTCCAATGCACATTATTAGCTTGCGAGGTCCTATCTTTGCTTGGTATTTCCTGGAGGCTTTGACCCGCTTGCTTAAATGTCACTGATTACTCCTGTAGAGGGAATTATGGGAACATTAGTTAGTTGATCTTCTTTTTGCATTCCTGAACTAGACGTGCAGGGATCTGAACTACTTGAAGGCACATTAGTGTTTACTTTCTTAAAACTGGGCATAGAATGGTTTGTATGCTTGGCACTAGGCATAGAACAAGGCATCACAGCTTTACCTTTCGCACCTAAGAATTTAGGACATGTTGCAATTAAACATTCTAGCAGCTTCCATTTCTTAACAGGCACTAATCTAGGCAATGGAGTCCTGGTTAAAGGACAAAGTTCACCAATTTTGAATTTACGACCTGTAGGCTTCCACTGAAAACCCACATTAGTAAACTTTTTCCTTGTAGGTTTCCATGATTGCTTAATCTGTTTCGCTCTCCAAACTTTATCGACTGAGGTACGCTTAAAAAACCTCAAATATGACACAATACATTCATCATGATTACCAGAAATTAAACATTCATTACATGTTTTGCAAACAGCAGTAGAATTTGAATTAATCACATTACGTTTAGAGCTAATACTAGAATCAACACGATTCAAATTGTTCAACTTAAACTTATTATTCCTGCGGTGGTCTTCTACTTCCTTCATTTGAACACTTTTGTCTTGCGTAGTCCTATCTTGCTTTGTATTGCCTCTAGGCTTTGACCCGCTTGCTTTAGTGTCATTGCTTACTCCTGTAGAAGTAATGACGGGAGTATTAGTTTGTTTCACTGTTTTTTGCATTTCTGACCTAGAAGTGTTGGGTCTGAGGTTTTCAGGGGTACATCAAAGGTAACATGTTTGATCTTAGGCATTGAAGAGGGTGCAAAAAATCTATCTCGCTTGGTACCGGTTTTAGGACATGTGCCATTTACATATTCTAAGAGTTCCTGAGATCGTTTAGCATACATACAAGCATAGGCAACAGCACTATCAAGTGGTTTCTCTATTTTATCATCTTCTATGATCTCACGAAGACTATCTAAGATATCCTTAAGGTAAGTGAGATATGCTTGATATGCAATCTTATTATTCCTAAGAGGGGGGGGATATACATCACTTTAATGGCATATTATTACAAGCAGAAACATTTGAAACAACATATTTACACGTGGGAATTGGCATTTTCCCTTTCACCTGAATCTTTAGATTCTCAATCTTATTAAGCAAAAAGGTTATCTTTTCATTGTGTTTGCCATGAGTGACCTTAACTGAATCATATAACTCTTTGTATTGCGAGTTAACCTTTGAATTTTCAGGTTGAAAGTATTCGTTTTATTATTGCAATTTATTGATGATGTTTTGATATTGAAAATTCTGAGAATCTAAAGGCGGTGGTAGATGGGAGCCTACCACTTCACTCCTATTTCTCTTCAATTGAGAAATTTGAGCTTTCAATTTTTGGATCGAGTTATAGTGAGCTTGAATCCGTTCATCTCGATTGCTTATTTCAAATTATGCATCAAATCCAGGAGCATCCAAAGATGTCTTGGCATTTAAAGTTTTCATTCTTTCCTCTGGATGTTGACATTTTAATTGTAAATTAACATTGTCAACCTCTACTTTAGCTAAATGCCTGACCATGTTATCATGATCATCGTTTTGGATTTTCTCTAGCAATTTTAAATTTTTGGCTTCAAGCTCATTGACACGAACCTAGGCAACGTTAAATGCACGAAACAAATTATGAAATTGAGAAGCAGTAAAAGCAGAATCAGTGACAATGTAATACACATCCTGGGCAATGCATCTAGCAATCAAGTTCTCATTGGTGATGTGAATGTTCTTTCTTTCAATCTCATAGCTTTTAAGCTCATTTGCATTATTTCTTGCCTCGTTTTCCATATCGTTAAACACCTTTTTCATTTCTTCAACTTTTGTTTCTAAAGTCTTTTGAATGCCCTCGAAATGTTCTTTCAGTCGTTTAAAGAATGGAATAACCTCAGTTAGATAACATCGTTTTGTTTGCTCAAAACCCCTTTCCCCTTTAGTAATACATGTTGGTGTAATTCTCTTCTTACATGTTTTATCGAAATCAGCAAATAATTGATAAATTACATAAATGCCAATTAGTGTACTGCATTTTGTAGGAAGATTTCTAGGAACCATATGCATGGGTGTATTGAGAGGGTACACCATGGCCGCAGGTAATTTCCTAAGGGGTGGATTCTTTTCAACAAATTCTTGGGCCTTTTTCTTATCCATGTCTTATCTCCAAAATACTTGTTCAGGGGTCAATCTAGTCTGAGGTTTGAAATTGTCTAAGAAATTCTCTTTTGAATAATTGGGAGGTTTAATGTTGATCTTATTATTCACCCAAAAAGCACTATTCATTTTCTCAGCCATTTTCTCTCTAGATATATTTTCTAACTCTCTATCCTCTTTTGTTACTTCTATACATGTTGGCTCTTGTCTAGGCTTAAGGATCTCTTTACCATCATAAATTACTTCTTGGGCCATCTTAGCTTTCTTAAGACACACAGGATTTGGGTCATCTACAAGTTTTTCACTGTGTTTATCACTCAATATTTTGTGATTTGTTACCATGTGAGCAGTCTGAATGGTGTGGCCTTGTACGTACAACTTGTTTTCAAATTTATTCGTTAAAGTTTTAAGGTTGAAAAAATCATTTAGGAGTTTTGTTTCCTTTTATTTGAATTACTGTTTAAGCTTTTTTACATTTTATTGTATTTCTTGTTTTTGCTTAACAGTTTGTTTAAGTTTCTCTTATAAGGAATTTAACTCCTATTTCAACATTTCTTCCCTTAAATTACATTTAGTGATCAGTGTACGCATTTGACTATCCATTTCCTGTTCACGTGCAGTTAGCTCAAATTTAGCACGCTGTCCAGAGATGGCAACTTGATCCGTATATATATTTAGCTTAGTGGTCAGGGAGTCATCAGGTATATATTCAGTGTACTCATTCAACAAATATTCATCATTAATGGCAGAAGATGCACCACTTGGTACAACGAGACTTTCATTGTGCTTCACATATTTCTCATGTGGGATAATGATGAGTCAATTATTATATAAAATAAAAATATCAAATATAAATATCCGCGAGAATTACAAACCAACCCTTTAGGAAAAAGGTCAACTCGCAAAACCCGCGAATACTCTATAAGTGATACCGGGTATGTGATTACCCGGGTCGTTTCCCAACGAGGTGTGAATTGACGGTGATGTTTGAGGTTTGTAATTAAAGTGCTTGAATGGATTGGGAATTTACGTTTTTGGTTAAGATTATCTAAAAAAGCACGGAATCTAAATAAAGCAAGGAAACAAAGTAAATAACTAAATTAACAACTACTAAGCATAATAAATACTAAAACGATGCTAAACTACGTCCTAAGGCAATAAAACAAAAAAAAGTCGAAAACCGGGAACGCACCGAGCTTAAAAAGTGAAAACTTTGCAATTTAAAGCCTACGGGTGCAAAACCAATTTTCCTACATTCTACACGACTAAAAATAATTTTAGGAAAAAGCCGGGTATTTTTTCGACTTTTAAATTATTTATTATGAATTAAAAACTAATTTAATCTAATTAAATGATTAAAAATAGTAAACCTTAATGAAAAATTATAAAATTTATTGTGAAACTACTTTAATGTAAATAGAAGCTGGGAAAATTATAAAAATAGAAAAAGCAATACTGGATAAGCAAAACAGTGAATAAGCTATATGGCTAAATGAGGCTTAAATGGATTAATGTTGCAAAGCATAACAAGAAAGACCCAAGGGCGCTTATGGTATACAGGTACATGACTATCACTCTCATATAAGGGGGAGGTCGCATGTTCGAACCTTGACCTCCCCTTTTGCCATTTTTTTTTCTTTTTGCAAACTAATATAAAGACTAAATAAGCATTTTTCATTAAAAAACTTAACTTCAGAAAAGCTAAACTCGCAGTAAATTCACGTACAGGTTTGTTAAAGGTCCAAAGGAACTGCTTTTGTTTGGACAGCTTTACATATGAAAATAAAAGCTATAATAAGCTTGTAAAAAGCTTAAAACTAAAGCACTAAACCTAAAATCTAATGAGGGAACACAAATAAGCTAATGGAATTAATGAAATAAGCTAAGTTACCTAAGGGAGTCCTAAATGAGCTATGCCTAAGAGCAAATAAGCTAAACAAAAGCAATATAGACTGAGGGCTGCTGTTGTTTGCAGTGTAAAAACAGGCCCAATGGGGGCTTAGGAGCTTAATTTTAACCTAACGGGAGCTACAGGAAAACTCTAAAGACTGAAAACAAATAAGTTTTGCACACTAAAGATTAAGGAAAACTAGTTTTATGGAATTTTTAACACCTAAATAAGCTCAAAAAGTAGCAAAAAAAGCAAAGAAGATAGTGCTATCTTTCAAACTATCTGTAATAATTTTGTGAAACTAAAACCTTTTGAAATCAAATTTTATGATAGAAACCTTAAACAAAAGACTTGCAAAAGAACTTAAAACTGATTTGAGGATCAAAGTGGGTCAAAATATGAATTTTGACCCACAACCGGGTTGTTCCAAACACCCCCCGAATGGCGTGAAATACTAAAAATGATTTTGCGTTTAAAGACTGAAAGCAACACTTTGTGAACTCAATTAAAGCTCAAATGAGCTTGTAAAACACACTTGAACAAACTCTTTTGAAACATAAAAGACAGAAATCAAAACTGCTTCAACTGAAATGGGTTTGAACACTGAAAAGTAAATTGCATTAAAATTAAAAATTACATGGAAATGTAAATGACAATTAAAGTAAATGACAATAAAGTAAATTGGTGCTAGAATATAAAATTTCTAGACAAATTTTTACATTTATCCTAACATCTATTTATACTAAAAAAAACTACTAAGGTCTTGTGTCTTCTTGTCTTGTGTTTGTTGTGTGAGATAAAATGAGCTGTGACATCTTTGCAACAAATCAGAGCCCTTGATTTTGATTGGGGACCAAGTATAACATCACAGCCGCCACACACTTTGTCCAATGAGGATGTTGAGGATTGCCACAGTGGCAAGGTGTCTTGTGGGAGCATGTGACTTAACCTTGACTCTTCCGGGGATGAGAATGACAGAAGTGAGAGAGAGGAAAGTGTTTCTTGGCCAAGATGGTGTTTGTTTCTGGTTTTGTGTTTGGGCGAATGGTAAGAAACAGATAATGGGGAAAGTTATTTAAATGGGTGGTTCAACTTCAAGGGTAAAGGATAAATGGTTTAAGTTTTATTTAGTATTTTGTTTTTTTTAAAAAAGTTTTTAAAGTAAATGTATTTTTGTGTTTTTGTTATAAAACTTTTTTAGATAGAAAATATTTTTAATAAAAATTGGTTTAAATGAAAATAATTGTTGTAAATAAAAATGGTTAAAAATAAAATAATTATTTTTAGTGAAAACGTTTTAAGTGTAAAATAAGTAAATTGGGTACGGGTAAAGGGTAGAAAGGTAATTTGGATTTAGGGATAGGTTTTGATTTTGTTTTCCCCACTCTCACTCTAAATATGCATCCCGGGATCTAAAAATGTAGAAAAATCATTCCGGGGGCTCCGTCCGCAAAGCACGTATCCAATCCAAGCTCATTTATGTCCGCTTTTGCCCTGTTTTCGATCCTTTGTACCTGAAACACATAAAAATACACTCCAAGGATATCTGTAGTATAAATTGTTATATTTCCGTGTTTTTAGACATTTTTGTGGGCTTAGATGGGTAAAAATGATGAGTAAAAGGCCACTCATCATCCCCCCACACTATCAATTGCTAGTCCCTAGCAATCCGATCATATAGAGTAATGAAAGGATTAAAAATGCCAAGAATACCCCGTTTCGACTTTTTATTCACTACGAGAAATTTAAAATTGAACGTAAATAAATAACATGCTTGATTATCAAAACATGGCATCACGGAACGGGATTCACGCAAAATGGGTGTCTCCGGGGAATTGTAATCGTCATCCTCTTTTTGATACTCTCAAACCAAGCTTAAACTTATTGTGCAAACGTTTTTGTAAAATGCTAACACTACTCATACAAATAATCTATGTAAGTCGAGACTTAACTTTTTACTCCCGCAATTTATACAATTTAAGTGTGTGTGTGCTCATTTTCAAAAGTTTGACCATTGAAATCAACATTTGTTATGGTTGTTATCCACTTAACAAAAGTTCTAACCCACCGGAAACGATGAAAGTCTAAGGATCGAAAGGGCC
Organism: Chrysanthemum makinoi; assembly: GCA_910596185.1. NCBI lineage: Eukaryota > Viridiplantae > Streptophyta > Magnoliopsida > Asterales > Asteraceae > Chrysanthemum > Chrysanthemum makinoi. The sequence goes on along the minus strand of OU343224.1, from coordinate 19,572,798 downwards.
TCTTCCATCTAGCGGCTTTCTTCTCGGCACATCCCAAAACATTAGTTTTAAGTGACCGGGCTTTTGACACCTCAATGGAGAATAGTACCGAATTAGCGGGAATTCGATTCCAAAGATTTACTAAGCTACCGTTAAGTTAAAACTAAACCTAAATGGATTACAACCGATATAATTTAGAAAGTCGAGATTCAAAGGTGAGATCACTCCATGTAGCGACTTTCTTCTCAGCTTGTCCTTTAGAGGAGGCTAGGTTTTCACCCTCGAGAATAGTATCAGAGTTTTCGGGATCTTTGGAGTCAAGGATTTCCAAATTACCGTCAAACTTTTAGACAACTTTGACGAATACGAGTTCAACTTCTGATTTAAATTTAAGAAAAAGCAAGTTTCGCACATTTATTCATAAGCAACATAGTACTTTTATTCACATAACTCATTTTTTTTTTTCACTTTTGACTTTAACTTTAAACTTTGCAACTTTTGCAGCATTCAAGCACTTTTCGGTACTTTCATTTTGCAACATTATTCAGATTTAAAGAAAGTATGCTGAAATTTAAATAAAATGTTGAACTCGGACTCTAAATCAATTTTGCTTAAAAACTTTTTATTGTAACAAGATGATTTGAACGTTCAAAAGTTTGACAACGAGCACGTATTTAAGTCCGATTAGTTAGCTTATGGGAGAAAAAGCCATAGATTACTTATATAAGCTCTAAAGAGAACCAACTACTCCACGCTTAGCATTTTCATTTGCACAACGCGTGAAACCTTAGCCTAATGTTAAGAGAGCAGCTAGATCAACACTCTAGCAGAGTCGGGATTCCCTTGTTCTAGCCGAATCAAGACTAAACTACCATTAATACCGAAGCATTAACGCATTATTTTTGTGCAAAGCACTTCTTTTAAATGTAAATACATGACTTAAAACGATAAAATTTTTAAAATTTTTTGGTCAAAACGGGGGTGCTAGGGTACTAGAAGGTACATATGTGATCAAAATTCGCTTAGAATTCCCCCCCACACTTAGAATTGAATATTGCCCTCAATATTCAAAGTACCTACTGTGAAAAACTATAGAACGGAAAAAAGGTAATACTACTAGCCAAGTGTGGAAGCGAAATCTTTTTTCGCATAAAGGATTTTATAAAGATATCCCTAGATAATCGTTAGCAAAAAGATCGGATATTGGGCGGCTGGATTGAAAACAGTGCGATTAATCATCGATCTACGGGAATCCTGAAAACAGAGAGCAAAACACAACAAGCAAACAACAGTGGGGGAATTTCCCCCACACTTAGTGTTAGAAAATAGAAAGAAGTCAGAGACATGGGTGGACACCCATGAAATGCTAATGTTTTTGTTAACCGAGTCGCTAGCTTGACTCGACCCTGAATTCATTGGTCCATGGGGAAGCAAGTGGAAGAGAAAATCTCCATCGGACTTTCATTCAAATGGTTTGGATAAACATTGAATGTGCTGAAAGTTCCACTGGATGAGATATATCCGGCTTAAAAGAATGAGAAATGCCAGGGTCAAAGATGGTATCTTCACTCCCGTAGGAGATAAGATATGGAGAAGAAATGGGATAAGAAAGAAGAGTGTCAATTTTTTGACAACGGGTGGGTTGGGTGGGCAAAAGATTAGATTGAGGAACATTGAGCGAATGTTCAACAATCTTATCCACCACTATAGCAATGAGAACATCCGTCGATCGGCTTAGAAGAGATTCCATCATCCGGCGATTTAGCAAAGGACGGTGGATGATGGATCTAAGCCATACTCGTCACTCTCAAAACCCGGAGGTATCGAGTCTTCCGAAGAAAGAAAGTCGACCTCTTCTATAAGAGTGTCACTTGACGAATTATCAGAAGACCTATTGTATAAAAGATTTTCCAATTCGGTAAGGTCGGCTTCAAAGTCGAAGTGCACATCATCATCTCCCGGTGGAGAATGATCAATAAGAGCGAGTTCATCGGCTAACCTCGAGAAGGTCTAAAGTCGAAGTGGGATTTCCACTATTCTTTCTTCGAAGTAAAATCCTCGAGCTCGGGTAAAGAGGTAATGGGGTTTTCCAAGTAAAGGTCACTATCCTCATTCCGAATGTCAAAGATTGGGTTATCTGAAACTAGAGTGAATTCAGAATCGAAGTCAAAAAGAGGATTAGTGAATGCCATAGTGAAAGGTTCCTCGGACACAACAAGATTATCTTCATCATCCGTTTCAAAATCGTGTCAATTTCGATCTTCCCGGTTCAAAATCTTCACTTCTTCTAAGTCGACGAGCTCGAAGGAATTTCCTCAACATACTCAATGTCTCCACACGATAAGGAATCGTCAAACGACGTATAGTCATTTTCGAACTGAGATCATCTCAACAGTAATCATTAGGTGGGAGGAGAAGAATCATCATCAACAGGCTCATCACACATCATATCGGAGACACCCTCGTGACACTCACTTGGGTTGGGACAAGGTTCTTAGCACAAGACGGTTCCGTTTCCGGAATAGTGCTAAGATGCTCATCCCCCATACTTAGAGAGTTAACGAGCTCTTCGGGTGTGATTTCGGCTGACAAACTTTCATCATCATCGTCACTATCATCATCATCGTCCATGTAAGTCGCGAGCCATCGGGCACGTCTTGCAAGTGCTCGTTCCTCGATTCGTATTTCTTCAAGACATTTTTGAATTTGAGCTGCTCGTTTATCTTCTTCAAGTAATTCCAACATAGATTTTTCGTTGCGAGATGCTTGATCTTCGGCAAGTTCTTCTAGAATACTCTTTTCACGAGGATGTTGATCAATGACGGGAAATTGTTCAATGACGGAAAATTGTGGGGGTTGGAAATTGTCAAAACAAGGAGTGTTATAACAAGGGTCAGGCCCATAGTTTTGATTCCATGATTGACATTGATAATCAAAATGAGGACCCCTACAATTTGCACAACAAAGATTTTGAGGAGAGAAGTTCTGAAACGATGTATCATTGAATTCTTGATAGTACGGTTGTGGTTCGTATGCATTCTGAGGAGGGTAGTTGAAATCGTTCTGAGGAAAATTGAAGGAATTAGGATTAGAATCATAAGTTTATGAATTCTCTGGCACAAATCGAACAAAATCCATTAGTAAGATAATTTCCATACCACTTGCACATACATTTGAAACAACTAAAACCTTTCGCAACATCGCCTACAATCGTAGTAAATAATCTTGATCGAAAAGAAGATATCTCGCTCGAATAGGGATCGAGGGCTCAAACAAAATCACAAGTCGATTTGTATTTCCGTTGAATCTTGACGGTTCATTTAAGAAGTTTTCAATCATGTTCACGATTTCGCTCAAAAGGTTTCAAGATCCGATGGGACAAGTGGTGTGCTCTCGAGCTAGCAGCAATTTCCACCACTTCCGCTTTGGTCTCCGTTCTTTGTTCTTTTCTTAACCGTGAAATTGCAAAGATTTTGATCAATTCTAGACGGTTTAGGCTTAGAAACAAGAGAACAAATCTCGGGTTGAGGTGGGAGGTCGGAAAAACTAGGAGAATTATCAAGAGAGTTTTTATCGGATAATTCGCACCAATAGCAATATTTCCTTGCACCAGCTCTTCCACACCGCCGCAGATACAATCGCGGATTGAGACAATAAAGCCGATCCTCTTCCATATGGCCCTTAATTGAAAACAAATCTACTATAATCGATCACGCCATGAGAATTAAACTTGTAGAGGGTTAAAGAAATAGAATTAAGTGATCGAGAGGATATGAAGAATAGAATCAAACGGTGAAAGAGGGTAAGAGAAATAGAATCAACTAATAAAGAGGAATGAGAAGAATAATTTTGGGGTTTTGATAAATAGAAAATATAAAAGGGAAAATAAATTTTGAAAAAGGAAAATATTTTTGGGTTTTTGGGTTTTTGGAAAGAAAATAACTCACCTAGAAGGATCTTCAAGTCACTAATCCAAACAGAACGATATTGTCGCAACACAACCTCCCGTCAATGGGCCAAATTTTGATGAGTCAATTATTATATAAAATAAAAAATATCAATATAAATATCCGCGAATTACAAACCAACCCTTTAGGAAAAAAGGTCGACACGCGAAAACCCGCGAATAATCAATAAGTGATACCCGTAAGTGATTACCGGTCGCTTCCCAACGGGTGTGAATTGACTCGGACGCTTGGGTTTGTAATTAAAGTGCTTGAATGGATTGGGAATTTACGCTTGGTTAAGATTATCAAAAAGCACGAATGTAAATAAAGCAAGGAAACAAAGTAAATAACTAAATTAACAACTACTAAGCATAATAAATACTAAAACGATGCTAAACTACGTCCTAAGGCAATAAACTAAAAACTAAAACCGAACGCGACCGAGCTTAAAAAGTGAAAACTTTGCAATTTAAAGCCTACGGGTGCAAAACCAATTTTCCTACATTCTACACGACTAAAAATAATTTTAGGAAAAAGCCGGGTATTTTTTCAACTTTTAAATTATTTATTATGAATTAAAAACTAATTTAATCTAATTAAATGATTAAAAATAGTAAACCTTAATGAAAAATTATAAAATTTATTGTGAAACTACTTTAATGTAAATAGAAGCTGGGAAAATTATAAAAATAGAAAAAGCAATACTGGATAAGCAATTAATAAGCAAAACAAAGAATGCTTTTTATATGGCTAAATGAGGCTTAAATGGATTAATGTTGTAGCATAACAAGAAAAGACCCAAGGGCTTTTATGGTATACGTGTGCACATGACTATCACTCTATATAAGGAGGTCGATGTTCGAACCTTGACCTCCCCTTTTGCCATTTTTTTTCTTTTTGCAAACTAATATAAAGACTAAATAAGCATTTTTTCATTAAAAAACTTAACTTCAGAAAAGCTAAAACTCGCAGAAATTCACAGCAGAAGCTGTTAAAGGTCCAAAGGGAACTGTTTTGTTTGGACAGTTTACATATGAAAATAAAAGATATAATAAGCTTGTAAAAAGCTTAAAACTAAAGCACTAAACCTAAAATCTAATGAGGGAACACAAATAAGCTAATGGAATTAATGAAATAAGCTAAGTTACCTAAGGGAGTCCTAAATGAGCTATTCCTAAGAGCAAATAAGCTAAACAAAGCAATAGAGACCGAGGGCATCGTTGTTTGCAAAAACAGCCCAATGGGGGCTTAGGAGCTTAATTTTAAGCTAACTAGAGCTACAGAAAACTCTAAAGACTGAAAACAAATAAGTTTTGCACACTAAAGATTAAGGAAAACTAGTTTTAAGGAATTTTTAACACCTAAATAAGCTCAAAAAGTAGCAAAAAAAACAGCAAAGATAGGCCGCTATCTTCAAATGAACTGTAATTTTGTGAAACTAAAACCTTTGAAATCAAATTTTATGATAGAAACCTTAAAACAAAAGATTGCAAAAGAACTTAAACTGATTAGGATATCAAAGTGGGTCAAAATATGAATTTGACCCACAACCGGCTGTTCCAAACACCTAACAAAAGCAAGTAAATACTAAAAAACTGATTTTATGCTTTAAAGACCTAAAGCAACACTTTGTGAACTCAATTAAAGCTCAAATGAGCTTGTAAAACACACTTTGAACAAACTCTTTGAAACATAAAAGATGAAATCAAAACGCTTCAACCTAAATGGTTTGAACACCTAAAAGTAAATTGCATTAAAATTAAAAATTACATGGAAATTTAAATGACAATTAAAGTAAATGACAATAGTAAATTATGCTAGAATATAAAATTTCTAGACAAATTTTTACATTTATCCTAACATCTATTTATACTAAAAAAACTACTAAGGTCTTGTGTCTTCTTGTCTTGTGTTTGTTGTGTGAGATAAAATGAGTCGTGACATCTTTGCAACAAATCTAGCACTTGATTTTGATTGGGACCAAGTATAACATCACAGCCGCCCACACTTTTGTCCAATGAGGATGTTGAGATTGCCACAAAGAGCAAGGTGTCTTGTGGGAGCATGTGACTTAACCTTGACTTTCCGGGGATGAGAATGACAGAAGTGAGAGAGGAGGAAAGTGTTTCTTACCAAGATGGTGTTTGTCTCGGTTTTGTGTTTAAGGTGAATGGGTAAGAAATGATAATGGGGAAAGTTATTTAAGTGGGTGGTTCAACTTCAAGGGTAAAGGATAAATGGTTTAAGTTTTATTTAGTATTTTGTTTTAAAAAAGTTTTTAAAGTAAATGTATTTTTGTGTTTTTGTTATAAAACTTTTTTTTTTTTTTTAGATAGAAAAATATTTTTAATAAAAATTGGTTTTAATAAAAATAATTGTTGTAAATAAAAAATGGTTAAAAATAAAAATAATTATTTTAGTGAAAACATTTTAAGTGTAAATAGTAAATTGGGTACGGTAAGGGGTAGAAAGGTAATTTGGATTTAGGGATAGGTTTTGATTTTGTTTTCCCCACTCACCCAAATATGCTTCGATCCAAAATGTAGAAAATCCAACTCGGTTCGGCCCCAAGAAAGCACGCTATCCAATCCGAGCTCATTTATGTCCGCTTTTGCCTGCTTTCGATCCTTTGTACCTGAAACACATAAAAATACACTCCAAGGATATCTGCAGTATAAATTGTTATATTTCTGTGTTTTTAGAAATTTTTGTGGGCTTAGATGGGTAAAAATGATGAGTAAAAGGCCACTCATCAGATAACATTGCTATTTTACAGATTTACAATATCTGACTCAGCAACGTTTGTTAGTTGTACTTTGTTGGGAATCTTATACTCATCAGCCACATCATATAGTTTTAGTACCTCTGATAACGAGACTTTCATCGTGCTTCACATATTTCTCATGTGGGATAACATTGCTATTTTACATATTTACAATATCTGACTCAGCAACTTTTGTTAGTTGTACTTTGTTGGGAATCTTATACTCATCAGCCACATCATATAGTTTTAGTACTCATATGACCAAGCAATCGGAGGGACCAACTTGTTGAGGTGATGAAACCATAGGAAGTTTGCCATGAATATGGTTTGGGCCGTTGGTTCATCATCAACATCGAGTTGAACATCACAGCCAACACCGAAGATGTTGGGATCATTCGTACAAATCATACATTGGTTGATCATCCACGCCAAGATCAAACGCGGTTAGCACTACCTTCGAAGAAACAACAGCTCTCCTCATCCAACACCGCCCACTCTCTTGTGCCTGCATAGGAATAATCTTATCCATGAAGTAGTCAGAGTTTTGTGAACGCTTTGGTTGGGTGCAGTTCCTCGCAATGCGTCCCATACCCCCACAGTTGCAACACTTAATCTATTTGCCTTGACCTTGAACCACTATCCCTCCTCTGTTCTGAGCCCCCACATTTCCAGCTACACCATTTCCTCGTGCAACTTTCCTTTGGTTCACATTTTGTCGACCTTGCACATTATGTACCACAACCCTTCCATCTTCCACTGTAGCTTGATTGTGTGGATTAGATGAAGTTCTAAGTTGGTTGTTGGTTTGATGAAGCATGGTTTTGAATTGTTGAACCAATAGAGCAACTTGGTTTGAGATGTTTTCAATCATCTTGTCTGTTGGAGTATATCCTGAGTTGGGTTGAATCACCTGATTCTGAGAATATGAGGAGTACTGATAACCTTGAGCATTTGATAATTGAGTGAGCGGCTGAACGTTTGAAACAAATGCAAGTGAATCATTTGTTGTTGTTGTTGTTCTTTTTGGATTGAGTTTCTCCATGATCAGTCGGTCATGTGCAACATGCTTCTCATGTTGTTGTAAATAAGCGTACAGCTGCTTATAGTTGTTTGTCTAAATCCTTTGTTCAGCTTCACCGCGGTAACAAACATGTTCCACTCAGGTGTCATACTGTTTACAAACTTGGAATTGAGTTGAATGTTTGGCATAATCATCTTGATATTCCTCATATCATTCACAAGTTTGTGAAACCACACATAGTATTCTGCAATATTCTCTCACTCATCGTACAGCTGTGACTCTCGAACTTCTTTAGTCAGTTCTCGGCCAGCAAGAAGAATTTTGACATTGTCCCAAACCCAAACGCTTTGGCTTCGGTGTTGTGATTGATCAGCTTGTAGATATCTTTGGGTAGACCTTGAAGGATGATGTTGGAAGCTATGATGTCAGCATCATACCTCTTCTTCTCAGTCTCATTGAGATCATTGTAAGTCCTTGGTCTATCTATTCCTAGAGTGACACCTCCATCTTCACCAGTTTCTAGTTCATCTCTGGCGGTGCCCATCTGGAACGGTCCTTCGTCAATTGATCGAAGAATGTTCACACCATTCTCTTTACCCAAGCAATACAATCGGATTCTCTGTGACCAAGAGTCATAATCTGTTCTATCAAGCATAGGGGGCGGGTATCGGACCCGGTAGCTTGAATATCGTCGAAAACAGTAGACATAATGTACAAATACACCGGATTTTACAAATCTTTGATTTAAACCGAGAAATCAAATCTTTCGCGGGATTTTACAAAATCAAAAAGAAACCGTGTAACACAACTTCGGCAGCACGAAGTTAAGAATGACTTGAAAATTGGTCTTTAGATGGTAAATCGCAACCTCAAATCTCAATGTCAAATCGCAGACCTTGATTCAAACCGCGAGTCTTCAAAACGCAGAGTCAAATCGCAAGCCTGATCAAATCGCATGAATGGCAAAACACAATTGTTCTCAAACCGCAGAAGTTACAAATTGCATGAAGAGCAAACCGAAAAGTCTTTAAATCGCAGGAATGGCAAAACGCAATTGTTCTCAAACTGAAAAGTCATAAATCGCAGGAAGATCAAACCGCAAAGTCTTCAAAACGCAGAGACAAATCACAAGCCTGATCCAATCGCAGGAATGGAAAAACACAATTGTCCTCAAACACCAGAAATTACAAATCACAAGAAGGGCAAACCGCAAGACTCAAATCGCAATGTGAAATGACAATTCGCATGTCACTTTCGATCAAGTATGCAAGTCACTTTCACATTGTTTTGTCTTTTTGTCCCTTTTTGGCTAAACACCAAACCGCAACCTTGTCTTTTCTTCAAATTGCAACTGCCTTTAACCTTCAATGCTCAAACCGCAACTCTAAATCTTCAAACCGCAGTTAAGAATGTGTCAAATCGCAGGGAAGAAATTGTCAAATCTCAACCAACAACAAGCCTTAAAACTCTCGAATACACCACAATCTTCAACTAAACTGATGAAACAAGCTTACCAAACACAAATATAAGCTAATACACTACCCCTAATCATGAAAGTACAACCATAACAAATCTAACCACGAATCAAAGATCAAACTAGGGTATTTTCTACTAATACATTCGAACCACACTAAATATCACAATAACCAATCTTTGAATCCGAGCACACACGAAATCTATGATCAAACCATGGCTCTTGATACCAATTGTAAGAGATTGGTTATATCAAACACACAATAATAATATGTATGGATTGAATACTAGAAGAGTTAGAGAGAGAAAGTAAAAAGCTAGGAACTTTTAGAGAGAGAAATGAAAGTCATATAATTAGAAGCTCTACCCTCTCCCTTGGTGGGAGAGGGATTTTATAGTTCATACAAAATACGCCTCCTACGGGCTGTGGATCGGGTGTACAGTGGGTAAATCCCCGTCAGTCCTTCACGATGTTACTTAACTAACTAATAAACATCTAAGACTACGAACTTTCTAATGCTAACAAATACCCGGGGTGACCGAGTCTTTAACATGGATTTACTAAATCCTAACAACGCATTATCGAAAGATATAGAAAAAATATTTTCTTATAAATTATACGTTTGGATAATCCAATCTAAAATAAGATAAAGATTTGGCTGGAATGGGGGTATCCAAACAATTGAAATGCAATCGTACGCTTTATCATTACCCACGTTTTGTTATTTACCCAATGTGCGGTAACACAAAGATACGCATCCGGTGAATCGGATGGAGCCGTCCAAACATCACTAGTTAAATTTACACCAGTTTCTAATGCTTGAAATCCTAAAATCATTTCGTCTTTAGCCATTTTTACATTTTCATACAATCACGTCTAAGGTTCATTCGACTTACATGAGTATATCGAGGTTGAAGTGTATCTTGGATAAGCGCGGTCATTCGCTTATTGTCGAAGTGGTCAAAATGAAAGGTTTCTTGAATCACAAATTTCACCATCCTATCCCGAACCCGATCCGTCTCGTATACAAACAACGATCCATCAACCCCCATTGTTGTTTGACTAAGACTCGCCGCCACCACTTTAACAATAGGACAACTTTTTTTCATATGATTTTTCAACGTACTATTCAAGTTACTAGCGAGAAAATGTCCACATTTCATACATCTCGCTCTTTTCGAGTTGTCCGACATCAAACACAAATTGAATTTTACCCAAACTTCTTGGTTTCTAGTTGTCGGTATGATAGAAGCCACCGTGAGATTGGTTGAAGAACCGCCAATGGAAGATTCAGTTTGAGATTTCCCGGATGCCATTTTTTGAAAGAATTTTTTTTGCGTTTCTAGAAAGTATTTTTGTGTTTTTTGAAAGTGTAATTTATTTGAACACTTGACATACGTATATACTACAATTCAAAATTCAAAAGCTAATTTTTACTCACAATAAATGCATGATAAAAGATGATTTGAGCCTATTTTCGACTCACAATAAATACATGTGATGCACATAATGCAATTAATATTCTGATGTGTCAAGACTGTGATTGGTCAATAAAAAAGGAATGTACAACACACACTTAACACAAGCCTTTTAAAGCATTTAGTCAATTTCAATTTAGTCAGTTTTAATACAATTTAGTCAATTTTAATACATGTAATCCAATTTGACTTTTTCCGGTACAAACTGTTTTATGATTTATAAATACTTATAGCAAACACTTTTAATACATTTAAACCTATTAAATCATTTAGTCAATTGTCGGTTACAACAAAGACTTTAAAGCATTTTAACCTATTGAATCAATTTAGTCAATTTCAAAACTAATTCCAAAAATAAACCCTAAACTTATTCTGATTTATGTTATTGATTGATTGATGATTCATATGATTGAAACCTATTGAATCAATTTAGTCAATTTCAAAACAAATTATGAAAATAAACCTTAAACTTATTCTTATTTATGTTATTGATTGATTGATGATTCATATGATTCAAACCTATTGAATCAATTTAGTCAATTACAAAACTAATTCCAAAAATAAAAATCATAGTAGGGGATTGTTGTCATCTTCTATCTAATATGGCAACGATTGTGTAATTCCAGAATTTGTGCAGAAAGTTCATATGGTTGTCCGAAAAATTGTAAGTTTTTTTTTTTGAATTTTCTTTGTAATTGTTATTGTTATATTGTTTGATAACTATTATATTATTTGTTGAAGCGTTTGATCCTCAATATTGTTATAAATTTAGGTAAAAGGTCATATGGTTGTCTGTAAATAATTCAATAGGTTTGACCAAACTTTAGTATGTTTCGTATGGTTGTTTCTTACTTCCAAAAATAATTTATATGGTTTGAAGATAGGAATCAGTTTCCTCAATTACAATAAGAGAATCGACAATTTTTTTAACTATTTTTGGGAAATGATTGTGTAATTGAATAAAACTTATCAATCACGCATCATAATTGTATGAATCATAATATTAAATACCGACAAGTTATCATTGAACTATTTTTACGAAATTTTGTACTATATAATGAAGATAGCCATGACTCAAAATGTACAAATCAAACTCTATTCTTACTGTCAAATACTAAAACAAAATGGCTACTTACCTATCTGGCTATATCCAAGATCTGAGTGCCGTGAAAGACAACATAAAGTTGCGAGTTCGAATTCTACGAACTTGGATGCAGCCTGTCTATGGCAAACCACATGTTATCAACATGGATATGATAATCATGGATGAACAAGTAAGTATAGCTTATATTCTATGTTTAACTTTGCATGTACATTAATAAAAATTGATTTTTGTAAAATGTAATGTGGGTACATGGTTTGTGCAGAATAATAAGATGCAAGCAACCATACAGATGGCTTTGATAAATGGGTTTAAACATCAGCTGGAAGAAGGGAACCTGTAACTTACAACAAGCAGGCCTTTGAGAGATAAAGCCTCCAAGAGATTTAATGAAATGGTCAAACAAGGACCTCGCCTCTGTTCACACTTCACTTTAGTGGAAAAATGCCAACTTTATCGATCAATAATAATACATGGTTTTGAATTTCGTCCTTCAAAAAAAATAATAACTAATTTACTTGATGAAGAAGTGGGCTAATTTGGTATATGTGTCTTGATTTTATGCTTGAAATATGTTACATCCCTATTGATGTAGTACATATCTAATGGTCAAATAACTTTAATCTTTTGATGTGCGCAGATGTTATAGGCCAAGTGGTCACTCGTGGTGAACTTGACAACCGCGACAAGAATGGAAAACTTGGTAAGAAGAAACCCATCACCTTCCTCATCTATGCTAAGTAAGTACTTTGACTTTCTATTTATTTTGTTTACCGTCGAAAACTAAACATATTATGTTAGTCCTTTAAATAACTTTGAGATCTCTTTATAGGGGTACCGAACTGAATGCAACTTTGTGGGGCTCTTATGCGGAACAACTTTCCTCGAAGTTTCTAGAAATTGGATTTCACAAACACTCAAAAACCATGATCAAGTATTATAAGAATGTTAGAGAGAGAGAGAGTTCTAGTGAGAGAGAAAGTTAGAGGTTTAGGGAACTTAGTGAGAGAAAGAAAATATTATTATGAGCTCCAACTCTCTACCTTGGGAGGTAGAGAGTATTTATAGTCTTACATAAAACGCCACACAACGGGTCGGATCGCATACAAAGGGTAAAGACCCGTCCGTCCTCCACGGTGTTACTTAACTAAATACTACTTAACATAAAAAGTACTATGACTACGAAGCTTAACGATTACATATACTTGAGGTGACCGACTCTTTAATACCCGGAATTTCTAATTCCTAACAATCTCCCCTAAGGGAGGTCACCTCAAACATATACTAAAATGACATTGAATACAATCGGATATTACATTAACAATTGATCTTGCATTCTTGATGTAGTACTTTGCTCCCAAGCTCGTAGTCATTGATTCCACTCATTGCATGTTTGGTTAATCCAAGTGGAGGTCTTTTAATGATCCACGTGATAATAATGTTGAGCCTTTTGAGATCATCGCTAATAGAAAATCTCTAATACATCCATTGTGGTGTTGGTATTATGTGATGTTGTGACTTTCGGACCGACATGCTCACATTCTCGATCATGATATCTTCTCATCAGAGTAGCGGAAGCTTTCGTTGATTCATGATATTGGCAGCCAGAAAGGTAAGCATGGAGTTAGAAAATATCGAGTCATTGATGCACCAATCATGATTTCTTTGATATGAATGTGTTGTGTGAGCATGCGCTATGGATTGACCGCTTCATTCTCGACAACAGAAACGCCGGGTGTACTCGCATAAGACAAGTTAGCAATAAAGCACACGAAAGTGTCTTTGATCACTTTTGTTGAATTGAGGTACACGCCCACGGTTCCCCTCGCTGATCGCATAAGTACGCTCGCGGATCGTATAATTCAAGAATTTCTTGATGTGGTTTCGCAATACCGCTCTAGCCGTTCTCAAACCGAACGCCTCAAAGAAGACAACACGGAGTGAGTGAACCAAATAATTTACGCCCAATCCGATTGATGAAAAGAGATTAGAAAAACAATCGTGTATTGCTCAATAGAAATTGTTTTTGCAATATAACGAAGGTTTTAATGAAAATCAATTATCAATCATAAAACACCTTTGATTTGAAAAATTAGTACACGGTCGACATGCTAATGAAAAGAGTTTTAAAGCACAAAGACCGTTTTTCAAAGGTATCCGCCAATCCATAACCTCGAACCGTGATTGATTCAAAAGATTGAATCGCCCCATTGTTTCGCTCAGCTTGTCACATGGTTGATCTCAGTATAATAGATCTCACATGCCACCTACCAGCTTGTTAGATGTTGGCTCCAGAAGGCTTTCCATCTTCATAGTGAATATGTAAACACATCACTCTGATGTTCCGCAATACCACAAGGATAATGCGTAGGACTCAAGATATAATCTCTTTCCACATTGTGTGAAACAGAGAGTCTTCATTGAAAGTGTCCTAATGAGATTTATTGATGATCTCGTGGCACTAGACTCAATTTGTGCATATTTGGATCCTATATCGGAGACTAGGAAGAGGGTCTCCTCCTTCAATATCAACAATCTCTAAGAGAAAGTCGATAGATAATGTCGGTTCCTCGTGAGAATGAAACAAGTCCTTTTAAGAGGAACTTGAGTGGTTTGGAAAGTTGAAGTGCAAGCGCCACCGGGTCCATGACGCCTTGTCTTCAATACCGATGTTACCATCAAGAGCATATGAATTGAACCCGTTTCGCCTCTAAGGTTGAATATATAGGGGGCTATTTGTTTTCACCCTTTTCTCATTCAATTCTTTTTCATTCTTCAACCCCTTCAGTGCTTACCGAGACTTCATAGCTAGAACCTTGTTGGGTTTATTCCAAGACTAGCTCGCCTCAGTCGCACTCTTCCCATATCTCATTTTTCTCCTTTTATCATCATACCTAAGAACTCTACACTAACTAGTGGATAGTCCCTGGTAGATCCCTCCGCTCGGCGGATCATGGGAACTAATACCTAACCTTATCATCCTTATATCACCATACATAATGTAAAGTTGGTCGGTCTTTTTGGTATTGTTCATCCGCCATAGGAACCAATTGAAAACCATTTGAAAATCAATCCAGATACTTATGATATTTTATCAAAGCATTTTGTACCTGAATTGTTTTGATATTTTTAGAAGAAGAACTCCCCCTCAACATGTGAATCAAGTATTTGAAATAGTTTTGCACACGGAGGCAAGAGAAAGAATTCTTTGATTACCATTATCTAAAAATATCAACATCACTTCCCTAATCGAATCAAGTAGATAAAGCATTTTGGGAAGGATGAGGTTTTCATGATTTTGCTCCCCTCAATATGTGCCTCGAGATTTGAAAAGAGTTTTGCACATACTAGAGGGAACCTCCACATTGAGATAAGTGATCACGTTTCAAATCATAGGTTTAAGATAGATGCTCCCCTCAACATGTGCATGGAAAATTTGAAATCGTTTGTCACATGTGGGAAGAAGAGCATGTACATCCTTATAAAACCATTTACCGAATTATCAATTTAAATCCAATTTAAATCACACATTCTCCCCGATCACAATTATCAAATCATTTGAGATTTGTGATCTCTTATAGATTTAAATTGATTTTGAAAGCTTTTAAGGAGAATTGTGACTTGATTATGAAAGCGCTTTAACTGATAATGATCGGATTTTAAGACTTTAAACTCCATTGATAAAACATGCATGTATATCTTTTGAAAACAATTGAATGCCAAATAACTTTTAATTTAATTGAAATCATTCTCCCCCTCAATCAATGACATAGGTTGTTGATTGAGAGATTGATTTTTTGACAAATAAGTCCAGATGATTATCAAAAATAGAGACCGAAGTTATTTTTCAAAGCAGCTTAGTTTTCAGATAAATGTTTATAGAATCGAGCATGGAATTTGTTGATAAGAATTTGAGTAAAAAATTCAAATCTTGAAAACATGAAAAGCATGGCTCGTTCTTTCTTTGAAAAGCTGGTTATCCTCTACGAATGACAATAAACCATTGTTTCTCTTTCTCCCAAAAATATTTTTTGATTTTTTAAGAATTTGAACAACATCTAAAGTCCCGTGTCATTCTTTTGAATGACAAAGACAAAGACCGTAGATGTTATCGAATCGAGAAAAACATGACAAATTGACAATATTTTTGAAGATTTTTCAATTTTTCGATTTTTATGGATTTTGTAGGTTTTATAATTTTGTATTTTGATTTTTCGAATAGATATATACAAGAGATAGATGAAGATAGACCTTTACTCCTCGCCTTCCTCCCCAAGACGCTTTGAGTGTTTCGTTGAAGGCTTTTCAAACCAAGACGTGGAAGAATAAACTCAAAACGCTCTCTTGGAAGAGCTTTGGTGAAGATGTTCCGCTAACCGATATTCGACCTCACAAAATAGAGTTCCACCACACCGTTCTCCACTTGTTCCCCGATGAAATGATGTCGAATGTCGATATGCTTTGCTCTTGAGTGTTGAACGTTGTTGCATGAGAGAGCAATAGCACTTTTATTATCACAATGTAGGGATTTTGTTGAATTCAAAGCCATAGTAGATAATTGAGATCTCATCCATAAGATTTGAGCACAACATGATGACATGGCTATGTATTCATCTCAGAGAGGAAATAGAAGTACTCATTTGCTTCTTTGAAGACCAACTCACATGCTTATCACCCAAAAACTGAAAGCACCTCCGCATGTACTTCGACGAGTATCTTGACACCCGCATGATCGCGATCCTGCATAGGTCGTTAGTGACATACCAGAGTCCTTCGGGTACCAAAGTCCCATATTGATGGTTCCTTGGAGATACCGAAAGACCCGCTTAACCGCTTCAAGGTGCTTTTAGTAGGCTTAGCCTCGGTATCTAGCACACATGCAAACAAATAACAAGATGTCGGTCTACTAGCCGTGAGGTACATCAGGGATCCAATCATACTACGATATTTTGTTTGGTCAATCATGATCCCCGAGTGGTCCTCATCTAGTTTGGTTCGATCAATCATGGGAGTGTCAACAGGTCACTTGAATCAAATCCAAATTTCTTTAAGATCTCAGTTGCATATTTAGATTGATTTATGAAAATGCCTCCTGACTTTTGTGAAATTTGTAATCCCAAGAAAATGACATTTGTCCCATCATTGACATTTGAAATTTTGAACTCATTTCATTAGAAAACGATCACATTCCATTGGGTCTGTCGAGGCAAAAATAATATCATCAACATAAATTTGAACATGAATTAAATGTTTGCCTCGACTTCCGGTGAACAATGTTGGATCAACTGCTCCTTTGCTAAATCCGGTTGATAGAAGAAACTTTGACAAGTGTATCATACCATGCCCTTGGAGCTTGCTTTAAACCGTAAAGGGCCTTCTTCAAACGATAAACGTGAGTAGGATGCTCTTGATTTACAAATCCTTCGAGTTGGCCGACGAGACTTCTTTAAGATCTCCGCTCGTAAATGCCGCTTCACATCCATCCGATAGACTACCATGTTCTTACTAGCAAAGATTAGCCAAAAGATTCTGATTGCCTTGATTCGAGCAACATGAGCAAAAGATTCTTCAAAGTCTATACCCTCCTCTTGACGGTATCCTTTAGCAACTAATCGAGCCTTGTTCTTCAACACATCACCATGCTCATCAAGTTTCACTTTGAAGATCCATTTTAGAGCAATAATCATAGCACAACTGAGCGGTACTAACTCCCATACATCAAGTCGATCAAACTCATGAATTTCATCTTGCATAGCATTGAACCAACTATCTTCATTCATGGCGGTTTTAACATCTTTTGGTTCGATCTTAGAGAGTACGGAGTTGAAGAAGCACCATAAGGCATCGGTTGCAAGTTGTTTCCGTGGTGGATACCGGACGAGAATGATTTCCAATGATGTTGTCTAATGGATGATCGTGAGTCCATTTTCTGAGGTGTTCATGTGGTAGTTGTTGAGGGACCTCAAGTAGCAGAGTTGATGTCTTCTAAAGAAGATGGTTCTGATGAAGATTCAGGAGCAAATATGTTTTCAAATGGAGCATCTTCGTGAGTAGCAAAGGGATTAACTTCATCATTGATGCCATAAACATTTCCATGATGTACATTTGAAGAATGATGATTTGTTGATGAGATCAAGGATCAGCAGAGTGCTTCTTGACTTAAAGATATTGAGACCGAGGGATTGACTTCATTCACTGGAATATGAGCAGCCTCTGTTGTAGGGATCAACACCTCATTAGTACTTGGATCATAAAGTTCATCAAACATAGGATCAAACAATTTCTTTAAATCATCTTCGGATGGAGGTACATATGGAGTTTCTTGAGAAGAGTTTGGAACAAGGGATGAACCAATTGGACTGTTTTGAAGTGCGGTCCGAATCGAATTGTTCAGAGCCATTTGACCGTCACTCATCAAACGTAACGCGAATTGTTTCCATGATGTTTCGGGTTCTTTTGTTGTAGATTCGGTATCCTTTTTGTTTGGTGCATACCCTACAAATACTCCAATGTCTCCTTTAGCTCTAAGTTTGCCTAAGTCTTGACCCTCATTAGTTGGATAGCACAATGCACCAAACACACGAAGGAAAGAGAGATTAGGTTTTCTCTTGTGGACAAGTTCATATGGTGTCTTTCCATGAACAAGGTGAATCGTGGAACGATTTTGTGTGTAGCATGCAAGGGCAATAGCTTCACCCCGAGAAACATTGGAACTTTTGAGTAAATCAGGATTGTTCTAGCGGCTTCTACAAGAGTTCGATTTCGTCTTTCAACTACACCGCTCTGTTGAGGAGTTCGTGGAACACTTCTTTGATGGCTGATTCCAATGCTTTCATAAAATTCACTAAGTTGTTTGTTAACAAACTCGCCCATTGTCCGTCCGATAATTCCGACGGTTTTGTTAAGTCGAACCCGCAACTGCTTTGATGAGTTTGATGATGATATCAAGAGTTTCATCCTTTGTCCTTAAGAACTTGACCCAAGTGAATCTAGAGTAATCATCAACTACAACTAACACATATTTCTTCCCAAAGATATTCTGCACTCTCATTGGTCCACATAAATCCATATGAATTGTATGAAGAACTTCTGACAAGTTAGTAGGTTTGGGTTTATGGGCATACTTCTTGCTTTTTCCCAATTGACATGCCGAACAAAGATGATCCTTTTCATACTTTAGTCGAGGTAAACCTACAACTAAGTCCTTTCTCGAGAGATCATTGATGGTGCCGAAGTTCAAGTGATTGAGACGACGATGCCATAACCATGACTTTGTTTTGAAGCCTTTGACAACAAGCAAATTGGAGAAGACTTCATCATATCTTCTATAGAGATGGTGTAAAGATTTGAACCACGAAGTTCCTCTTAAAAGTTCCTTACCATCAAGTTCTCTAACAAAACAAGTATGTTTTCTCAAGGCTACTTCTAGATCGTGAGTCACGAATTGACCACAGAGAACAGATTATAACCAAGACCTTCCACATAGTATACTCTAGAGATAACACTATCACCAACAACATAATCACCATAACCCATAATTGCACCAAAATGATCATTACCGAATCTAACTCAGTTCCGATGAATTTGCTCACGAAGTTCATGAGCCGCCGACCGTCTCCATATGCTTGGAACAACGAGTCCTGTACCACGTAACGATTTGAACGATCCGCAGCTTGAACACGCACAAGAATGGATAATCGATAATTGGGATCCCCATGCAAGAATGGGTTCCACTTGGTTAGTAACAGGAATTGGAACACCCACATCAGAAATAGAAACATCCATATCAGAAGTAGAAGCAATGGAATCATTGGGAATAGATGCAATGTCGGGTGTCAGATTTGACCTATTCAAAGTATGTTCACTTCTTAAGGGAATAGTTCTACCAAGAGGCATCCATTTTCTAGTGGGCATAATCTTAGCAGTTTGAGAACAAAACTCATTATTCTTATGGCCAAAAGGTATCCAATAATAACCTATCTTTATAAAAGTTCTTCCTGTGGGTTTCCAATCTGCTTTCTAACAATCTTTCGTTTTTGCCTTTCTTTTTGCCTTCTTTGCATGATTATTAGCATTAACAATTTTAATCGGCATTTGACAAAGATTAGACAAAGCATTCACACCACATTCATGATTAGCAACAAAATTCAAGCATACATCATTACAAGGTTTGCAAATAGTATCGAATTAATTAATTATTACGAGCCTAAGGCTAATACTAGAATCAACACGATTCGCTTTATTCAACTCAAGCTTAAAGTTCCTAGATTGGTCTTCTACTCTCTTCCAATGCACATTTTAGCTTGCAAGGTCCTATCATTCCTTGTATTGTCTTGAGACTTTGACCCGCCGCTTTAATGTCACCGATTACACCAGAGAGGGAATGGGAACATTAGTTGGTTGATCTAATTTTTGCATTCCCGAACTTGATGCAAGGATCAAGTACTAGAAGGCACATTAGTGTATACTTTCTTAAGATCGTGATTTGAGCTTTTTGTGCACACTAAAGTTCACTTTCTTAGCACTAACATATCCGAATCAACTACTTGAAGGCACATTAGTGTTTCCATTCTTAAGACTGGGCATAGAACGGATTTCCTGCTTGGCACTAGGCATAGAACAAGGCATCACAGCTTTGCCTTTTTCACCTAAGGATAAGGATTTAGGACATGTTGCAATTACACATTCTAGCAACTCTTGAGATCGTTTGGCCTCGAGGCAAGCAAACCTAATTTCACTATCAAGAGGTTTGTTAATGAAATCCTCTTCGACAATCTCACTGAGACATTCTAGACTATCCTTAAGGTGAGCACAGGATTCATGAAAAGCATGTTCATTATTCCTAAGATGAGGAGGAATATATTTAACGTTCACAGTGTATTTGCAATCTAAGGGTGATTTTGAGACAGCATTCTTATTGAAAACAAGTGGCGCTTCCCATTTCCCCGACTTCTCGATTCTCAATTTCCTTATGTAAAGACGTTATTTTTTCGTTGTTTTGGTCACGGGTGACTTTTATTGAATCATATAACTCTTTAAAATGTCGCTTAACTTTTTCATTTTCTTCTAGAAAACTCTCGTTTTCCTTTTGTAAGGCATCAACTAAGTTTTGAAGATGAAAAGTTTGAGAATTCGGAGAATCTAAAGGAGGAGGCATTTGGGAGCCTCTCCATATTGTTCGCTTGACCCTTTAATTGAGAGATTTGGGCTTTCAACTTTCTGATCGTGTTGCAATGAGCTTGAATTGCTTCATCACGCTTGTTAATTTGAAAACGCGATCAAACTCGAGCATCCGAGGATGTCTTGATATTTGAAGTTTTGACATTTTCTTTAAGATGTTGATATTTTAGTTGTAAATTAAAATGCTCAACTTCCAGTTTAGAAAAATGTTTAACCAAATTGTCGTGATCATCCAGCTCAATTTTCTCGTTTAGTTCAGAATTAGTTTTTTCAAGCTCAATGATACGATCATGGGAGACTTTCAGTGCAACAGATAATTCATGAAATTTGGAAGCATTAATGGAACAATTTGTAGCAGTGAAAACACATCTTGAGTAATACATTCTAAATCGTTCTCATTTAGTGTATGCAAGTTCTTCCTCTCAATCTCATTATATTTTAGTGCTCGCCCATAGTCACTAACTTCAACTATCATTGCATCAAATTCCTTTTCCATTCCCTTAATATCAGTTTCTATCCCCTTTTAAGACTCTCAAAGTGATCTTTTAGAAGTTTAAAGAAAGGCATGACCTCGGTTAAATAACATTCTTTCATTTGCTCAAAACCCCTTTCCCTTCCGTATACCAAGTGGGTGTGATCCTTATCTTGCAAGTTTTCTCAAAATCAACAAATAGTTGAAGTATAACATATTGGCTAATTAAGGTCTTGCTTTTAGTGGCAATTGTTCTAGGAACAAGATGCATTGGTGTATTAGGAGGATACACACGCTTCTAGGCATTTTCCAAAGGGAGGGTTTGTTTCAACAATATTTTCACTTTCTTATCTAAATCCATTTTCCAGAAAACTTGTTCGGGAGTCAACAATGTCCGAGGTTTAAACATGTTCAAGGAAATCCAGTTTTCCTTCTTGTAATCATGGGGAGTGATCTTATTTTCTTTACATTTAGGATCATCTAATTTCTTGTTCATCTTTCCCTAGTGACTTTCATCTCGATTTCTTATCTTCCTCGCTGCACTCAACGCAACTAGATTTTTGTCTAGGTTTAAGGATTTCATTGCCATCATAAAGAACCTTATGAGCATTTCTAGCCCTTTTAATGACCTTTGGATTTGGTTCCTCAATAAGGGGAATGCTATGCTTATCGCTTAGGACTCTATGCTTAGTGATCATGTGAGCAAATGAATGGTGTTCCCTTGTATGTACAACTTGTTTTCAAGTTTGTTTTTCAAAGTTTTTAGATTAGAAAAATCTTTCAAGAGTTTTGATTCCTTTGCATTAAATTCTTGCTTAAGCATTTTCACATTTTCTTGAAGTTCTTGTTTTTGCTTAGCGGTTTTAGAAAGCTTTTCTTGCAAGGAATTTAACTCTTGTTTTAATACTTCTTCTCTAAAATTACTTTTCTAATATTGTAATGCGACTTGGTCATCCATTTCCTCGCCACGCAGTGGTCAACTCAAATTTAGCACGTTGTTCATAAATAGCAACACGCTCTTTATAGGCATTTAATTCAGATATTACATGAATCATCAAGGGCACATGCAAAGGTATTCATCAAAAATATAGTCATTGTTGAGAGATGCATCACTTGATTCAATTTCACTTTCACTTTGTTTCACATATTGATCATATGGGACAACATTGATATTACCCATATTTTCAATATTTGATTCAAAAGTTTCAGTTGATAGTACTTTGTCATGCATCTTTTGCACATCAAGATCATCGTGATAGTTTTAGTACCTCTAAAATGAGTTTGTCTTTGGATGGGCCAGCTTGTGGTGAAGAGGAGACCTTGGGAGAAACCATTGGAGAAATGCTAGCCATAAAGATTGTGTGTGCAAGAGGTCCATCATCCACATCGAGTCGTATGCATCACAATCAGCGACTTGAAAGGCATTCTGATGATTGTGACCTATCTCCCGAATAGGCTGCTCATCCACATCTGCATCATAGGTCTTGGCATTGCCCTCAACTAGAAACAACAATTCCTCTTCATCCAAAGCAGCACCATTATCCTGAGCTTGCACAAGCAAAGATCTTATCTCTCGGTAATCAAAGATTCTCGTGGACGCTTTGAGATGTGCGCTTCCTGCAATGTGTCCCTCACCACCACAATTATAACATTTGATCGGCTTAGCTTGACCTTGATTACCATTCCTTCCTCGATTCTCGATTACCAACATATACCTCTACCACTCCACCTCTTCCCTCGATCATACCGTGCTTTCCTCAACTCGGTTGCACCACGATCCTCCCATCTTTAGAGCTTGATTGTGTGGGTTAGATGCGCTCGAGGTTGTTATTGTTTGTGGGAGAGAATTCATGTTTTGACTGATCAGAAGAGCTAGTTGATTAATGAAATTACCCACGTGCATCAAAGATCGCCTTGTTTGAACATAGGATCAGGAATGAGTTTGTGATTACCATTTCCCATGGGTATGACTTGTGAGGCTTTGGTTGTGATTCCAATGTTTGAGTAGAAGGCAGTTGAGTCATTAGACGAGCTTGTCTCTCCCCTCGGTTGGTTTTGAACCGATTAAGAACCAATTTTTCAAACATAGCATGTCTCTCATTCTCAAGGAGGAAGGCATAGAGTTGCTCATAGTTTGTATTCTTCAATCCTTTAGTGAGCTTCACAGAGGTGACAAACTTGTGCCATTCGGGATTCATGTTGTTCACAAATTTTGAGTTCAAATGAATGTTAGGCATAGTCATTCTGATGTTCCTCATGTCATTCACCAACTTATGAAATCTCACATAGTACTCATAGACACTCTCATCCGGTTTCATCTTGAAGTGTTCAAATTCATCATAGAGTTGTGATTCTCTGTCTTCCATAGTTAATTCGAACCTCGAGAGAAGCATCTTGACATTATCCCATACGCCTTTGCTTCTGTTGTGATTGATCAGCTTGTAGATGTCTTTAGGAAGACCTTGAAGAACAATGTTTGAAGCCCTCGATATCAGATCGATCTCTTTTTCTCCTTATCATCAAGCTCATCATACATCTTTGGTCCTGTCCATTCCAGAAATCGAGTTCCATCTTCAGCAGTATCAAGTACATCTCTAGTCGTCTCAACTCGACACGGTCCTTCATCAATGGATTTGAGAATGTTGACACCATTTTCCTTTCCAAGGCAGCACAATCTGATTCGTTGAGCCCAAGAATCGAAGGTCTGCTTCACAAGCAATGGGTGGACGAGTATCTCAACCACCGCTTGAACATCCTCGCAACAATGGAGATGATAGTAGGAACGCTTTGTAGACATGTTTCAACTCTACGGATTTTATAATTCTTTGATTAAACCGAAATTGATTCTTTCACGGATTTTACTAAACCAAAAGAAAACCGTAAAGAACGAATCACCTAAGAAGAAAAGGTCTAAATGAACAAGTCGCTAAACACGCAACTCGCATAAGATGCCGGGCAAATAACCAAGTAACACACTTCACTCAATTAATCAAGTCGCTAAATAGCCAACTCGCTTTAGTCTCAACTCGCAACCTCAAGTCGCTAAAAATCAACTCGCTTGAACACTAAGTCGCTAAAACTCGCTAACGCTAAAGAGCAACTCGCTAAGTAGCAAGTCGCTTTAGATCTCAAGTCGCTAGCTAGAAGAAACAACTCCTTAGAACCAAAGTCGCATAGTCTCCAAGATCAACTCGCTAAACAGCCTAAGTCGATGTACCAACCGCATTTAAATAACAAAGCAACTCGCTTGAAGAAAGAGATCCGAGACTCAACTCGCTAGTCCTTCTTCAAAATAACCACTTTAACACTCAAAAACAACCAAACCACAATGATTTAAGCCTTCCAATTCAAAACATAAACACATATGATGATCCTAAACACAAAAGTACAAGCAAAATTCAAACTTTAACACAAGAATTTGTCCAAATGAATCAAACTCTCCTAAACCCTTAATACTCAAAAAACCTTAAAATCCACTAGAAACAAAGAGCATGAAAGATGAGTGATCAAACCATGGCTCTTGATACCAATTGTTGATATTGGATTTCACAAACACTCTAAACCATGATCAAGTATGCGTATAAGAATGTTAGAGAGAGAGAGAGTTCTAGTGAGAGAAAGGAAGAGAGTTGGGAACTATAGTGAGAGAAAGAAAATATTATTATGAGCTCCAACTCTCTACCTTGGGAGGTAGAGAGTATTTATAGTCTTACATAAAACGCCACACAACGGGCCGTGGATCGTGCATACAAAGGGTAAAGACCCGTCTATCCTCCACGGTGTTACTAAACTAAATACTACTTAACATAAAAGTACTATGACTACGAAGCTTCTAACGATTACATTTACCTGAGGTGGCCGACTCTTTAATACCTGGAATTTCTAATTCCTAACAAAGATTACCTCATCCACCTGATCATGGGTAAAATAATGATGTCGTTATTCAGTGTGGCAATGATGAAATTGTGGGATAATAAGTTCAAAATTAACATTCAATACCAAGTGATAAATCTTTAAAAATTTATGATACTTACTTTCCCTCATATACACTTAATCTATTAGGATATTAATGCATAGGTGTTCATTGTTGATAGAGAAAATGTGTGTGCAAAACTCTATGTATTGGGGAACATTGTTGGTTCTTCAAGGATGGCAACCATGCTATTTCAGATCTAGAAGCCACATGGAAAGACATTGAATAAAGTTAAGGTCATCAGAAAGGTATTTTATGCACAATGAATGTCTAGATCTGAATCGAGGTGAGACCTGATATCTACTTACTAACAAAGATGTTACATTCTTGATTATTTTCATTTCTAATCCGAGTACTTTTTGCTTCAAAAATCATAAATGGGAGTACATAGTCTAAAATGTAGCTTCTCATATATATTACAAACTTGCCCATGGAGCCATAAAGATGAGTTTGTTGGAAAATTTCCCATGGAGAAGGTGGAATCCAAAAAATCCGGATGTTGGCTTATAACCTACGAACTTCACTCTCCATAACCATTTATTTATTACACTGTGTTCATAAAAATACAATCATTCTATTATCAAATGACTACAAACCATGCACAATTGTTCCTGAAAGTATTATATGACATTTTATCACCATAGGAATGCTTACATCATTGTTGGCATTCAGACTCAAGCGATACAACGGAAGTTGAAGGGGTGAGTGCATCGCTAGTTCCCTTCATGGAGGTTGGAAAAGGCATTATGGGCTCTTTTCATCCCAATTGTCGTACATATTTATGCCTCTCAAACCTCCACAACCAGCTCGCGTATGGTCTAACCCCTGATCACGTTCAAAAGTGTACAACAATCTCACTATTTTCAAGCCATTCACAACACATGAGTCAATTGCACATTTAGAAGAGATCGAATGAGAGCCATTGAGGATGATTGCTTTGTTTTTTTAGAGGTTCGTTAGATTCTATCAAATTCCATGTCCAAGATGAAACGGGACAATATCATGCCCTTCAATGGACAAGTGCAGACTGGGTTCGTGGTAGGGAGATCCTCAGCACGCTTGTTTAAAATGGAAAGGTATTGTTTAATCAACAATTAAAGATAAAGTTGGAACAGTGTGTGTGTAAAGCCATTCTCGCTTTTTGTTTTCCTCCCTAATTGGGACTATGCGACGTTATGTAGCCGAGGAGAAAGGCATGGTGTTTATCACCACATGAGACTTGTATCAAGGATGAAGCTGGTAAAAATATGCTCTTTACCAACAAGGAATGAGATTAATGCTAGAAGAGCTAATGTATTCGAATGATTTTAAAATTGACCGAGGACTTGTGCTAATGCACAACTCTTCGTGAATGTGCTACACCAATTAAGGTATATGCAAGAACTCCACACACATATAAATACATTACTCAGCACCCAAGTCTCTCAAAGTCATCAAACTTTTTGAATAATAGCTTAAAAATTCCATTCTTTTGAATTTAACTCGCCAACATCTGATGCGACAATGATCAGTAAAAGTGTCCCTAATTAGTCATCTACAACATTCTCATAGATTTTTATTTTTGATGACTCAAGATTACCTTAGTGGTCTAAACACGCAATAGCGATCATGTAGTTCACTTTGCCGCTGCCTTCTTTTGATTCTGGAATCAAATAATGAGAACATCTTCACCACAATGTTACCTTCGCTAATCTTCATATGAATGCCCATAAACCACCAAAACCCCGAAAAGATGAAGGTTGATGATGGAACACAAGTACCATTAATCGGAAGCATTTTGTCGATAGAATCAAATCAGCAAGAAAAGATGATCAAAACAATAAATTGATGTGTTACTCTTCAACCCCCAATAATAATTTTGGACAACGGGTCTCGCTTTTGAACCATTTCAACTAACCATTTTCAATACTAAGATCGGGAAGTCCTAATAACTTTTACGCTTGCTAAGCTTGTTTTGTTACTTATTGTGAACAACAGATTGTATTGATCTAGTCCCATTCAAAAAATGTACAATTTTGTGTCCTCAAATTTGCTAGACAACTGAAATATGATTAAAACCCAACTGCATTTTCTACTCGAAAGACTAACTATCGATAGCTAAGTCTGAATTAGGTATAATGCTAGTGTCTTTTTAAAAATCATGGATTAGTTTTGGCAAGAAAGATTCAAACTAAAATGGAAGAGATGACTGTCTAAACACCGCACTTCAGTAAATAATCAAAGCACTCTCTTCAAAGCCATGATTGTTTATCTTTAAATACATGGTGAGTCAATCACCTTTGTTGATGGCTTTGCTTGCTCTTTTGCCGACTGTTTCGCTCACTTTTAAAACCAAATCGCTTAAATGTGATATGTACAAAATCTTGATACAAAAATAAAATTTTCAAATACTGAGGTGCATTCCTTCTCGAGAATAGAGTAAATCCCTAAGACAAAGGTAGATAGAATTGATGAAGTATGTAATGCTCACAAATGAGTGTGCTTTTAAATATATCGTCGGAATTAGATGCGTGATCCAACAAATAGAAACCGTGACATGTACGGTAAGCTTCAATGATTGTTCTATACTTTCTTATGCTAATTATATTTTATAAATACTTTTGCTTTTTTATCTCGCTCGACTTTCTGAAGTCTTCTAATGCAAACCAAGCAGCACCTCTATACTAGCATTACAATAAATCAACCTGAAATCTCATCCTTTTGCCATTTCACTGAAAGCAATTTCTTTTTTCACATGATTTCTAATAAGCAACCCAACCAATTTATAGTAGAAGGCTTACAATAAGCAACCAAAAAAGCCCTATATGTTTGATTGTTGTAGTGCAACATTCTTATCTCTTTTAAAACTTACTATTATTTTATTTAGAAACTTTTATGTTAAAGGAATGAGAAAAGCTTACTTTTAGCCTTTAGCTTGAGATTATGGACTTAAATAAGCCATCTGTAATAAGCTTCGAATAAGCCCAACATTTTAATCGCCTTTTCAAACAAAGGAATTGATCTACAAGCCCATTCTCCATGGTCGTGAGAGACCTTTCCAAGGTCTTGATGCTATCAAACACCCCTTTAGGTCTGAATAACATTTTACCATTATGTCAAATTGTTATTTTTACGAAAATGTGTGTGAGTATACTAAAAGGGATAGATGGTGCACAAGGAACTGGACTTATGTGAATAGTAGAGTTTTTCGAACAAAATCATAAATAAAGAGTAAAACTTTTAGAATTGTTTTACTAAACGTGAAAAAGAAAATGTTGAGAAAAGATGAGTAGTGATCCATCTTTTGAAGGTTCGTTATCCGTACATAACTTATCTTTCATAAAATGATCAAAAACAAAAATGGTCTTATGTCGTGAATGTGTCACGCATAGCATTTGATTATATCTCTACTGCCTTCATGAACGCTGTTGTAAAATGTTTAGAATAAGTTTAGGTTTTGACTAATACTACCAAATCAATTCTTTAAAAGCATAAATGAAGCGATTGTTAACGAAGACTTCAAATGCAAAGCAAAACGTCATCAAGTTCAATGAGCTGAATAATCTCAAAAAATAATGTACAAACTGACAAAAACAAAACCAAAATTCCGACATGAAAGGTGTTGTTATTTAGAAAATCAACATGTAGCAGAGTCAAATACTGATTCAAACCACATAAATCTATTAAAAACAACAACCCCGCTAATCCAAAAACTCAGAGGTTGTAGTTTTTATGAGTCTAATATGTAACATGGATTGTGTTAGGATTAGAAAATGCTGTGTCTTCCCGGTAAGAGTACAGAAGTCGGTCACCTCTCAAAATGTATCGCTAGAATGCTCGTAGTCATAGTTATATTTAGTTAAGTAGTATTCAAAAGTTAATGAGTAAAAGAAGAAAACTAAAACACGCGGGAGGATGGACGGTCTTTACTTTAGCGAGGCTGTAATATCCTTCTACTCCTGACCGTGGATCGTGCACGCTGGGTAAAGACGCCGTCCTTCCTCCTTACTCAAGTAAGGTTGCATTTAAACTAATCTATGCCAATAATTAACTAATAACTACAAAACAATATAAATAACAAAGTCTATTCAGACTATAAATACTCTCTAAAAGAGTCGGTCACCTCAAGTATATGTAATCTTAGAAAGCTCAGACTCATAGTTATTTTAAGTTAAGTAGTATTTTTAGTTTAGTAACAACCGGGAGGACCTGACGGCTCTTTACCCACTGTATGCCCCTGATCCACGTACCGCTGTGGCATTTATGTAAGACTATAAATACTCTCTACCTTACAAGGTAGAGAGTTGGAGCTCATAATAATATCTTTGTAGATATGCACATTCTTCACTAAGTTCCCTAAACCTCTAACTTTCTCTCTTTCCATTTATACACGCCACGGTTTGTGTTATGGTTTGATGTGTATGTGAAAACTTATAAAGGGAACCAAATCTAACAATTGGTATCAAGCGCCATGGTTAGATCATATCTTGCACATCTTTGGATTTCTAGTGGTTTTAGGTGGTTTTTGAGTTTGAAAAGTTTAGTGGTTTTTGCATCATTTGGTTGATTTCTTGTGTTAAAGCTTTGATTTTGTTAGTACTTTTATGTACTTAGAATCATCAGGACAAGTGTGTAGGTTTTCATTGGGTAAGCTTGAATCATCTTGGTTGGGTTGTTTTTGGATTGAAAAGTGATGTTTATGTGGTTTTTCTTGCTAGCTTACTTAACATCTGGAATACTTTTCAGAGCCCGATTAATTTGCTTTACAAATTTGTAGCGAAGTTACGCTTTTAGACCTAGCGACTTAGATCTAGCGATGACAAGTACAAGTAGTGGACTCTCCACTACTGTAGCGAATTGGTGGTAGCTTAACTTGAGAGTTTGCTCTTAGCTTAATTTGTATCTTTAGCTAATAGTAGCTTAATTGTGGTTTGGTTGTTTTGGATTGAAAATTTAGCTTAATTTGAGGCCAAAGCGAAGTTAGCGAAGTTACTACTTAGCGACTTGCATTTGTCTATGAATTTGGGACTCTAGCTTAATTTAAAGTGGCGTGTTCGAATTAAGTGTTAGCTTAATTTGGTGCATTATCTTCTAGCTTGGGTGATTGCTTACGGTTTTCTCTTGATTTAGTAAAATCCCGTGAAAGAATCTATTTTTCGGTTTAATCATAGAGTTATAAAATCCCGTATTATCTGTTAACATGTCTACCAACGCTCCTACTATCATCTCCATCGCTGCGAGGATGTTCAAGCAACCGGGTCGATACTCGCCCACCCATGCTTGATGAATCGACTACGATTCTTGGGCTCAACGAATCGATTGTACGCCTTTGGAAAGGAAAATGTTGTAAACATTCTCAAATCCATTGATGAAGGACCATATCGAGTTGAGACGACTAGAGACATACTTGATACTAATGAAGATGGTAACTCTCGTTTACGGAATGGACAGACCAAAGATGTATGATGTGCTTGATGATAAGGAGAAAAAGAGATTCGATGCGATATCGTGGCTTCAAACATTGTTCTTCAAGGTCTTCCTAAAGACATCTACAAGATGATCAATCACAACACCGATGCAAAGGCAGTTTGGGATAATGTTAAGATGCTTCTCTCGTGTCAATTAACTATGGAAGACAGAGAATCCCAACTCTATGACGAATTTGAGCACTTCAAGATGAAACCGGATGAGAGTGTCTATGAGTACTATGTGAGATTTCATAAGTTAGTGAATGACATGAGGAACATCAAAATGACTATGCCTAACATTCAGCTGAACTCAAAATTTGTGAACAACATGAATCCCTAATGGCACAAGTTTGTCACCTCTGTGAAGCTCACTAAAGGATTGAAGAATACAAACTATGAGCAACTCTATGCCTTCCTCCTTCGGAATGAGAGACATGCTATGTTTGAAAAATTGATTCTCAATCAGTTCAAAACCAACTGTGGAGAGACAAGCTCGTCTAATGACTCAACCGCCTTCTACTCAAACATCGGAATCACAACCAAAGCATCACAAGTCATACCCTTGGGTAATGGTAATCACAAACTCATTCCCGATCCTATGTTCAAACAAGCCGATGCCGATGCACACGTGGTAACTTCATTAATCAACTAGCTCTTCCGATTAGTCAAAACATGAATTCTCTCCCACAAACCAACAACAACCTCGTAATCAAAGATCTAACCCACACAATCAAGCCACAAGTTAAAGATGGAAGGATCGTGGTGCAACCAGCCAGAAAGACAAGATGATCGTGGAAGAGGTGGAGCCGGTAGAGGTTATGTTGGCAACCAGAATCGAGGAAGGAATGGTAACCAAGGTCAAGCTAAGCCGATCAAATGTTATAACTGTGGTGGTGAGGGACACATTGCAAGGAACTGCACATCTCCAAAGCGCCCACGAATGCCGATTACTTCGTGAGATAAGATGCTGCCGGTACAAGCTCGTGACAATGGTGCCGCTTTGGATGAAGAGGAATTGTTGTTTCTAGCTGAGGGCAATGCCAAGACCTATGATGCGATGTGGATGAGCAGCCTATTCAGGAGATAGGTCACAATCATCAGAATGCCTTTCAAGTCAGCATTGTGATGCATACGACTCTGATGTGGATGATGGACCTACGCACACACAATTTTTATGGCTAGCATTTCTCCAATGGTTTCTCCCAAGGTCTCTTCTTCACCACTAGCTGGCCCATCCCAAGACAAACTCATCTCAGAGGTATTAAAACTATACGATGATGCTGATGTGCAAAAGATGCATGACAAAGTACAATCAACTCAAACTATTGAATCAAATATTGAAAATATGGGTAATATCA
Organism: Chrysanthemum makinoi; assembly: GCA_910596185.1. NCBI lineage: Eukaryota > Viridiplantae > Streptophyta > Magnoliopsida > Asterales > Asteraceae > Chrysanthemum > Chrysanthemum makinoi. The sequence goes on along the minus strand of OU343224.1, from coordinate 19,540,603 downwards.
ATATTGTCCCATATGATCAATATGTGAAACAAAGTGAAAGTGAAGTTGTACCAAGTGATGCATCTTCCGCAGTCAACAATGACTATGTTTTTGATGAATACACCGCATGTGCCCCGATGATTCTCAGTAATTTCGAACTAAATGCCTATAAAGAACGGGTTGCTATTTATGAACAACGTGCTAAATTTGAGTTGACCACTCGTGAGCGGGAAATGGATGACCAAGTGCGCATACCATTAGAAAAAGTAATTTTAGAGAAGAAGTATTGAAACAAGAATTAAATTCCTTGCAAGAAAACTTTCTAAAACAGCTAAGCAAAACAAGAACTTCAAGAAAATGTGAAAATGCTTAAGCAAGAATTTAATGCAAAGGAATCAAAACTCTTGAGAGATTTTTCTAATCAGAAAACTTTGAAAAACAAACTTGAAAACAAGTTGTACATACAAGGAAACACCATTCAGACGCCACATGGTCACTAAACATAGAGTTCTAAGCTTATAAGCATAGCATTCCCATTATTGATAAACCCAACCCAGAGGTAATTAAAGATAGCTAAAATGCTCATAAGTGTGATCTATGATGGCAATGAGAATTCTTAAACCTAGACAGAAACCTAGTTGCGCTTGAGTGCACCGAGGAAGATAAGAAATCGATGAAGTCACTAGGGAAAGGATGAACAAAAATTAGATGATCCTAAATGCAAAGAGAAAAAAATAATTATCACTCCCCATGACTACAAGAAGGAAAACTGGATTTCCTTGAACATGTTTAAGCCTCGACATTGTTGACTCCCTAACAAGTTTTCTGAAAATGGATTTAGATAAGCGTAAAGTCAAAAATATTGTTGAAACAAACCCTCCCCTATGGAAAATGCCTAGAGCGAATGTGTATCCTCCTAATACACCAATGCATCTTGTTCCTAGAACAATTGCCACTAAAAGCAAGACCTTAATTAGCCAATATGTTATATTTCAACTATTTGTTGATTTTGAGAAAACTTGCAAGAAAAGGATCACACCCATTGGTATAACGGAAGGAGAAAGGGGTTTTGAGCAAATGAAAGAATGTTATTTAACTGAGGTCATGCCTTTCTTTAAACTTCTAAAAGATCACTTTGAGAGTCTTAAAAAGGGGATAGAAACTGATATTAAGGGAATGGAAAAGGAATTTGATGCAATGGTAGTTGAAGTTAGTGATTATGAGCGTGCACTAAAATATAATGAGATTGAGAGGAAGAACTTGCATACCTAAATGAGACCTTATTACCAATGTGTTGCTCAAGATATGTTTTTCATCGCTTCAAATTGCTCTATTAATGCTTCCAAATTTCATGAACTATCTGTGGCCCCGAAAGTCTCCCATGATCGTGTCATTGAGCTTGAAAAAACTAATTCTAAACTAAACGAGAAAATTGAACCGGATGATCACGACAATTTGGTTAAACATTTTTCTAAACTAGAAGTTGAGCATTTTAATTTACAACTAAAATATCAACATCTTAAAGAAAATGTCAAAACTTCAAATATCAAGACATCCTCGGATGCTCCAGAGTTTGATGCGCTTTTCAAATTAACAAACGTGATGAATGATTCAAGCTCAAGCAACACGATCGAAAGTTGAAAGCCCAAATCTCTCAATTAAAGGGTCAAAAGAACAATATGACAGCTCCCAAATGCCTCCTCCTTTAGATTCTCAGAATTCTCAAACTTTTCATCTTCAAAACTTAGTTGATGCCTTACAAAAGGAAAACGAGAGTTTTCTAGAAGAAAATGAAAAGTTAAACGACATTTTAAAGAGTTATATGATTCAATAAAAGTCACCCGTGACCAAAACAACGAAAAAATAACGCCTTTACAAAAGGAAATTGAGAATCTGAGAAGTCGTGAAATGGGAAACTACCCCTTGTTTTCAATAAGAATGTTGTCTCAAAGTCACCCTTAGACTGCAAATACACCGTGACAGTTAAATATATTCCTCCTCATCTTAGGAATAATGAACATGCTTTTCATGAATAATGTGCTCACCTTAAGGATAGTCTAGAATGTCTCCGTGAGATTGTCGAAGAGGATTTCATTAACAAACCTCTTGATAGTGAAATTAGGTTTGCTTGCCTCCGGGCCAAACGATCTCAAGAGTTGCTAGAATGTGTAATTGCAACATGTCCCAAATCCTTAACCTTAGGTGCAAAAGGCAAAGCTGTGATGCCTTGTTCTATGCCTAGTGCCAAGCAGAAATCCGCTCTATGCCCGCCTTAAGAAAGGAAACACTAATGTGCCTTCAAGTAGTTCGATTCCGATATGTTAGTGCTAAGAAAGTGAACTTTAGTGTGCCCGCAAAGCTCAAATCACGCCTTAAGAAAGTATACACTAATGTGCCTTCTAGTACTTCAGATCCTTGCACATCAAGTTCAAGAATTCAAAAATTAGATCAACCAACTAATGTTCCCATTCCCTCTACAGAGTAATCAAGACATTAAAGCGAAAGGTGTCAAAGTCTCAAGGTAATACAAGGAATGATAGGACCTTGCAAGCTAAGAATGTGCATTGGAAGAGAGTAGAAGACCAATCTAGGAACTTTAAGCTTGAGTTGAATAAAACGAATCGTGTTGATTCTAGTATTAGCCTTAGGCGCATCAGTAATTAATTCAATTCTCGATACTATTTGCAAACCTTGTAATGATGTCCGCTTGAATTCTCGCTAATCATGAATGTGGTGTGAATGCTTTGTCTAATGTGTCAAATGCCCGCTTAAAATTGTTAATGCTAATAATCGTGCAAATAAGGCAATAAGGCAAAAACGAAAGATTGTTAGAAAACAATGGAAACCCACAGGAAGAACTTTTATAAAGATAGGTTATTATTGGATACCTTTGGCCATAAGAATAATCAGTTTTGTTCTCAAACCGCTAAGATTATGCCCACTAGAAAATGGATGCCTACTGTAGAACTATTCCCTTAAGAAGTGAACATACTTTGAATAGGTCAAATACGCACACCAAAGATTGCATCTATTCCCAATGATTCCATTGCTTCTACTTTCTCGATATGGATGTTTCTATTTCGATGTGGGTGTTCCACCATCGTTTAACCAAGTGGAACCCATTCTTGCATGGGGATCCCAATTATCCAGCTTATCCATTCTTGTCAGGTTCAACCGCAGATCGCTCAAATCGCTTCGCGGGTACCCGGACTCGCCGCTCCAAGCATATGACCGAGACCGTCGCGCTCATGAACTTCGTGAGCAAATTCATCTGACTTAGATTCGGTAATGAACATTTCGGTGCAATTATGGGTTATGGTGATTATGTTGTTGGTGATAGTGTTATCTCTAGAGTATACTATGTGGAAGGTCTTGGTCATAATCGCTCTCGTTGGTCAATTCTCGTGACTCATCTAGAAGTAGCCTTCTAAAACATACTTGTTTTATTAGAGAACTTGATGGTAAGGAACTTTTAAGAGGAACTCGTGGTTCAAATCTTTACACCATCTCTATAGAAGATATGATGAAGTCTTCTCCATTTTTCTTGCTGTTAAAGGCTTCAAAAACAAAGTCATGGTTATGGCATCGACGCCTCAATCACTTGAACTTCGGCACCATCAATGATCTCTCCATAAAGGACTTAGTTGTAGGTTTACCTAGACTAAAGTATGAAAAGGATCATCTTTGTTCAAGATGTCAATTGGGAAAAGCAAGAAGTATGCCCATAAACCCAAACCTACTAACTCGCACGTAAGTTCTTCATACAAGTCATATGGATTTATGTGGACCAATGAGAGTGCATAATATCTTTGGGAAGAAATATGTGTTAGTTGTAGTTGATGATTACTCTAGATTCACCTGGGTCAAGTTCTTAAGGACAAAGGATGAAACTCCCGATATCATCATCAAACTCATCAAACACCGCAGGTTCGACTTAACAAAACCGCCGTAATTATCCGACAGCATAATGGAACTGAAGTTTGTTAACAAACCACTTAGTGAATTCTATGAAAGCATTGGAATCAGCCATCAAAGAAGTGTTCCACTAACTCCTCAACAGAACGGTGTAGTTGAAAGACGAAATCGAACTCTTGTAGAAGCCGCTAGAACAATGCCGATTTACTCAAAAGTTCCAATGTTTCTCTCAAGCAATTGCCACCGCATGCTACACACAAAATCGCTCCCGATTCACAATCGCTCATGGAAAGACACCATATGAACTTGTCCACAAATGTAAAACCTAATCTCTCTTTCTTTCGTGTGTTTGGAGCATTGTGTTATCCAACTAATGAGGGTCAAGACTTAGGCAAACTTAGAGCTAAAGCGACATTGAGTATTTGTAGGATCTGCACCAAACAAAAAGGGATACCGAATCTACAACAAAAGAACCCGAAATATCATGGAAACAATTCACGCTACGCTTGATGAGTCGACCGTCAAATGGCTCCCGACACTCCAGCTCAGACCCGACTTCAAAACAATGTCCCATTGGTTCATCCCTTGTTCCAAACTCTTCTCAAGAAACTCCATATGTACCTCCATCTCAAGATGATTTAAAGAAATTGTTTGATCCTATGTTTGATGAACTTTATGATTCAAGTACTAATGAGGTGTTGATCCCTACAACAGAGGATGCTCATATTCCAGTGAATGAAGTCAATCCCTCAGTCTCAATATCTTTAAGTCAAGAAGCACCACGATCCTTCGCCTCATCAACAAATCAACATTCTTCAAATGTACATCATGGAAATGTTTCTGGCATCAATGATGAAGTTAATCCCTTTGCTACCCTCAAGATGCTCCATTTGAAAACATATTTGCTCCTCAATCATCATCAACCATCTTCTTCGTGAGACATCAACTCACCTACCCTCAACAACTACCACATGAACACCTTCGAAAATGGACTCACGATCATCCATTAGACAACATCATTGGAAATCCCTCTCGCCCCAGATCAACCCGGAAACAACTTGCAACCGATGCCTTATGGTGCTTCTTCAACTCCGCACTCTCTAAGATCGAACCAAAAGATGTTAAAACCGCCATGAATGAAGATAGCCGGTTCAATGCCATGCAAGATGAAATTCATGAGTTTGATCGACTTGATGTATGGGAGTTAGTACCGCCCAGATGTGCTATGATCATTGCTCTAAAATGGATCTTCAAAGTGAAACTTGATGAGCATGGTGATGTGTTGAAGAACAAGGCTCGATTAGTTGCTAAAGGATACCGCCAAGAGGAGGGTATAGACTTTGAAGAATCTTTTGCTCTCGCTGTTCGAATCGAGGCAATCGAATCTTTTGGCTAATGCCGCTAGTAAGAACATGGTAGTCTATCGATGGATGTGAAAACGGCATTTCGAATCGGAGATCTTAAAGAAGTCGCCTACGCCGCCAACCTAAGGATTTGTGAATCTAGAGCATCCTACTCACGTTTATCGTTTGAAGAAGGCTCTTTACGGTTTAAAGCAAGCTCCAAGGGCATGGTATGATACATCTCAAAGTTTCTTCTATCAACCGGATTTAGCAAAGGAGCAGTTGATCCTACATTGTTCACCAGTGAAGTCGCAAACATTTAACTCAAGTTCAAATTTATGTTGATGATATTATTTTTGCCTCGACTGACCCAATGGAATGTGATCGCTTTTCAAATGAAATGAGTTCAAAATTTCAAATGTCAATGATGGGACAAATGTCATTTTTCTTGGGATTACAAATTTCACAAAGTCCCTGAGGCATTTTCATAAATCAATCTAAATATGCAAATGAGATTTTAAAGAAATTTGGATTTGATTCAAGTGACCCCGCTTGACACCCCCATGATTGACCGAACCAAACTAGATGAGGACCACTCATGGATCATGATTGACCAAACGAAATATCGTAGTATGATTGGATCCCTGATGTACCTCACAGCTAGTAGACCGCATATCTTGTTCGCCGTTTGCATGTGTGCTAGATACCGTGCTAAGCCTACTAAAAAGCACCTTGAAGCGTTAAACGGGTCTTTCGGTATCTCCAAGGAACCATCAATATGGGACTTTGGTACCAGAAGGACACCGGTATGTCACTAACGCCTATGCGATGCCGATCATGCAGTTGTCAAGATACTCGCCGAAGTACATCCGAGGTGCTCGCTTTGGGTGATAAGCTTGTGAGTTGATCTCCAAAGAAGCAAATGAGTACTTCTATTTCCTCTACAGAGGTGAATACATAGCCATGTCATCTTGTTGTGCTCAAATCTTATGGATGAGATCTCAATTATCCGACTATGGCTTTGAATTCAACAAAATCCTCTCTGATCGCGGATAATAAAAGTGCTAATGCTCTCTCATGCAACAACGTTCAACACTCAAGAGCAAAGCATATCGACATTCGACATCATTTCATCAGGAACAAGTGGAAAAAGGTGTGGTGGAACTATATTTTGTGAGGTCTCAATATCGCTAGCGACATCTTCACCAAAGCTCTTCCAAGAGAACGTTTTGAGTTTATTCTTCCACGCCTTGGCTTGAAAAGCCTTCAACCGTAACACTCAAACGCCTTCGTGAGGAAGACGAGGAGTAAAGGTCTATCTTCATCTATCTCTTGTAAATATCTATTCGAAAAACAAAATACAAAATTATAAAACCTTCAAAATCAAATAGAAAAATTATAAAACAAAATCCAAAAAATCAAAAATTCAAAAATCTTCAAAAATATTGTCATTTGTCATGTTTTTCTCGTTCGATAATATCTACGGTTTTGTGTCATTCAAAGAATGACACGGACTTTAGATGTTGTTCAATTTTTCAAAAAAAAAAAAAATCAAAAATCAAAAATCAAAAAATTATTTTTGGGAGAAAGAGAAACAATGGTTTATTGTCATTTCGTGCAATAACCCGCTTTTAAAAGAAAGAACAGAGCCATGTTTTATCCATGTTTTCAAATTCCATGCTCGATTCTATAAACATTTATCTCATTTTGAAAACTAAATGCTTTGAAAAATAACTCTCTCTATTTTTGATAATCATCATGACTTATTTGTCAAAATATCTATCTCTCAATCAACAACCTATGTCATTGATTGAGGGGAGAATGATTTCAATTAAATTAAAAAGTTATTTGGCATTCAATTGTTTTCAAAAGATATTCATGCATGTTTTATCAATGGAGTTTAAAGTCTTAAAATCCGATCCTTATCGCTAAAAACGCTTTCATAATAAAGTCACAATTCTCCTTAAAAGCTTTCAAAATCAATTTAAATCTATAAGAGATCACAAATCTCAAATGATTTGATAATTGTGATCGGGGAGAATGTGTGATTTAAATTGGATTTAAACTGATAATTCGGTAAATGGTTTTATAAGGATGTACATGCTTTGCCTTCCCACATGTGCCAAACGATTTCAAATTTTCCATGCACATGTTGAGGGGGAGCATCTATCTTAAACCAATGATTTGAAACGTGATCAACTTATCTCAATGTGCAGTGTTCCTCTAGTATGTGCAAAACTCTTTTCAAATCTCGAGGCACATATTGAGGGGAGCAAAATCATGAAAACCTCATCCTTCCCCAAAATGCTTTATCTACTTGATTCGATTAGGGAAGTGATGTTGATATTTTTTTAAAATTGCAATCAAAGAAGTTAATTCTTTCTCTTGCCTCCGCGTGGAAAACTATTTCAAATACTTGATTCACATGTTGAGGGGGAGTTCTTCTTCTAAAAATATCAAAAACAATTCAGTTACAAAATGCTTTGATAAAATATCACAAGTATCCGATTGATTTTCAAATGGTTTTCAATTGGTTCCTAATGGCGTATGAACAATACCAAATAGAGCGACCAACTTTACATTATGTATGGTGATATAAGGACGATAAGGTTAGGTATGTGTTCCCATGATCCGCCAGAACCGGAGGGATCTACCTGTGGACTATCCACTAGTTAGTGTAGAGTTCTTAGGTATGATGATAAAAGGAGAAAATGAGATATGGGAAGAGTGCGGACTCGAGACCGAGCTAGTAATCGAATAAACCCAACAAGGTTCTAGTTATGAAGTCTCGGTAAGCACAAGGGGTTGAAGAATTAAAAAGAATTGAATGAGAAAAGGGTGAAAACAAATAGCCCTCCATTTATTCAACCTTAGGCGTAAACCGGTTCAATTCATATGCTAACATGGTAACATCGGTATTGAAGACAAGACGCCATGGACCCAAAGGACGCACCGCACTTCAACTTCCCAAACCACTCAAGTTCCTCTTAAAAGGACTTGTTTCATTCTCACGGGAACCGACATTATCTATCGACTTTCTCTTAGAGATTGTTGATATTGAAGAAGGAGACCCTCTCCCTAGTCTCCTATATAGGATCCAAATATGCACAAATTGAGTCTAGAGCCACGAGATCATCAATAAATCTCATTAGGACACTTTCAATGAAGACTCTCTGTTTCACACAATGTGGAAAGAGAGATTATATCTTGAGTCCTACGCGTTTATCCTTGTGGTATTGCCGTAACATCCGAGTGATATGCAAACATACTCACAATGAAGATGGAAAGCCTTCTGGAGCCAACATCTAACAAGCTCCCGGTAGGTGGCATGTGAGATCTATTATACAGATCAACCATGTGACAACCGAACGTAAACAATGGGGCTTATTCAATCTTTTGAATCAATCCCGGTTCAAAGTTATGGATTGACGGATACATTTGAAAACCGGTCTTTGTGCTTTAAAACTCTTTTCATTAGCACGTCGACCGCGTACTAATTTTTCAAATCAAAAGGTGTTTTATGATTGATAATTGATTTTCATTAAAACCTTCGTAATATTGCAAAAACAATTTCTATTGAGCAATACACGATTGTTTTTCAAATCTCTTTTCATCAATCGCTGGACTAATTCGCCGGTTCACTCAATTCGTTGTCTTTGAGACGCTCCGTTTGAGAACAGCTAGAGTACCAGCAAACAAAACCTCGTCAAGGAAATTCTTCGAATTATACCGATCACAGTGCGATTTGTATCGATCAACGGGAACCGTGGGCCGTGGTACTCAATTCATCGAAGTGATCAAAGACACTTTCGCGGCGCTTTATTGCTAACTCGCCTTATGCGTGTACACCTCGACGCTTGCGTACCGATCGTAATGAAGCGTCAATCCATAGCCACATGCTCACCTAACACATTCATCTCAAAAGAAATCATGATTAGTGCATCAATGACTCGGATATTTTCACTCCATGCTTCGCTACGCCGCCAATATCATGAATCAACTTAAGCTTCCGCTACTCTGATGAGAAGATATCATGATCCGGAATGTGAGCATGTCGGTCCAAATGTCACAACATCACATAATACCAACACCACAATGGATGTATCAGAGATTTTCTATTAGCCGATGATCTCAAAAGTCGGCTCAACATTATTATCACGTGGGATCAAGAAAAGACCTCCACTTGGATTAACCAAACATGCAATGAGTGGAATCAATGACTACGAAGCTTCGAGCAAAGTACTACATCAAAAATGCAAGATCAATTGTTAATGTAATATCTCATTGTATTCAATGTCATTTTAGTATATGTTTGAGGTGACCTCCTTTAGGGGGAGATTGTTAGGAATTAGAAATTCCGGGTATTAAAGAGTCGGTCACCTCAAGTATATGTAATCGTTAGAAAGCTCGTAGTCATAGTATTTTTATGTTAAGTAGTATTTAGTTTAGTAACACCGCGGAGGACGGACGGCTTTACCCAATGTATGCCCGATCCACGTGCCACTCGCTGTGTGCTTATGTAAGACTATATATACTCTCTACCTCCCAAGGTAGAGAGTTGGAGCTCATAATAATATCTTCACTTTCTCTCACTAAGTTCCCTAAACCTCTAACTTTCTCTCTCTAGAATTCCATTTATATGCCACTTGTGTTATATATGGTTTGATGTGTATGTGAAAACTTATAT
>OU343224.1:19493574-19530579 GCA_910596185.1 Chrysanthemum makinoi | reverse complement strand
ACTCCGTTGTGCGGACTCGTAAGACAAGAAAATCTTTCTTGTGAGACTGATTTAGAAATCAGCAAATATTAGGCATAATTAAATAAGACTACTCGGATATGCATAATTTTTATGCAAGAAAAGCTGAAATGCACATGCTAAAATGCTTAACTTAGATCAAATCAATTTTGATAAACGGTCTAGTTCATAAATATGAAGATTTAAAATAGCGAAAATTTTCAGGTGGCTACAGCTTTGGCTTTGAGCTTTCCAAAGTTATCACGATCATTATTTGGGTAGCAAAGGGATCCAAATACATGAAAGTGTTTGAGGTTCGGTTTTCTGTTGTGGATAAGCTCAAAAGGTGTTTTGTTATGGCGTTTTGTAATCATTGAATGGTTCGGTGTAGCATGCGCTGAGACAGATTCACCACAAGTAATTTCGTTTAGCATTGATTAACATCGCTCGGCGCCTTCCACTAACGCATAGCTTGCCTTTCAACAACTCCGCTTTGTTCTCGGGTACGTGCAATGGATGTTTGATTCTCAATTCCCACTTTCTCATAATATTCCCGAAGAGTGTGATTCACTAATTCAGCCTTTGTCTCAATTTGTCGACGGTGTTCGGAGCTGAATTTGAATTTTCGAGAAAGGTGATGATCATCGGTGGAGCTTGATCTTTATTTCGAAGAAAATAAACCCAAGTCCATCTTGAGTAGTCATCAACAATTACCAAGATGTAGCGTTGCCATTATTAATCGCTTGCAGTGCATCGGGCCACACAAATCCATGTGGAGAAGATGAAGCACATGCTGAGAGCAATGGTCCACCTTTGAAGGAAAATGAGCACGAGTGCTTTTCCCTTGTTCACTGCCGAGCAAAGGTGATCTTTAGAATACCGGAATCTCGAGACCTTCAAAAGTTTGTGTCGAGCAAGATTGGTGATGGTTTGAAAGTTTAGATGTGAGAGACGAAGGTGCCATAGCCAGGATTTTGTTGATGTAGCCTTTGAGAGTAGATGATGGGAGATGAAGCAATCATGTCCGTATTGAGATTGTGTACGCATCAGAATTGCGAGAACCGTAAAAATATCGCTTCCTTGTAGATCACTTAATAAAACAAGTTTTCTCCCAAAAGCAACTTCCAAGTCTCCATCGCACGTAATTGACCGATCAAAAGAGATTGTGACCGAGGCCTTCCACATAATAAACCCCGCTAATTTCGATATTGCCATTGATATAATCTCCAGCCCATGATACGCCGGCGATCGTTCCCGAACTCCGACGCCAATGAACTTTGCAACAAAGTTTTGATAACAGTTTAAGGTTGCATGTCATGTGTCGGGAACATCCGCTATAAAAATTCCAGGATGATTCTATCACCTTTGCATAACAATGCATTAATAATGGATGGAATAGAAGTAGATGTGGAACCATGAGTTAGAGGGTTTGACCAAGCGCTATAGTAGAAATACAAACATCAATGATTTTAGGCATCCATTTAAATCCTAGTGTATTATGTAACCATTTCTGCCATCTACAACTAGTCGTAACTTTAGTCTTAGTGAATGCACTAGGTGGTACTACAGTCTTTGGAGGTGACACGAGCTACAGGGGATATCAATGCGCTTAGAATATAAAGAGGGCGGGTTTACCATGCACGCACTTAGAAGCATTAGTGGGCCTAGAGGTATTCGGGTCTTAGGATTCGTGAATGAGACAAGATAGCTCTAGCAACACATTTGTTATGACAATCGAAAGCATACTTTTACTACAAATAACACAAGAAGCATCGATCAATATCAAAAGTACTTAAAGGTTTAGCATTCGTTACAACACTTTTCCATTACATTTGTCAGACGCAATATCTAAAGTGGGTGCAACTTGAGTCTTATTCAAAGTCCTAGGTGTTCTTCTACTCTAATTCTTTATTGTTCTTTTCTTAGGTTGCAACTTCCTATTCTTCCTTGTATTGCTCCTAGGTCAGTGAAGTGCATGGACGCTAGAAAAGAGGCAACTATTCCTATTTCAATAGAGGCGCACATTAGTATTTTGTGGTTTATCAAGTAGGTATTCGGGTTCACTTTGCTAAGTGTTACATGTGCAATTTTCTTAATGATGCTAAGCTGAACTTGTTCATACTTTCCTAACATTTCCCTTAACTTAATGATAGTGTGCACCAAATCTTGATTTTCGTAACGAAGATTTCAAAGAAAAATTCATGACTTCTTTAGTGTGTGCAAGATAATGATCAAGTTCGTTGATGCTTCATCACGGTTCTGTTGAGTAAATCAAATATGACACCATATTTCTTTTTCACTTTTACAAGTTCTTGTTCATATTTTGAGATTTGACATTTCAAAGACGCGTTTTGATCATCCAGCTGCTCAATTTTTGGATTAAACGCTTTGGATTGCAACTGATTGATTTTGTTTTGCAAAGCAAGTTCACGATTTTGACAATCTTTTTAACACCATTGAAGACGACGTTTTGAATTTGAAAGCTCGCTAACGCTTGTTCATTTTCTATTTTAAAGACTCGATCCGATGCAATCGACGATTCACAACAATATAAACAGAATCAACGTAATCACAGAGATATGATCGATGCATATGCAATGTGATTGTAATAACACAAGATTATTGATATCACGTATAACATCTTTCAAGAGTCGATCAACATCTTTTCTCAACAGTTTATTTTTATGTTTAGTATTTGATATCGATGTTTCGCTTTCAAAAATTGTTTTCATGAGACCAAGTTCCTTGTGAAAATCCTTTTCCCAATATAGTGCACAAATTTTCAAATTTTTGACATGGGGTAAAATTCTTTTCTAAAGAATATCTCTATGTTCTCGTGCCATTGGCGATTGAAAATATTGAACTTTTATTTCGTAATGAAATTCAATCTCATGTTCCAAAATTTTGAGGTCAGATAAGAAAGTGTCAAAATATTTGATAACGCGACAACTTTCGGCTTTATTTTTTACTTCACTAAGTGAAGGTAAGGACCATTAATTTGTGCACCATTGTGTTGGGACTAACTTCGAACCTGTGTGATAACCAAAGGTTTGTTAGAAGTATCTTGTTGTGTGACAAAAGTTACGCTTTTGAATAGTTAAATGGTTTGTTATAAACGACATTTTCCATTTTGACCAACTCGCCATCGCGATCTAATTCCTCCATGCGATTATATTCAATAACCATAATTGAATCATCAATTCTATGTTCTCGTGACCAGAACGCCGGGATTTGGTTTGAATGCTCTATTTGAAAACTTAGGTTTGTAATCAGTAAGATTCGGTCCATATCCATTTGGATTTGGTTTGAAAGTAAACTTTTGAATCGTTGTGATTGATTCACCATGTTTATAAACAACATTTCAAACTCTTTGATTTTGTTTTGTAAGTCGACAATTTCTTCAAGATAGTTATCTATTCGATTCGTGGAATGCTTTTTGTACTCGAGAATCTTTTGACAAGTTAACAACTCGCCTTGGCTTTTGAGTTTCCAAAGTAAGAGCCTTAATTTGTTGTTTATGTTCATGTTTCAGTTGTTCTATTTGAGACAACAAAGCATTCTTGGATGTGGCTAGATCACTAATCACGTTGCTCCAAAGATTTTTCGTTTTGATGTGATTTAGCAAAGCGGCTTCAAAACCTTTTTCACGGTTTTCTTGAGTTTTGAAAAAATTGAGTTGCCGTTTTAAGCATTCAATGTCCCCGGTTAACAAAGGCTTACCGGATTGATGAAAGGTTGTATCGACGGACCAGCTTGACTCTGAGAGCTTTAGGGTCGCCCCGAGATTGCTCTCGCCGCTATCAACGCCTGCTCGCATTCCCCGCAAGATTGATGGAATTCTCAAACCCCTTGAACTACTTCTATTTCATATAATTTGGATGTGTGATTATATATGTTCGGCTTGTGCACACATAACAAAGTACAACCCGTACTTGTCAAGAAAGGACCTGGTACGCTTCTGCCACAATCCTTATAAAAGGAGCGAAAGCTTTTACTTTTGAGTAAAACCTATCAAACCTTTCACTTTTCAAGGTTTTGCTCAAAAGAACAAGTACTTCCCCTTATGATTTTCAAAACCTCAACCGCTTATATCACTAGTCAGAGGGGAGTATTTGACTTAAACACTTTGTTCACAAAATGTTCTTTGTGTTATCTTCCCACAAAACTCAAAATGGACATATTTATTCTCAACATTTCTTCAAAAATAATATTTATATGCCATTTTGTAGGGGGAGAAAACTATGTGATAAGAAATATGTTTTGTAAATGCAAATGAATCTTCGGCTACGACTTAACCAATGAATTGACGAGATCTTAACTGTTAGTAACTCAAAAGACTTGTCCAGATCGGTAATAATTTCAAGCTAGTTCGCTAGTGATGTAAACGTTCAGAAGGACTTGTCCGAGTAGAATGTACCATTCGAGAAACTCCCCGGTAGACATGATCTTTGACGGGTTTGACAACCTTCGAGGTTTGTCCACACCTTCAAGGTAGTTATTAGAGCTAGTTGTCACCCAAAGCCGACAATGTAACTCTTTAACTATTCAACGAATCGCTGCCTCATGGGATTGTCTATCTTGAGTCGATCAATTCAAAAGTGCGCTTTTCTCACCGCGGTGATTTGCCTTAACACTTAAGCACATGTTGAGGGGGAGTATTTCTGCTAAAAGATAAAACTCTCACAGTGGTACAAAATGTTTTTTCATTCACAAACACTTCGAGAGATTTTCTTGAAAATGCTTTTATGGCAATGGAGTTATAAGGTGATTAAGGTTAGAATAACCGTCCTATGATCCGCCAGAGCCGGAGGGATCTACCCAAGGACACTACCAATAGTTAGAATTAGAAGTCCTTAGGTATGATTGTAAAAAGGAGAAAATGAGAATCGGAGAAAGAAGGAGTTGAAGAGTTAAAAAGAAATGTAAAGAAAAGGGTGAAAATATATAGCCCTCCAAATTATTCAACTTAGGGCAGAAACCGGGTTCAATTCATATGCTACTGGTTGTCACTTGATGACGCCGGTAATGAAGATTAAAAGTCGCCATGGACCCAAAGGACGATGCACTAAACCGCCTTAGCCACTCAAGTTTCTCTCAACGGAAGCTTGTTTCATTCTCACAGGAACCCTACATAATCTATCGGCTTTCTACATTGCTGATATTAAAGAAGGAGACCTCTCCTAGTCTCCTCGCCAGAAAACCAAAACGCATTATTGAGTCTAGAGCCATGAGATTCATCAAAAGATCTCTTAGGTACACTTGACATTTCATCACTTGTCGTTCAACAATAAGAACATCAGTGGTAATGCTATCGAGTCCTTCACAGATCTTAGCACTGAGAACATTTATGAGAGGTTCACAATTGTGATCCTCGATTGAATGGAAACTCCGCCGTGGTCAACATCAAACAAACATTACTCGACAAACAGTCACTTCGGTAACTCCCCTGATTACGCTTAGTGGTCTCAAACGGCTACAAATGAGGTGATGCTTCGTGTACCTCAACGACTCATTCGAACCGTAGATGTACTTCGTACATCGTGTTATCTCACTGTGGGACTTCGTTCAGAACGCCTTTGTGAGAATTAGAGTTGTGTTTTCACACTATGTCATAACACTCTAAGTTCAAACTTGTAAGTGCCGAAATCCGCTTATTACTAACCTTTCTCATGTTTTCTTCTTATGGAAGCTATGGAGCGGACGATCGTGCGATTCTTCACATGCTCATGCCAATATCATCACTAATGAAAGTTCTCTCGAAAAGCAACACAAAAGTCAGAATGATTCTACGCCAAATCAAAGAATCTACAAAGTTTAAAGACTTAAAGAACTTCATCAAGATCAAATCCAACGCCAAATAGCGTGTGAGCATGTTGAAGAATGATGTGGAGACACTGAGCAAATGCCAAGGCCCCCGAGTGCACTTCATACGATAACAACAACATACTATCACTACCATCACAAAGAACAATGATCAAAGAACAAATATTAAGATGACGCCAAAGCGTAACTGCTTAAAGAAAACAATTTCTCACTGGGAGATTGTTCAAATCAAGGCAAATCTTCTCACAAGAAAGAAGAATGTCGAAGACGCCAAAGCTACTATTACATCAAGACCTTAACCGCTCATATTCATTCATCACCAACACTTAGGGAGATTGTTGAATCACTCCTAAACATAAATCAAGTGTTAGTGATTCATATGTAATAGTTAGCTTATTATGGCCTTTATGTTAGTAATTAGTCTTAGGCTTATGTAGAAGGCCCATAAGCCTAGGCCTAGCCCAATAAGGAAAAGGAAGGGAGTAGGAGTGTTGCCCTAGCTCCCTTCTTAAATACTCTTTGTAATAACCCTCACTTGAGGGTTGGTTGTTCAATTCATTTCTCTATCACTATAGCTACGCATAACCGTCCTTAGTATTCATACGCATAGTGTTTGGTTTGTGTCTTGTTCATCCGATCTTTCTCTCTATCTCTTTCTATTGTGCTTGTGTTGTAAAACTAGTGACCTAACAATGGTATCAATCGCCAAATAGTTGGGTGAACACTTTGATTTTGAAGCTTTTGTTTTGGTCTTACGCCAGTAAACGTGGTTAAAACTTTGGTTCGCTTAAAAACTCATTTTTTCACTTTTCAATCCAAGATTCTTGTACTTTCAATGTTTTAAGGTGTTAAAATATCTGTTTTTGGCATAAAGTTTCAAGCTTTACGCGTGGATACTTGTTTTAAGCTAGTTTTGTACGAGGGTTTCGCTTCACGCAGAATTGTTTTAGACGCTTTGGATCATCAAGTTTCACACTTTTGTGTTATTTTGGTGATATTGAAGCTATTTCATCACAAAAATCTTTAGAAACATCTTTGCAAAAGTCATTTTACGAGTAAACTACGCCGTATCAAAACCCCAATTCTATGCCTTGCTTCTTGGCTTGATCTTCGCTGTGGTTTACTCCGTGTTTTCTGCTTGGATAAGCCTAAAATACGCTCGACTTTGGATATCTTTTGCATCTGTGAGAGTGTAAAAGATCACTTGGGCAAAAACCTAAACTACGCGATAAGCTTAAGCTTACGCCAGACAACCCTTTACGATAAGATTCATCTTACACCTAAGCTTTGTCTTCACGATAAGGTAATCCTACGCCTAAGTTTTCTACGCCTAACTTACTGTTTCGCGATAACTTTAGTGCTTTTTCTCCTTACTTTACGCTAGCTAAACCCATACGCGAACTTTTGTCGTTTAACTTTGGTGTTTTTTATGCATAAGTGCTACTTGGTTTATTGTGATTTCTACGCCTAAGGATACTTCATCAACAAAGGTTCATTCGACTACAAAGATCCATTTTATAACACAAGTTTTTCAACATGTCACAACCACCATACTCTAATTATTTCCCTTACACTTATACTCAAGGTCAATTAAGTCCACAACATCAACAATGGAATTAACAACAAGCAATTTATCAACAACAATTTTAATCAACAACATACTCCCCAACTTGCAGCAATTCTACAACCTCAAATGGTTCAACCACCAACAAGTCTTCAAGTTCAACCCTACACAAACGATTTCAATCAACATCCATCAAGGAACACTATGAAGGAACCCACTTGGTTTGCAAAGATGTGTGAAGCTTTAAGCAGCCAACAATCAATTCATGAGGTCGATCACTTGATAGACCTCCAATACTTACTCCAGTGAAACTACATCAATGGGTGATTAGGTTCTTTAGGTTTTGTGATCTCAAGAAGCCACATGGAAAGTTCTTAAAGAAGGTTATCTTGGAAGGTCCATTTGAGATGCCTACCATCATTGTACCGAAGATCCAAATGCTAATCCACCAAGAGATGAACAATCAAACATTGCTACTGCATGCACTGAATGCGAAGAACTTCTACACTATGAAGCTGATGAGCTTGCAATTCAATATATCCTTTTAGGATTACCAAACCCAATTCTTCGAAGTGTTGATGCTCAAAAGATCAAAGGCAATGGGAACATATTCATCTTCTAATGGAAGGATCTCGACTCAATCAGAGGATATGGAATCAAAACTTTACTTGGCTTATGAACACTTCATGATTGAACCTGGAGAGACACTAGAGTCTTATCATCATCGATTCTCGGACATCATCAATGATTTGGATAAACACAACATCATCATGCCAAGAATTGCGCTAATACTAAGTTCCCGAGTAGTCTTGGTCCGAATGGGAGAAGTATGTCATTTTTCCCGCCAAGCCAAGAACATGCATCATTCTACATACGGATTGTTGTACGATTACTTGAAGCCTCATGAAAAGGAAGTTGATAGGAAAGGATTCTCCGTGCTCAAATTGCACCGCCACATCCGAAAATCAACAACTTGCTTTGTATGCTCAAAATAGTTATTCTCCTCAACCAAAGAACTCAACCAATCGCTACAATCACACCATATGATCCTTCACGCCCACAATCTCAACAAACTCAATTGGTTCCATACACAACAACAATGCTAAAGCATTTGTCGCTGAAGCTAATGAGGAATCGATCCGTCAAGCATTGCAACAAGTGTTTGTTATGATTGCTAATGCTTTTGGCCGTTATACCAACAAATCCAACAATCTTATTCGTTCCTCATCTAACACAAGGAATCAGTCAGTTGTGAACAATGGACGAGTTGAAGTTCATAATCGTGGTTATGGTCGTCAGATGGGCGGTGGTCAAGGGTTCAATGCTATGGGTAGAAATAACAACAGAGCTCAAATGGTGGAATAGGGAAATGCTCAGAATGGGTTGAATGGTCTTCGATGCTACAACTGCAATGAGAAGGGACACTGGCTAATGCATGCCCAAAGCCGAGGACTAGGGGCGCGTTTATCACAAAGAGGCTCTCCTTTGGCTTTTAAGGATGAAGTGGTGGAACTCTCACGCACAAAGAACATAATTTTATGGCGGCGATGCGACTGATGATGATATGGAGGACTTGCGTACCAATGCGTTGTTATGTTGATGGCTAATATGCATGAGTTACACATGAGTGACACAGCCCAGTGTATGCCAATCGATGGCTTGTCTCGCACCGAACAAACTATATTTATCTCTCGATCTATATCTCCGCAACATCCTGAACCGCAAGGCTCGAATGTTCAAAATGAGTCGTCCACATCTCATTCCGACGATTTTCAACTAGACCCTGTAGTTATATTTGACGATCAAGATGACCTTATGGTTTCCCTTGATAATCAAATTGACTCGGTGGTTATACTTGAGGATCTAAATAATGATCATGTTGTGACTCACGCTGAACACACTCAACTTTTGCCTCGTCTAAATGTTGATCTGCTGTTAAAACCAACAATCGATAGTGGAAGAATGTCGTGTGAAATCAAGGACTTGAAAAGTAAAAAAATGCACTGTTAACCAAGGATTTTGAATGTTTACAAAAGCAATTCAACTTTTTCAAAACTCAAGAAAAACGTGAAAAGGTTTTGAAGTAGCCTTTGCTAAATCTCATCAAAATGAAAAATATTTAGAGAGACAGATGTGTGATCTAGCCGCTTCGAAGAATGCTTTGTTGTCCGAAATAGAACAATCGAAACATGAAAATAAAAAGCAAATTAACGCCTCACCTTGGAAAATCAAAAGATAAGGCCGAAGTTATTAACTTGTCAAAAACAGCCCGCATACAAAAAGCATTCAACTAAACGAATAGATGATCATCTTGAAGAAATTATCGGCTTGCAAAACAAACTTAAAGAGTTTAAAATTGTTATTTACAAACATGGCGAGTCGGTCACACCTATTGAAAAGTTTACTTTAAAACCCAATCCAAATGGATATGGACCTAATCTTGCGCGACATAAAACCTAAGCTTTCAACCAAAGCATTCAAACCAACTAAGTTTCCAAAGTAATATCAAATTGATAATTATGTTATGAGTGTTGTTGAATATCATCGCCAAGAGGAATTAGATGCGTAAGACGAGAGTCGATAAAAATTAGAAAACGTTGTTTACAACAAACCTTTTAACTATTCAAAAGCGTCACTTTCGTCACACCAACGGATTCTTCTAACACACCAAGGATTATCATAAAACGCTTGAGTCTTCTAATGTTAATCCCCAACCAGATTACGCACAAACTTATGGTCCTTTACCTTCCATCGGTGAAGTAAACTCAAAACCTGAAAATCACAAAATTCTTAGATATTTTGACCTTTTCATGGCTGACCTCAAAACATTACAACATGAGATAGAATATCATTTTGAAATCAAAGTTGAACATTTTCAATCGCCTCGCGCCGAGAACAAAGAGACATTTTTCGAAAAATCTTTTACCAAATGTTAAAATTTGAAAATTGTGCATTATCGGGAACGGACTTTCATAAGGAACTTGATTGATGAAGGTCGCTGAGAAAACGTAAACATCTATTTCTAATACTAAACGTAAAAGAAAATGTTGAGAAAAGATGTTGATCGACTCTTGGAAGATGTTATCCGTGCTGATGTCCATAATGTTGTGTTATTGAATTCTTTGTCATATGCATTATATCTCGCCGATACGTTGATTCTGGTGGTAATGTTGAGTATTCGATAATGTGCATCGATCGAGTCTTTAAAAGTTGAAAATGAACGATTGTCAAACGAAGCTTTCAATGCAAAACGCCGCCTTAATTGGTGTCAAAAAGATATTCACGATCAACAACTTGCTTATCAAAACAAAATCGCCCAGTTGCGTGCAAAATCTTCTGATCTAAAAATTGAGCAACTGGATGATCAAAATGTGTCTTTGAAATGTCAAATCTCAAAATATGAACAAGAACTTGTAAAAGTTAAACAAGAATATGGTGTCATATTTGATTTATTTAAAAAGACTCGTGATGAAGCATCTAATGAACTTGATCATTATCTTGCACACACTAGAGAAGTTATGCATTTTGCTGGAAATCTTCGATCTGAAAATCAAGATCTGATTCACACTATCTTAAAGTTAAGAGAAATGTTAGGAAAGTATGAACAACTTCCGCCTACCGTGATTAAGAGAATAGCACCGGTAACACTTCGTAATCGTGAACCTAGCATTCCTACTGCCAAATCACAAGTTGCTAACGCTTCCTTCTACCTAAACAGTATAGTTGCTCTTTTACAAACGCCGACTTCACGCCTAGAGCAATACAAGGAAGAATAGGAAGTTGCTAACCTAAGAAAAGAACAATAAAGAATGCTAAAGTAGAATAACACCCTAGGATTATGAATAAGACTCACGTTGCTTCAACTATAAATATTAAGGCCCTGCAAATGTAATAGAAATAGTGATGTAACGAATGCTAAACCTTAAGTACTTTGATATGCACCGATGCACCTTGTGTTATTTGTCGTAAAAGTATGAATTTTGATTTTCATGACAAATGTGTTGCTAAAGCTATCATCTCTCGCTTACGGAATCCTAAGAATCGGAATACCTCTAGGCCCACTAATCTTTCTAAGTCCGTGCTTGGTAAACCGCCCTCTTTAGATTCTAGAAACGCATTGTTGTCCCTCAGAGCTCGGAGCCACCTCCTAGGAATGTAGTACCACCTAGTGCATTCACTAAGACTAAATCAAATACTAGTTGGAGATGGCAGAAATGGATATATAACACACTAGGATTTAAATGGATGCCTAAACTTATTGATGTGTGTATGTCTACTATAATCGCCCTAAACCCTCTAACATTTCGGGTTCCACATCTACTTCTATTCCATCTGTCGCCTCGTGTGTAATGCGGTGATGACATTCTCTCGATTGTTGATATGGATGTTCCCTACAATGACAGCAATATTAAACTGTTATCAAACTTTATTTCAAAGTTCATTGGCACCGCCGATTCGAATGATCACTTCGCAGCAATCATGGGCTACGGAGACTATATCAATGGGAACATCGAAATTAGCAGGTTTTATTATGTGGAAGGCCTCGGTCACAATATGTTTTCGAGGTTTACTTCCTGTGATGGAGATTTGGAGGTTGCATTCGTGGAGAAATCTTGTTTCATTCCGATCAACAAGGAAACGACCTTATGTCCGCTCGCTGTAATTCAAGTCTTTACACTATCTCTATGCAAGACATGGTTGCTTCATCTCCCATCTACTTACTTTCAAAGGCAACATCAACAAAACTCCCGGCTATGGCAATCCGCCGCTCTATCACATCTTAAACTTTCAAACTATAACCAATCTTGCTCGACAAAAAACTAGTTGAAGGTCTCCCACGATTCCGGTATTCTAAAGATCACCTTTGCTCACCTTGTGAACAAGGGAAAAGCACTCGTGCTCATTTTCCTTCAAATATGGAACACGTTCTCAAAGATGTGCTTCATCTTCTTCACATGGATTTGTGTGGCCCGATGCTCCTGCAAACGATTAATGGCAAACGCTACATCTTAGTAATTGTTGATGACTATTCACGCTGGACTTGGGTCTATTTTCTTAAAAGCAAAGACCAAGCTCCATGATGATCATCACCTTTCACAAAATACGTGTTCAAATTCAAACACCGCTGACAAATAAGAACGCATAAAGGAACTCAATTTGTTAACAAAACTCTTTGTGAATTTTATGAGAAAGTGGGAATTCAAAGATCGACATCTATTGCACGCATTACACCAACAAAACGAGTTGTTGAAAGACTAAACCAACGTTAGTGGAAGCCGCAAGAACAATGTTAATCAATGCTAAACTCCCAGATACTTATGGGCGTAAGTCGTATTCATCGTGCTATACTCAAAACCGTCTATGCTTACAAAACGCCACAACAAAACGCCTTTCGAGCTTGTCCACAAAAAAACCAATCTCAAACACTTTCATGTCTTTGGATCTCTTTGCTATCCTAATAATGATCGTGATGACTTTGGAAAGCTCAAAGCCAAAGCTGACATTGGAGTCTTTATTGATATTGTGATAATTCTAAAGGTTTCCTAACTGGAATCGCCGAACAAAGGAGGTTATGGAAACGATTCATGCTCATTTTGATGAACTTACGGAAATGGCTTCGGAGTATAACAGCTTGGAACCCGGTCACAACCGCTTAAACTTCCCCCAAACCCCATCATCACCGAACAAAGCCCCCAAATTTTACTCGCCAACAAATGGAAAACTTTTTGCTCCTGCTCGCTGATCGATATTGATGAACGTGTCGTGTATCCGCTTCAACCCGATACTACTCTTATACCGATACACTCGCTACAACAACCATCTGAAGAAGCACCACCAGCTTGACTCCAACACAACATTGAACAAACCGTTTCCAACAATGATGAACCGGTCGATGATGTTCTTAATGAAGTACCCCCATCTCGCAGATTTTGATCCAAATACGCTTCTTTAACCCATTTGCTAATGAGACCGCTAGCACCTGATGTCGCTGAATCTTCAACAACCCATTTGAATCCTCAAAATCGCACAACGATACCAACATCAACCCTTTACACATCGATGGACAAAAGACCATCCTCTGGAAAATATTATTGGCAACCCAAATCAACCAGTCGTTACGAGACAACGCCTTCACTCGATGGTGAACATTGCATTTATGCACTCACCGTCCGCCAATCCGAGCCTAAAACATTAAAGACGAATGACAAAAGACAACTAGATTGAATCCATGACAAAGACAACCGGGTTGAAAGACCATCAAGGTCTACGCCATTGGTCTAAAATGGATTTGGAAGAACAAATTGATAATCAAGGGAATGTCATCGTAAACAAGTCACGCCCGGTGGCTAAGGGTTATAGACAGAAGAGGGTATTGACTTTGAAGAATCATTTGCCCGCTGCTCGCCTTGAGGTCGCTGATATTTCATGCCTCGCAGCTCATATGAACATCACGGTCTTCGATGGACGTCCAAAACCGCTTTTCAATGGTCAACCGAAGAAACAGCTTATGTCGCCACGAAGGATTCGCTGATCCCGCGCTCCGAACCATGTCTACAAACCGAACTCAGATGGTCTCAAACAAGCTCTGCGGTATGATAAGCTATCATCTTTCCTCATTGCCAATAATTTACCAAAGGTTCGGGTCGACCAACTCTTTTCATACAATATCATGGGGAACATATTTTAATTGTTCAAATTTACGTGGATGACATCATTTTTGGGTAAACATATAAAAAGTACTCATTCGCTTTTGATAAACTAATGAAGAAACATTTTGAAATGTCAATGATGGATGAACTTACGTTCTTTCTAGGACTGCAAGTTCATCAATCACCCCGTGGTATTTTCTTGAGTCACCCAATTATGCCCTTGAAATTCAACAAATTGAATGAATACTTGTGATACTTATGCCACACCAATGGCACATACCAAGAAGCGGGACGCTGATTTGCATGGGAAATTGGTTGACCCTACCAAATACCGTAGTATTATTGGGTCTCTCATGTATCTAACAAATGCCAGCACTGATATTGTCTTTTCCAGATATCTATGCTCCCGCTATCGCCGCACCAACCAAACCCACCTCTCAAAGGCAAAAAGAATCCATACACCAAGGGAACCATTAATTGGGGATCTCGTATCCGGCGATTCTGTTTTGAACTAATCACTTTTTCAGACGCTGACCACGCAGGATGCTTAGACTCTCGGAAAAGTACTTCAGAAGCACTACAATTTCTTGGTGACAAACCGGTGTCTTGGCAATCGAAGAAGCAGGATGTACATCACGCCGCCCTCAACCAAAGGAATATGTAGCCATGTTCGCGTGTTGTGCTCAAGTCATTTGGATGAGAACACAACTCAAAGACTATGGTTACGTGATTTGACAGTAATCCCGATGTACCGCGACAATCGGAGTGCCATTGCTATCTCGCAACTCCGCTTCAACACTCAAATCAAAGCACATCGATCTTCGTATCACTTCATCAAGGACCACATGGAACAGGTAATGTTGAATTATACTTCTGTAGGTAATACCAATTGGCGATCTTCTCACCAAAGCCTTAGCTCCTGCTAGGTTTAATGAGTTGGTTCACCGAATTGGTATGAGGTGTTTGACTCAAGAGGAATTGGATGACCTCTTAAAACATTCTTAAAACCCACCAAACACCAAAACCTCTTGTAAATATTTTTCAAAACAAAATACAAAAATATAAAAATCGATAAAACAACAAAAATATTCTTCTGTCTATATTTCTTATAACATGGCAAGTACAAATCTTCCATCAACACTCAAATCTTTCAAAATTCAGTATTTTTCTGATCAAGTGTTGAGGGGGAGAAAGCAAATATTTTTCAGTTTCATAAAACCTTGTACTTGCATGTTATCTTTTCCCGGTTGTTTCCTTTAATAATGGTGGTCACATTTCTGGTTTTTGACACTCCTCGGACTAAAATTAATAAACTTTCTTTATTACTTAAGTCGAGGGGGAGTGTCATCAAAGTTATTTCCAAATATTCTTCGTTTGGTAACCAAAATGGAAGTTAAAAGACTTTGGATGAAAATGGAAAAGGTGGAGGGACTAAAACTGCCAAAAGCTCAAACTCTTTTTTAATAAAACTCCTCCACCTAACCTAATATTCACATTTATTACTCATACCAAACAAATTCTAAGCAGAAAAATCTTTCTTCAAATCCGATTATCTGATCTTCAATTTGTAAGTGATTTTGTGTTCTTAACAAGTTTTTAAACTATGGTTTTGAATTTCATGCGAATCCAACGGTTAAAACTTAAGATTTAATGATTTTTGTGTTTTACGATATGTTAGAACACATAATCTTGTTTATGTGTTTGAGGTTAAAAGGATTGTGTCAAAACGTTTCTTTTACATCACTAATACCATTCTTACACTCAAAACACACCCGAATCACGTGATTGATTGAATTTGAAAACTAGGGTTTATGCGTGGTTTGGGTATTCTCAAAGGTGTATGTTTTTGGTCAAAAGATTGTTATGAGGTTGATATTATAGTGAATTGATAATATCTTTGCTTTGAAACAACCTTAAACACTAATTGATTCAGAATTAGAGATTAGGGTTTAATGTTCTTGAGAAATGGGTATTTTTGATTCATCGCTAATTGATGTTAATACTTGGTTATATCACTCACATGACATCTTAGAACTACCGTAAAAACTTTGGTTCAATTCCGATGGTTAAAAAATCTTACGCGTAATCTTTGAACTATTAGGGTTTTGGCCTACGCATAAGGTTCTTTACGCGTAAACTGTTTGATGAGTTTTCATGCCATGATATGTTATACAATAAATGTATGTGTTAATATTGATACTATGATGAATTTATTTCAGGATTGTCACAAGTGAAAATTCTAATCAAGGTTATTAGCAATCCACGATAAGGATCACCTTACGCCGTAGCATGTTATGTAAGAGAAATCTTACGCGTAGCATTTACGTGTAAGGTTCTACATATGGGACTACGCTGCATCCCTGGAAGGATATGCAACAAAGGACCTCTACGCATAAGGTCTACTCTTACGAGTAAGCCTTATGCGTAAGGTTTTATATGTGCTTACGCGTAAGCTCTACGCATAAGGTCCCCTGTTCCTACGCTGATGAGTGCTTATTCACTCATCATTTTTACCCATCTAAGACCGCAAAAATGACCAAAAAAACACCCAAATATGCTCAAAATGTGTTATAAATGTCCTCGGAGTGTTTTTTATGTGTTTCAGGTACAAAGGATAGAAAACAAGGCAAAAACGTGCAGAATTGAGCTAGGAATAGAAAACGTGCTTTGAAGATGGAGCCGAAAGCGGAATTTCTACATTTTTCAGAGTCCGGGATTCATTTTTGGGAGTGAGCTTGGGAATCAGACTCAAAACCTAACCCTAAACCCAAATGTCCATTTTACCCTTTTCCCGAACCCAAAAATTACCATTTTACCCTTTTTCACAAAAATCCTAAAATACTCTTTCTTTCTAAATCCTTATTTTTATTTAAAACCAATTATTTTTCAAAAACCAATTTTTATTAAAAGTTTTCTTAAAAAAAAAAAAAAAAAGTTTTTAACAAAAACACAAAAAATACTTTTACTTTAAAACAATTTTACTTAATACTTTTTTTAAACCCTTTAGTTAACCCTTAATTACCCATTAAACCCATTTACCCCTTAAATACTTTAACCCAAAAAGAAACCCAACCCATATTATTTGACCCTTCTTCCCCTGTTTACCCAAAACAAGAAAACCCGCTTCACCATTTTTGCCCGCCAAAACTCTCTCACCCACAACCCTTGTCTTCTTCCCCAGGGTCATTCCCAACTCACTGATAACCACGAAGCAATGAAACCCCACATTCCATTGGGCACAAGGCCATGTTGGCAATCCCAAATGACACTATTGGTGCTAAGGTCGTGAACGGCTCAGATTCATGAGATTGGGCTCCAAGCGAAAATCAATGGATGATATTGAACCAAAGAAGCACAAAATCTCCAAGTCCTGCTTTTCTCTCAAAGAACAAACACAAGAAGCAAGACCTAGCTTATTTTTTTTAGTATAAATAGATAGCTCTTGTAGCCATTTAAAGGCATTAGGTTTTAGTTTTTTTAAAGTTTAGTTTCGCTTTTAAGTTGTAATTTATCTTTTAAATTAATGAAAACTTTTTTAGCTTATTTACTTATTGTTCATCAAATGAATAAGCACTTTTGTGCTTATTTGCTTATTACCATTTACTATTTGTTCTAAAGCCTTATTTTTAATTGCAAATCAGTTTTACAAAAGAAAATCCAAGTTAGCTTTTAAGAAAAATTCGTTTTATTAGTCTAACAAATTGCATGTGGTGTTTGGTTTAAGCTCTAATATGGGTCAAATCCCATTTTCACCCACTTTGACTTTGTAAGTCAAAGTTGTCTTAAGGTTTTAATTGGTTTTTAAAAGTTTTCAATCCGTTTTCTTCAAGTTTAGCTCAGTAAAAAAAAAAAGATAAAAATTTTCTCAAAAAATCTCAAGAAATAAAGATATGCTCATCCTTTTTTTTTGTAGCTTAATTCTAATCAAAACTCCTTAAAAAGTGCTTTTCTCACATCTCAACATACCACTTTCAATATAGCCTTAGCTTATTTGCACATTAGGATAGTAGATTTAGCTTAAATTTGTACTAGAAACTTGCATGTGGCCACTTTATTAACTCAACTGCAACAAAGTTCTTAAATGGCCAAGTGGCTTGTTTTTTTTAGATTTTTCATTTGCTTATTACTAGGTCTTATAAGCTAAAATTTGGTATGCAACATCTTGGGTTGGTAATCTGTCTTATGCACATTTTTGTGGAATTTTAGTCGTAGCTTATTAGTGCTTAATTTGCCCTTGAAAAGCCCTCTAGGACTTTTCGTCTCCATAACAAAGAAGACCACAATCCCCTTTTTAGCTTATTAGTTGTCTGTTTAGCTTATTCTGATTTCCTCATGTGCTTATTAGTTAATATAGGTTAGGATAGTTTAAGATTAGCTTATTTGGTTTCCCTTATTACTTATTTAGTGCTTTTGATAATCTTTTTAGTCCATTTTTAGCTTAAGGTCCCCTAGTGTAGCTTATTTAACCAACCTGCTTATCCCCTTATCTTTTAGCTTATCTCATTTTTTTTTGCTTATTCCAGTATTAAGTGCTTATTTCCATTTTTTAGTGCTTATTTAAGCTTTCTTTTTGATAAAAATCTGATAGTTAGTTGTCCTTGTGTTAAACTGTTGAAATAAGCTTCAAGGTAAAATGCTTATTGTTAGCTTTTATAAAGTGTTCATTTACAAAAAGTACTTATTTCCTCCCCAACCTTAATTTGCAAAAAGAAAATTTGAAAAAAAAATGTTTGCAAAAAAATAAAAATAAATGCTCTTGCGGGATTCGAACCCTAAGACTTAAATTGCATTATTTTCACTTTTGAGCTCGGGATTAACCCGGTTTTCACGCTTTGCATTGTAGCACCCTAGGACTTAATTTAGCTTCATTTATTGTTTCATATGCTTAGTAGTAGCTAATTTATCATTTACTTTGTTCCCCTAGCCTTAATTACTTTCCCGTTAATTAATTTGTAGAA
Source organism: Chrysanthemum makinoi (assembly GCA_910596185.1). NCBI lineage: Eukaryota > Viridiplantae > Streptophyta > Magnoliopsida > Asterales > Asteraceae > Chrysanthemum > Chrysanthemum makinoi. The sequence goes on along the minus strand of OU343224.1, from coordinate 19,511,587 downwards.
ACGTAATCAAAACAAAAAATCTCGAACAATTCAAGCATTTTAATAACAAACCAAAACGTTATCCTCAATTCACACCTCGTTAGACACGGACCCGGTGCAATCACTTACCCGGTATCACTTATATCACATTCGTGAGTTTTGGCACGATAACCCTTTTCCTAAAAGGTTGATTTGTCGATTCTCGCGTGTATCGTATATTTGATATATTTTCTTACACATCAATTTTTGCCCGCCGCCGGGAGGTTGTGTTGCAACAATATCGTTAAGGTTTGACGATTAGTGACTTGAAGAACCTTCCTCGTGAAGTTATTTGCTTTCCAAAACCCAAAACCCAAAAAAATTTCCTTTTCAAAATTTATTTTCCTTTATGTTTTCTATTTATCAAAACCCCAAAAATATTCTTCTCATTCCTCTTATCCGTTTAATTCTATTTCTCTTACCCTCTTGTACCATTTAATTCTATTCTTCGTTATCCTCTCAATCGCATAATTCTATTTCTTTTACCCTCTTATGTTTAATTCTTTGTGATGTCTTCGTCTTACCAATTTGGTTGTCAATGGTGCGGGGGACCTCAAAATGGTGGAAGTTGCCCCGGTTGTAGCATTGTGAATTGTGAAACGGGTTTGTCTATGACCAAAATCCCTACAATGAAACAACCAATTTCCTTGACCAACCCCCACACTATGAGATGGAGACATATTCTTGTGAGTATTGTGGAGGTCCTCACCCGAGTTTTGAGTGTCAAGCAGGGAGCATGCTTGTCTATGAGCAAGATCCATGTAACAATCAAAATTTTGGTTTTGACCAATATCCACATAATTTACCGAATCACTCACAACAATCATACTGGTTGTGAGTACGTGGAGGTCCGCACTATAATGCTGATTGTCAAACGAGGAATCCGCTTTGTCTATGAGCATGATCCTTGTAACAATTATGACTATTCTTATCATAACCAACCTCCACAAGCATCAAACATTTCAAACACAACCTCCCAAGAATTTCTCAAGAACTTCTCCAAAATTGTCTCGATATACTCAAAGATTTAAAAGAATTGGTTAAAAAGAGTCTCGCCGAAAACGTGATGGAGAATTATTAGCTGAAGAGCAAGCAGCTAGAGTAAGTTCCCAATATTGGAAACCTCTCGTGTACGATTATGATGATGACGACGATGATGATTCTGATGAGGAATATACGACTTCGAGTGGCAATCCCACCCCCGTGAAGGAAGTTAAAGAAGGAAAGAGTATGGGAGAATTATTGGCGGAGGAGAATGTGAAGAGTCTACTTGCTACATATGATAAAGTCAGCATAAATGAGCAAGAAGGAAAAGTATGGCGTAATTGTTAGCGGAGGAGAATATGAAGAGCATAAGAGCTGTGTATGGTTACAATAAATTGATGACGCTCATGATGATTCTTCGAGTGGAAATCCCACTCCGCTTCGAGCCTTTCATTTTCGACCCTTCCCCTTCACTCACGCCAGTTGAGAGAAGTGACGTCATTTTGGAAGAGGTCGATGATCATATTTCTCCAAAAATTGTTAATCCCAAGGACTCTCTCACCATGGGGGATGAGCATCTTAGCACTATTCCGAAAACGGAATCGTCTAGTGTTGAGAACTTCGTCCCAATCCCAAGTGAGTCTGAGGATATATCCGATAGCGATTGTGATTTGCCTTTTGTGATTCTTCGACATTTCGAGGTTACTTCCGGGAGTTTCTCAAATCCTCTTTTTGAATTTAATAATGACTACACTTTTGGGAAAGTAAATCCTCTTTTCGATGAAATGTATGAGTTCGATATAGAGACCATCACGGAAGTGGTGGAAATTGCTAGCTCTCAGAGCATTTTGAAATGTACTCATTCGCTTTTGATAAACTAATGAAGAAACATTTTGAAATGTCAATGATGGGTGAACTTACGTTCTTTCTAGGACTGCAAGTTCATCAATCACCCCGTGGTATTTTCGAGTCACCAATTATGCCCTTGAAATTCGAACAAATTGAATGAATACTTAGATACTTATGCCACACCAATGTCACATACCAAGAAGCTAGACGCCGATTTGCATGGGAAATTGGTTGACCCTACCAAATACCGAAGTATTATTGGTCTCTCATGTATCTAACAATGCCAGACCGATATTGTCTTTTTCCGAGATATCTATGTTCCCGCTATCGCACCAACCGAAACCCACCTCAAAGGCAAAAGAATCCTCCGATACACCAAGGGAACCATTAATTGGGGATCCGTATCCGGCGATTCGGTTTTGAACTAATAGCTTTTTCGTGACGACCACGCAGATGCCTGGGACTCTCCTGAAAAGTACTTGAGCACTACAATTTCTTGGTGACAAACCGGTGTCTTGGCAATCAAGAAGGATCAGACATCGCTGTCCTCAACCAAAGCGTAATATGTAGCCATGTCACCATGTTGTGCTCAAGTCATATGGATGAGAACACAACTCAAAGACTATGGTTAAGATTTGATGTAATCCCGATGTATCGCGACAATCGGAGTGCCATTGCTATCTCGGTAACTCGGGCCTCAACACTGAAATCAAAGCACATCGATCTTCGTATCACTTCATCAAGGACCACATGGAACAGGTATCGTTGAATTATACTTCAGCTATCACCAATTGATCTTCTCACCAAAGCCTTAGCTCTCGCTAGGTTTAATGAGTTGGTCCACCGAATTGGTATGCGGTGTTTGACTCAAGAGGAACTGAATGAACTCTTAAAACATTCTTAAAACCAGCCAAACACCAAAACCTCTTTTGTAAATATTTTTCAAAAACAAAATACAAAAATATAAAAATCTGATAAAACAACAAAAATATTCTTCGTTTCTATATTTCTTATAACATGGCAAGTAAAATTTCCATCAACACTCAAATCTTTCAAAATTCAAGATTTTTCCTGATCAAGTGTTGAGGGGAGAAAGCAAATATTTTCAGCTTCATAAACCTTGTACTTGCATGTTATCTTTTCCTGTTGTTTCCTTTAATAATGGTGGTCACATTTCGTTTTCGACACTCCTGACTAAAATTAATAAACTTTCTTTATTACTTAAGTCGAGGGGGAGTGTCATCAAAGTTATTTCCAAATATTCTTCGTTTGGTAACCAAAATGGAAGTTAAAAGACTTTGGATGAAAATGGAAAAGGTGGAGGGACTAAAACTGCCAAAAGCTCAAACTCTTTTTTAATAAAACTCCTCCACCTAACCTAATATTCACATTTATTACTCATACCAAACAAATTCTAAGCAGAAAAATCTTTCTTCAAATCCGATTATCTGATCTTCAATTTGTAAGTGATTTTGTGTTCTTAACAAGTTTTTAAACTATGGTTTTGAATTTCATGCTTAATCCAACGGTTAAAACTTAAGATTTAATGATTTTTGTGTTTTACGCATAAGTGTTAGAACACATAATCATTGTTTATGTGTTTGAGGTTAAAAGGATTGTGTCAAAACGTTTCTTTTACATCACTAATACCATTCTTACACTCAAAACACACCCGTAATCAATATTGATTGAATTTGAAAACTAGGGTTTATGCTGGGTTTGGGTATTCTCAAAGGTGTATGTTTTTGGTCAAAAGATTGTTATGCTGAGGTTGATATTATAGTGAATTGATAATATCTAAGTTTTGAAACAACAACCGAAACACTAATTGATTCAGAATTAGAGATTAGGGTTTAATGTTCTTGAGAAATGGGTATTTTTGATTCACGCTAATGGATGTTAATACTTGGTTATATCACTCACATGACATCTTAGAACTACCAGAAAAACTTTGGTTCAATTCCGATGGTTAAAAAATCTTACGCGTAATCTTTGAACTATTAGGTTTTGGCCCACGATAAGGTTCTTTACGCCAGAACCGCTTGATGAGTTTTCATGCCATGATATGTTATACAATAAATGTATGTGTTAATATTGATACTATGATGAATTTATTTCGTGATTGTCACAAGTGAAAATTCGTAATCAAGGTTATTAGCAATCACGATAAGGATCACCTTACGCCAGATGTTATGCGAGAGAAATCTTACGCTGCAGTAGCATTTACGCAAGGTTCTACATATGGGACTACGCAGATCCCGTGAAGGATATGCGTGAACAAGGATTCCCTCCCACGATAAGGTCTACTCCTACAGTAAGCCTTATGCAAGGTTTTATATGTGATTACGTAAGCTTTCACGATTAGGTCCCCTGTTCACCGATGAGTGCTTATTCACTCATCATTTTTACCCATCTAAGACCACAAAAACGACCAAAAAACACCCAAATATGCTCAAAATGTGTTATAAATGTCCTCGGAGTGTTTTTTATGTGTTTCATGTACAAAGGATAGAAAACAAGGCAAAACGCGCAATTGAGCTAGAATAGAAAACGTGTTTGAAGATGGAGCCAAAGCGGAATTTCTACATTTTTTCGAGTCCGGATTCATTTTGGGAGTGAGCTTGGGAATCAGACTCAAAACCTAACCCTAAACCCAAATGTCCATTTTACCCTTTTCCCGAACCCAAAAATTACCATTTTACCCTTTTTCACAAAAATCCTAAAATACTATTTCTTTCTAAATCCTTATTTTTATTTAAAACCAATTATTTTTCAAAACCAATTTTATTAAAGTTTTCTTAAAAGTTTTAACAAAACACAAAAATACTTTTACTTTAAAAACAATTTTTACTTAATACTTTTTTTTAAACCCTTTTAGTTAACCCCTTAATTACCCATTAAACCCATTTACCCTTAAATACTTTTAACCCAAAAAGAAACCCAACCCATATTATTTGACCCTTCTTCCCTGGTTTACCCAAAACAAGAAAACCCGCTTCACCATTTTTGCCCGCCAAAACTCTCTCACCCACAACCCTTGTCTTCTTCCCCGTGGTCATTCCCAACTCACTGATAACCACGGCAATGAAACCCCACATTCCATGATGGGCACAAGGCCATGTTGGCAATCCCAAATGACACTATTGGTGCTAACGGAACGGCTCAGATTCATGAGATTGGGCTCCAAGCAAAAATCAATGGATGATATTGAACCAAAGAAGCACAAAATCTCCAAGTCTCTGTTTTCTCAAAGAACAACACAAGAAGCAAGACCTAGCTTATTTTTTTTAGTATAAATAGATAGCTCTTGTAGCCATTTAAAGGCATTAGGTTTTAGTTTTTTTAAAGTTTAGTTTCTGCTTAAGTTGTAATTTATCTTTTAAATTAATGAAAAACTTTTTTTTAGCTTATTTACTTATTGTTCATCGCTGAATAAGCACTTTTGTGCTTATTTGCTTATTACCATTTACTATTTGTTCTAAAGCCTTATTTTTAATTGCAAATCGCTTTACAAAAGAAAATCCAAGTTAGCTTTTAAGAAAATTGCTTTATTAGTTTAATGTCGCATTGGGGTGTTTGGTTTAAGCTCTAATATGGGTCAAATCCCATTTTCACCCACTTTGACTTTGTAAGTCAAAGTTGTCTTACGGTTTTAATTGGTTTTTAAAAGTTTTCAATCTGTTTTCTCCAAGTTTAGCTCAAGTAAAAAAAAAAAAGACAAAAATTTTCTCAAAAAATCTCAAATAAATAAGATATGCTCATCCTTTTTTTTTGTAGCTTAATTCTAATCAAAACTCCTTAAAAAGTGCTTTTCTCACATCTCAACATACCACTTTCAATATAGCCTTAGCTTATTTGCACATTAGGATAGTGGATTTAGCTTAAATTTGTACTAGAAACTTGCATTTGGCCACTTTATTAATCTAACTGCTTTAAAAGGCAAGTGGCTTGTTTTTTTTAGATTTTTCATTTGCTTATTACTAGGTCTTATAAGCTAAAATTTGGTATGCAACATCTTGGGTTGGTAATCTGTCTTATGCACATTTTTGTGGAATTTTAGTCGTAGCTTATTAGTGCTTAATTTGCCCTTGAAAAATCCCTCTAGGACCTGCTTTGTTGTCCCATAACAAAGCACCAGTACCCCTTTTTAGCTTATTAGTTGTCTGCTTAGCTTATTCCGATTTCCTCGTGCTTATTAGTTAATATAGGTTAGGATAGTTTAAGATTAGCTTATTTGGTTTCCCTTATTACTTATTTAGTGCTTTTGATAATCTTTTTAGTCCATTTTTAGCTTAAGGTCCCTAGTGTAGCTTATTTAACCAACCGCTTATCCCCTTATCTTTTAGCTTATCTCATTTTTTTTGCTTATTCCAAGATAAGTGCTTATTTCCATTTTTTAGTGTATATTTAAGCTTTCTTTTGATAAAACTGATAGTTAGTTGTCCTTGTGTTAATGTTGAAATAAGTCGTTGCAAACAGCTTATTGTTAGCTTTTATAAAGTGGTCATTTACAAAAGTACTTATTTCCTCCCCAACCTTAATTTGCAAAAGAAAATTTGAAAAAATGTTTGCAAAAATAAAAATAAATGCTCTTGCCGGATTCGAACCCGTAGGACTTAAATTGCATTATTTTCACTTTTTAAGGCTCGGGTTTTCGCGTTTTTGCATTTTAGCATCCTAGGACTTAATTTAGCTTCATTTTATTGTTTCATATGCTTAGTAATAGTTAATTTATCATTTACTTTGGTCCCCTAGCCTTAATTACTTTCCCGCTAATTAATTTGTAGAAAACGTAATCAAAACAAAAAATCTCAACAATTCAAGCATTTTAATAACAAAGCAAAACGTTATCCTCAATTCACACCTCGTTAGATTAACGACCCGGTAATCACTTACCCGGTATCACTTATATCTCATTCGTGAGTTTTGGCACGTTAACCCTTTTCCTAAAAGGTTGATTTGTCGATTCTCGCGTGTATCGTATATTTGATATATTTTCTTACACATCAATTTTTGGCGCCGCTGCCGGGGAGGTTGTGTTGCGACAATATCGTTAAGGTTTGACGATTAGTGACTTGAAGAACCTTCCTCGTGAAGTTATTTGCTTTCCAAAAACCCAAAAACCCAAAAAAAATTTCCTTTTCAAAATTTATTTTCCTTTTATGTTTTCTATTTATAAAAAAAACCCCAAAAATATTCTTCTCATTCCTCTTATCCGTTTAATTCTATTTCTCTTACCCTCTTGTACCATTTAATTCTATTCTTCATTATCCTCTCAATCGCATAATTCTATTTCTTTTACCCTCTTATGTTTAATTTTTGTGATGTCTTCGCCTTACCAATTTGGTTGTCAATGGTGCGGGGACCTCAAAATGGTGGAAGTTCCGTTGTAGCATTGTGAATCCGGGAAACGGGTTTGTCTATGACCAAAATCCCTACAATGAAACAACCAATTTCCTTGACCAACCCCCACACTATGAGATGGAGACATATTCTTGTGAGTATTGTGGAGGTCCTCACCCGAGTTTTGAGTTTCAAGCAGGGAGCATGCTTGTCTATGAGCAAGATCCATGTAACAATCAAAATTTTGGTTTTGACCAATATCCACATAATTTACCGAATCACTCACAACAATCATACGGTTGTGAGTACGTGGAGGTCCGACTATAACTGATTGTCAAACGAGGAATCCGCTTGTCTATGAGCATGATCCTTGTAACAATTATGACTATTCTTATCATAACCAACCTCCACAAGCATACTCCAAACATTTCAAACACAACCTCCGCAAATTCCTCAAGAACTTCTCCAAAATTGTCTCGATATACTCAAAGATTTAAAAGAATTGGTTAAAGAAGAGTCTCGCCGAAAACGTGATGGAGAATTATTATCAAGAGCAAGCGCACTAGAGTAAGTTCCCAATATTGGAAACCTCGGTAATGATTATGATGATGACGACGATGATGATTCCGATGAGGAATATACGACTGAGTGGCAATCCCACCCCGTGAAGGAAGTAAAGAAGGAAAGAGTATGGAAATTATTACGGAGGAGAATGTGAAGAGTCTACTTGCTACATATGATAAAGTCGTTACAAATGAGCAAGAAGGAAAAGTATGGCAATTGTTACGGAGGAGAATATGAAGAGCATAAGAGTGTATGGTTACAATAAATTGATGACGCTCATGATGATTCTTCGAGTGGAAATCCCACTCCCGCTTCTGAGCCTTTCATTTTCGACCCTTCCCTTCACTCACTGCGGGTTGAGAGAAGTGACGTCATTTTGGAAGAGGTCGATGATCATATTTCTCCAAAAATTATTAATCCCAAGGACTCTCTCACCATGGGGATGAGCATCTAGCACTATTCCAAACGGAATCGCCTAGTGTTGAGAACTTCGTCCCAATCCCAAGTGAGTCAGAGGATATATCCGATAGCGATTGTGATTTGCCTTTTTGTGATTCTCTCGACATTTCGAGGTTACTCCGGATTTTCTCAAATCTTCTTTTTGAATTTAATAATGACTACACTTTTGGGAAAGTAAATCCTCTTTTCGATGAAATGTATGAGTTCGATATAGAGACCATCACGGAAGTGGTGGAAATTGCTAGCTCTCAGAGCACACCACTTGTCCCACCTCTGTATTCTGACTCATCTCTTCCATCATGTGATGACGATTCTATCCTCATTGATGAGGTATCTTTCGAGTATCCCGTTGAGCCATCTAGCGAAGACAAAATTTTTAAACCAGGGATACTCGCGGGAAGAGAAAATGATTTTTTAAAATATGATCAAAATGTTTTTCAAAAACATTTCTCCAAATATGAACTCCTTCTTCCTACGGAATCATTTGTGTTTGAAAAATATATCATCCGTATCTTTCTTCCTTTCTTCACATTTATTGTGCCTTCTCCTATCCTTCACTCCCTCGGGAATGAGGATACAACTTTTGATCCCGGAATTCTTATGATTGATGAATTCCACACTTGCTTCCCCAAGGACAAATGAATTCGGGGACGAGTCAAGCTAGCGACTCGGTTAACAAAAATAGTAGCACTTCATAGGTGACAACCCATGTTTCTGACTTCTTTCTTATTTATAACACTAAGTGTGGGGGAAATTCCCCCACTGTTGTTTGCTTGTTGTGTGTTTGCTCTCTGTTGTGATTCTCGTAGATCGTGTGATGATTGATGCTACCTGCTGATTCAACCGCCAATATCCGATCTTTTGCTAACGCTATCTAGGATATCTTTATAAATCCTTTTGTGAAAAAGATTTGCTCCCACACTTGGCTAGTAGTATTACCTTTTTCCTTCTATAGTTTCGCTACGGTAATTTACTTGAATATTGAGGGCAATATTCAATTCTAAGTGTAGGGGGAATTCTAGCGAATTTTGATCACATGTGTACCTTCTAGTACCCTAGCACTCCCGTTTTGACCAAATTTTTAAAATTTTTATCGCTTTAAGTCAAGTATTTACATTTACAAGAAGTGCTTTGCACAAAAATAAAGCTGCTAATGCTTCGTGTTAATGGTAGTTTAGTCTTGATTCGCTAGAACAAGGGAATCCCGACTGCTAGAGTGTTGATCTACCGCTTCTCTAACAGATAGGCTAAGGTTTTACGCTAAGCAGTGCAAATGAAAATGCTAAGCGTGGAGTAGTTGGTTCTCTTTAGAGCTTATATACGTAATCTATGGCTTTTTCTCCCATAAGCTAACTAATCGGACTAAAATACGTGTTCGTTGTCAAACTTTTGAACATTCAAATCGTCTTGTTACAATAAAAGTTTTTAAGCAAAATTGATTTAGAGTCCGAGTTCAACTTTTTATTTAAATTTCCGAGAAAGCATACTTTCTTAAAATCTGAATAATGTTGCAAAATGAAAGTATCGTAAAGTTGCTTGAATAATGCAAAAGTTGCAAGTTTAAAGTTCAAAGTCAAAGTGAATGAAAAAAAAAGAAAAATAAAAAAAAATGAAAAAAAAGTTGAAAAAAAAAGTGAAAAAGTTGAAAATTGAAAAATGAAAAAAAAATATGAGTTACGTGAATAAAAGCACTATGTTGCTTATGAATAAATGTAACTAAACTTGCTTTTCTTAAATTTAAATCAGAAGTTGAACTCGTATTCGTCAAAGTTGTCTAAAAGTTTGATGGTAATTTGGAAATCCTTGATTTCAAAGATCCCAAAAGCTCCGATACTATTCTCGAGGGTGAAAACCTAGCCTCCTTAAAAAGGATAAGCTGAGAAGAAAGTCGCAACATGGAGTGATCTCACCTTTGAATCTCGAATTTCTAAATTGTCGTCGGTTGTAATCCATTTAGGTTTAGTTTTAACTTAACGGTAGCTTCAGAATCTTTGGAATCAATTCCGCTAATTCCGGCTATTATTCTCGTGAGGTGTCAAAAGCCCGTCACTTAAAACTTATGTTTTGGGATGTGCCGAAGAAAGTCTACATGGAAGAGGCTCTTCGATCCTTAGACTTTCATCGCTTCCGTGAGTTAGTACTTTAGTTAAGTGGATAACAACCATAACAAATATCGATTTCAATGGTCAAACTTTTGAAAATGAGCACAATCACCTAAATTTTATAAATTATGGAGTAAAAGTTAAGTCCTACATAGATTATTGATTTAAGTAGTGTTAGCATTTTACAAAAACGTTTGCACAATAAGTTTAAGCTTGGTTTGAGAGTATAAAAAGAGGATGACGATTACAATTCCCCGGAGACACCCATTTTGTGTGAATCCGCTCCATGATGCCATGTTTTGAAAATCAAGCATGTTATTTATTTATGTTCAAGTTTAAATTCCTAGTATTGAATAAAAAGTCGAAACGGGGTATTTTTGGTATTCTTAATCCTTTCATTACTTCATATGATCGGATTGCTAGGGACTAGCAATTGATAGTGTGGAGGATTTGATGAGTGCTTACTCACTCATCATTTTTACCCATCTATGACCGCAAAAACGACCAAAAAAACACCCAAATATGCTCAAAATGTGTTATAAATGTCCTCGGAGTGTTTTTTATGTGTTTCAGGTACAAAGGATAGAAAACAGGGCAAAAACGTGCAGAATTGAGCTAGGAATGGAAAACGTGCTTTGAAGATGGAGCCGAAGCGAATTTCTACATTTTCGAGTCCGATTCTTTTTGGGAGTGAGCTTGGGAATCGACTCAAACCTAACCCTAAACCCAAATGTCCATTTTACCCTTTTCCCGAACCCAAAAATTACCATTTTACCCTTTTTCACAAAAATCCTAAAATACTATTTCTTTCTAAATCCTTATTTTTATTTAAAACCAATTATTTTTCAAAAACCAATGTTTATTAAAAGTTTTTAACAAAAACACAAAAAATACTTTTACTTTAAAAACAATTTTTACTTAATACTTTTTTTTTAAAACCCTTTTAGTTAACCCCTTAATTACACATTAAACCCATTTACCCCTTAAATACTTTAACCCAAAAAGAAACCCAACCCATATTATTTGACCCCTTCTTCCCTCGGTTTACCCAAAACATAAGAAACCCGGCTTCACCATTTTGCCCGCCAAAACTCTCTCACCCACAACCCTTGTCTTTCCCCTGTGGTCACTCTCAACTCACCTGATAACCACTTAAGCAGTGAAACCCCACATTCCACATGGTACAGTGCCATGTTGGCAATCCCAAATGACACTATTGGTGCTAAGGTCGTGAACGGCTCGATTCATGAGATTGGGCTCCAAGCAAAAATCAATGGATGATATTGAACCAAAGAAGCACAAAATCTCTCCAAGTCTGCTTTCTCAAAGAACAACACAAGAAGCAAGACCTATTTTTTTTTTTAGTATAAATAGATAGCTCTTGTAGCCATTTAAAGGCATTAGGTTTTAGTTTTTTTTAAAGTTTATTTCTGCTTTAAGTTGTAATTTATCTTTTAAATTAATGAAAACTTTTTTTAGCTTATTTACTTATTGTTCATCAGTGAATAAGCACTTTTGTGCTTATTTGCTTATTACCATTTACTATTTGTTCTAAAGCCTTATTTTTAATTGCAAATCAGTTTTACAAAAGAAAATCCAAGTTAGCTTTTAAGAAAAATTGCTTTATTAGTTTAACAACCGTATTGTGGGTGTTTGGTTTAGCTCTAATATGGGTCAAATTTTTCACCCACTTTGACTTTGTAAGTCAAAGTTGTCTTTGGTTTTAATTGGTTTTAAAAGTTTTCAATCTGCTTTTCTTCAAGTTTATCTAAAAAAAAAAAAAGATAAAAATTTTCAAAAAAATCTCAAGCAAAGATATGCTCATCCTTTTTGTAGCTTAATTCTAATCAAAACCTTAAAAGTGCTTTTCTCACATCTCAACATACCACTTTCAATATAGCCTTAGCTTATTTGCACATTAGGATAGTGGATTTAGCTTAAATTTGTACTAGAAACTTGCATTTGGCCACTTTATTAACTCAGCACAAGAAATTAAACGTGGCTTTAAGCGTTTTTTAGATTTTCATTTGCTTATTACTAGGTCTTATAAGCTAAAATTTGGTATGCAACATCTTGGTTGGTAATCCTCTTATGCACATTTTTGTGGAATTTTAGTCGCACTCTTATTAGTGCTTAATTTGCCCTTGAAAAGCCCCTCTAGGACTGTTTGTCCCCATAACAAAGAAGACCATGTTCCCCTTTTAGCTTATTAGTTGTCTCTAGCTTATTCTGATTTCCCTAGGTGCTTATTAGTTAATATAGGTTAGGATAGTTTAAGATTAGCTTATTTGGTTTCCTTTATTACTTATTTAGTGCTTTTGATAATCTTTTTAGTCCATTTTAGCTTAAGGTCCCTAGTGTAGCTTATTTAACCAACTGCTATCCTTATCTTTTAGCTTATTCAGCTTTGTTTTTGCTTATTCCAAGATAAGTGCTTATTTCCATTTTTTAGTGCTTATTTAAGCTTTCTTTTGATAAAAATCGATAGTTAGTTGTCCTTGGTAGCCGTTGAAATAAGTCAAGGTAAACACTTATTGTTAGCTTTTTATAAAGTGGTCATTTACAAAAAGTACTTATTTCCTCCCCAACCTTAATTTGCAAAAAGAAAATTTGAAAAAAATGTTTGCAAAAATAAAAAATAAATGCTCTTGCTCGATTCGAACCCGTAAGACTTAAATTGCATTATTTTCACTTTTGGAGCTGGATTAACCCGGTTTTCACGCTTTTTGCATTTTAGCACTCTAGGACTTAATTTAGCTTCATTTTATTGTTTCATATGCTTAGTAGTAGTTAATTTATCATTTACTTTGTTCCCCTAGCCTTAATTACTTTCCCGTTAATTAATTTGTAGAAAAATCGTAATCAAAACAAAAAAATCTCTCGAACAATTCAAGCATTTTAATAACAAACCAAACGTTATCCTCAATTCATACCTCGTTGACCGGACATCCGGTAATCACTTACCCGGTATCACTTATATCACATTCATGAGTTTTGGCACGTTAACCCTTTTCCTAAAAGGTTGATTTGTCGATTCTCTGTGTATCGTAATTATATTTGATATATTTTCTTACACATCAATTTTGCGCACGGGAGGTTTGTTGATAATATCGCAGGTTTGACGATTAGTGACTTGAAGAACCTTCTCGTGAAGTTATTTGCTTTCCAAAACTTAAAACCCAAAAAAATTTTCCTTTTCAAAATTTATTTTCCCTTTTTATGTTTTCTATTTATAAAACCCCAAAAATATTCTTCTTCTATTCCTCTTATCCGCTTAATTCTATTTCTCTTACCTCTTTGAAAATTACCATTTAATTCTATTCTTCGTTATCCTCTCAATCGCATAATTCTATTTCTTTTACCCTCTTATGTTTAATTCTTTGTGATGTCTTCGCCTTTACCAATTGGTTGTCAATGGGGGACCTCAAAATGGTGGAAGTTGCCCTGTTGTAAGCATTGTGAATGGGAAACGGGTTTGTCTATGACCAAAATCCCTACAATGAAACAACCAATTTCCTTAACCAACCCCACACTATGAGAGATAGACATATTCTCTGTGAGTATTGTGAGGTCCTCACCGAAGTTTGAGGTCAAGCAGTGGAGCATGCTTGTCTATGAGCAAGATCCATGTAACAATCAAAATTTTGGTTTTGACCAATATCCACATAATTTCATCCGAATCACTCACAACAATCATACCTGGGTTGTGAGTACGCTGGAGGTCCCGACTATAACTTGATTGTCAAACGAGGAACTGGCTTGTCTATGATCATGATCCTTGTAACAATAATATGACTATTCTTATCATAACCAACCTCCCAAGCACAAACATTTGAAACACAACCTCCGCAAATTCCTCAAGAACTTCTCCAAAATTGTCTCGATATACTCAAAGATTTAAAAGAATTGGTTAAAGAAGAGTCTCCGTCAAAAAACGATGGAGAATTATTAGTCAAGAGCAAGGCCTAGAGTAAGTTCCCAATATTGGAAACCTCTCGCACGATTATGATGATGACGACGATGATGATTCTGATGAGGAATATACGACTTCGAGTGGCAATCCCACCTGCTGAAGTGAAGTTAAAGAAGGAAAGAGTATGGGAGAATTATTGGCGAGTGAGTGGAAGAGTCTACTTGCTACATATGATAAAGTCGCTACAAATGAGCAAAGAAGGAAAAAGTATGGAAGAATTGTGTAATGAGGAGAATATGAAGAGCATATAAGAGCCGTATGGTTACAATAAATTATGACGCTCATGATGATTCTTCGAGTGGAAATCCCACTCCCGCTTCAAGCTCGAGCCTTTCATTTTCGACCCTTCCCTTCACTCACCGCCGGAGAGAAGTGACGCCATTTTGGAAGAGGTCAGATGATCATATTTCTAAAATTGTTAATCCCAAGGACTCTCTCACCATGGGGATGAGCATCTTAGCACTATTCCCGAAACGGAATCGCTCTAGTGTTGAGAACTTCGCCCCAATCCCAAGTGAGTCGGAGGATATATCCCATAGCGACAGATTTGCCTTTTGTGATTCTCTCGACATTTACGAGGTTACTTCCCGATTTTTCAAATCCTCTTTTGAATTTAATAATGACTACACTTTTGGGAAAGTAAATCCTCTTTCATGAAATGTCGAGTTCGATATAGAGACCATCACGGAAGTGGTGGAAATTGCAGCTCTCGAGCACACCACTTGTCCCACCTCAGATTCTCGACTCATCTCTTCCATCATGTGATGACGATTCTATCCTCATCGGTATCTTTCGAGTATCCCGCTGAGCCATCTAGCTAAGACAAAATTTTTAAACCGTGGATACTGAAGAGAGAAAATGATTTTTAAAATATGATCAAAATGTTTTTCAAAACATTTCTCCAAATATGAACTCTTCTTTTCCTACGGAATCATTTGTGTTTGAAACATATATCATCCGTGATCTTCTTCCTTTCTTCACATTTATTGTGACTTCTCCTATCCTTCACCGGGAATGAGGATACAATTTTTGATCCCGAAATTCTTATGATTGATGAATTCCACACTTGCTTCCCAAGGACAAATGAATCGGGACGAGTCAAGCTAGCACTTGTTAACAAAAACGAGAGCACTTCATGGGTGAAACCCATGTTTCGACTTCTTTCTTATTTATAACACTAAGGGGAAATTCCCAATCGTTGTTTCGTTGTTGTTTGTGTTTGCTTCACGGGATTCCGTAGAGATGATTGATGTCGCTTTTGATTCAACGCCTAACATCCATCTTTTTAACGTCTAGGGATATCTTTATAAATCCTTTTGTGAAAAAGATTTCGCTCCCACACTTGGTAGTATTACCTTTTTTCGTTTCTATAGTTTCAAGCACGCAGACTTGAATATTGAGGCAATATTCAATTCTGTGTGGGGAATTTAGTTTAATTTTGATCATGTGTACCTTCTAGTACCCTAGCACCTCGCTTTGACCAAATTTTTTAAATTTTTATCGCTTTAAGTCAAGTATTTACATTTACAAGAAGTGCTTTGCACAAAAATAAAGCTGCTAATGCTTCGTGTTAATGGTAGTTTAGTCTTGATTCGCTAGAAGGAATCCGACTGCTAGAGTGTTGATCTAGCTCTCTTAACAAAGAGGCTAGGTTTTACAGTAAATGAAAATTGCCGTGGAGAAGTTGGTTCTCTTTAGAGCTTATATACTTAATCTATGGCTTTTTCTCCGGCATTAACTAATCGGACTAAAATGCGCCGTTGTCAAACTTTGAACATTCAAATTGTCTTGTTACAATAAAAGTTTTAAGCAAAATTGATTTAGAGTCCGAAGTTCAACTTTTATTTAAATTCTCCGAGAAAGCATACTTTCTTAAAATCAATAATGTTGCAAATGAAAGTATCGTAAAGTTGTTTAATGCAAAAGTTGCAAGTTTAAAGTTCAAAGTCAAAGTGAATGAAAAAAAAGAAAATAAAAAAAAATGAAAAAAGTGAAAAAAAAAGTGAAAAAGTTGAAAATTGAAAATGAAAAAATATGAGTTACGGAATAAAAGCACTATGTTGCTTATGAATAAATGTAACTAAACTTGCTTTTTCTTAAATTTAAATCGAAGTTGAACTTTCAGATTCGCCAAAGTTGTCTAAAAGTTTGATCGTAATTTGAAACTTGATTTCAAAGATCCCAAAGCTCGACACTATTCTCGAAGGTGAAAACTAGCCTCCTTAAAAAGGATAAGTCGGTAGAAGAAAGTCGTGATGGAGTGATTCTCACCTTTGAATCTCGACTTTCTAAATTATCGTCGGTTGTAATCCATTTAGGTTTAGTTTTAACTTTAACGGTAGCTTCAGAAATCTTTGAATCAATTCCTTAATTCGGTACTATTCTCTCTCGCGAGGTGTCAAAAGTCTTGGCCACTTAAAACTTATGTTTTGGGATGTACGGTAGAAAGCCGCTATATGGAAGAGGCCTTTCGATCCTTAGACTTTCATCGTCTTCAGTTAGTACTTTAGTAAGGATAACAACCATAACAAATATCGATTTCAATGGTCAAACTTTTGAAAATATACGATTTAATTTATCATTGATATTTATAATATTAGATTTTACAACAATAAGTTTATACAGTGATGACGACATTATCTGACCCATGTGTGAATCCTTTGCTCCATGATGCCATGTTTTGAAAATCAAGCATGTTATTTATTTATGTTCAAGTTTAAATTCTTAGTATTGAATAAAAGTCGAACGGGTATTTTCTTTTGGTATTCTTAATCCTTTCATTACTATATGATCGATTGTTGTGGGGACTAGCAATTGATAGTGGGGATTTGATGAGTGCTTATTCACTCATCATTTTCTTTTACCCATCTAAGACCTAAAACTACTCAAAACACTCAAATATACTAAAATGTATATTTATAAATGTCCTCGAGTGTTTTTATAAGTCTGCAGTACAAAGGATAGAAAACAGGCAAAACGCGTGCACTGGTTAGGAATGGAAAACTGCTTTAAAGATGGAGCCAAAGCGGTTTCACATTTTTCAGAGTCCTCGATTCATTTTTGGGATGAAGCTTCTGGGAATCGCACTCAAAACCCAACCTAAACCCAAATGTCCATTTTTCCTAACCCAAAAATTACCATTTTATCCTTTTTCAAAAATCCTAAAATACTCTTCTTTCTAAATCTATTTTTATTTAAAACCAATTATTTTTCAAAAACCAATTTTTTGATTAAGTTTTCTTTTAAAAAAAAAAAAAGCTTTTAACAAAACACAAAAATACTTTTACTTTAAAACAATTTTTACTTACTCTTTTTTTTTTTTTAAAACCCTTTTAGTTAACCCCTTAATTACCCATTAAACCCATTTACCCCTTAAATACTTTAACCCAAAAAAGAAACTCAACCCATTATTTGACCCCTCTTCTTCCCTCGGTTTACCCAAAATAGAAAACCCGCTTCACCATTTTTGCCCGGGCCAAAACTCTCTCACCCACAACCCTTTGTCTTCCCCTGTAGTCACTTCAACTCACCGATAACCACGGCAATAAACCCCCACATTCCTGATGTACTGCCATGTGTTGGCAATCCCATGACACTTTATTGGTGCTAAGGTCATGTGAACGGCTCGCATTCATGAGATTGGTCTCCAAGCAAAATCAATGGATGATATTGAACCAAAGAAGCACGTGTCTCTCCAAGTCTGTTTTCTCAAAGAACAAAC
>OU343224.1:19303361-19493474 GCA_910596185.1 Chrysanthemum makinoi | reverse complement strand
TCTTAAAACAATCATACCTGACACTAACAATCTTTAATGTCTTAAATTGGTCCTTATCTGTCTTTTTTCAAAATTAAATCTTGCCACGTCTTTCCCTAAACTCTTTTAAATGATTTAAATCAATTGGGATCACAAATCTCAAAAGGTTTGAAATTTTTGATCGGGGGAGAGATCGTGATTTAAATCTCAAATCTGTTTTAATGGAATTGGCTTTAGTCCTTTATAGGCACTCCTGCCTCCATGTGCCAAACGATTTCTAATACATAATGCACATGTTGAGGGGGGGGCATTTATCCAAAAACAAGATTAGTATTTAAACCTGGCCACATTTTCTCCTATGTTTTCTAAACCGTATTAAATCACTTGGGATCCAAAATCTCAAAGGGTTTGATATTTTTGATCGGGGGAGAATTTGTGATTTAATAATGAAATTTGATAAAAGGAAATCGTTTTGATTCAATTGTGCAGGTTGCTCTCTCATATGTGCTAAACGCTTTCGAATCTTGAAGCACATATTGAGGGGGAGCATTTTAGAAGAAAATAAACTATCAAGGTACAAAACTTTTATTTTATATCACAAGTACCTTGATTGATTCTCCAAATGATTTTTCATTTGGTTTCGAGAAGGAATGAACTGTACCAAAAGACCGACCATTTTACTTTATGCATGGAGTTATAAGGATGGTTAGGTTAGGTACTAGTTTCCACGATCCCGCCAGAGCCGGAGGGATCTACCCAGGGACAATCCACTAGATAGTGTAGAGTTCTTAGGTATGTTGAAAAAAGGAGAAAAATGAGAATATGGGAAGAGTGCCGACTGAGATAGAGCTAGAACTGGAATAAACCCAACAAGGTTCTAGTAATGAAGTCTCGGTAAGCACTGAAGGGGTTGAAGAATGAAAAAGAATTGAATGTGAAAAGGGTGAAAAGAAATAGCCCTCTAATAATTCAACCTTAGGGCAGAAACCGGGTTCAATACATATGCTACTGGTGTTTACTAAGGTAAGACCGGTATTGAATACAAGACGTCATGGACCCAGTGACGCACTGCACTAACCTTCCCAAGCTACTCAAGTTCCTCTTAAAAGGGCTTGTTTCATTCTCACGGGGAACATACATAATCTATCAACTTTCTCCTAGAGATAGTTGATATTGAAGAAGGAGACCCTCTCCCTAGTCTCCGGCATAGGAACCAAATGTGCACAATTGAGTCTAGAGCCAAGAGATCATCCACAATATCTCATTAGGACACTATTCTTGAAGACTTGCTGTTTCACACAATGTGGAAAGTAAGTATATATTAAGAGTCCTACGCATTATCCTTGTGGTATTGCCAGAACATCCGAGTGATATGTAAATATTCACAATGAAGATGGAAATCCTTCTAGAGCCAACATCAAACAAGCTCTTGATGGGTGACATGTGAGATCTTTTCTAAAGATCAAGCTTGTGACAACTGGATTGAAACAATGGGGCGATTCACTCTTGAATCAACCTTGGTCCAGGAATGGAATTGACGAATACTTTTGGAAAAACCGTTCGGTGTGCAAATCTTCTTTTCTCTAGCACATCGAATGTGTATTCATGTTTTCAAACACAAAAAGTATCTCTGATTGAAAAAAATACTTTTGGAAAAACCGTTCGATGTGCGAATCTCTTCTTTGATCTAGCACATTGAATGTGTACTCTTTTCAAATACAAAAAGTATTTTTGATTGAAAATTGATCTTTCTCATAAAACCTTCGTCGTATTGCAAAAACTCTTTCTTCTAAGCAATACGCGATTGTTTTCAAATCATTTTCTATCAATCAGTAAATCTCAATTTGTTGGTTCACTCACTCTGTGTTGTCTTCTTTGAGACGTTCCGGTTTGAGAGCGGCTAGAACGACTCGAAACCCTGTCAAGGAGATTCTTAGGAATCCTACGATCACGAGGCGTACTTGTACTTGATCAGGAACCGTGGGCTGCGTACCTCAATTCAACGAAAGTGATCAAAGACACTTTCGTGTGTTTTAGTGCTAACTGTTGTTTTGCAGTACGTTTGGGCGGTTGCGGTGATCGAATTGAGCGGTCAATCCAAAGCCGCATGCTCACAGCATCCACACTTAATGTGAAGAAATCATGACTTGTGCATATCTACGAACTGGCTCAGATATTTCTTATACTATGTTCCTGCTGTGCTGCTGCAAATATCATGAACCAGTAAAAGCTTCCACTACTCTGATGAAAAGATGTCATGATCCAAAAGTGTGAGCATGTCGGTCTGAAAGTCACTACTTCACATGATGGCAACACAATAAAGGGTGATCCAGAGATTTACTGTGGTTGATGATCTCAAAGAAAGCTCGAAGATCATCAAAGATGTGGATCAGTTCAAAGACCTCCACTGAAAGTACAAAGCACTCGGACTTTGAAGTTGCACTACAAAAGCACAAAGATTGCGGAATTGAAGAATTGAAGTCTACGAGCTCAAGAACAAAGTCAAGAATAGAATGCTAGGATTCAAAATGTAAAACATGGGGTGACCTCCCTTAGGGGGAGATTGTTAGGAATTAGAAAATTCCATAGTAAAGAGTCGGTCACCCCAAATATTATCTAGCATAAGTTAGCTAGTAGACATATCATTAGTTACGTTATTTATCAGTTTATTAGTTAGTTATTAGTTTAGTTTAGCATAGTGTAACACCGTGGAGGAAGGACGGGTCTTTACCCACTGTATATACCTGATCCACAGAGGTCGGGGAGGTCGTTTAGTTTGTAACCTATAAATACCCTCTACCTTGCAAGGTAGAGGGTTGGAAGTTCTAATCTAACTCTTTACAATTTTGGTTTATCTCTCTAGAATTCCCTTTCTTCTCTCTTCATCTCTCTAACCATGGCATTCATATACTATCATCATCCTAGACCACCCGAATCATCTAAACAACATAATATTCACGATCCTACAGAAAGTAAAGAAAAGATAAAATGCCAATGCTTATCGTAGGGGAGTGATTTATCCCTTGGAGATAACTCCGTATGCTCCTCTAGATCTGCCTTCGACTTCTACTCACGTTCACTTTGTGTTGTGCGTAAAATGGGATGCTTTGAAATGCTGGAAATCGTGGGGTATTTATAGGCCAGATCTGGTTACGGCGTAACTAATTATAAGAGTTACGCCGTAACATCTATTTCTTCGTATTTTGCACTTAAACTACAGGTTACGGCGTAACTATGGAAGGAGTTACGCTGCATCTTCAATAAATCTTGGTTACGCCGTAATTGATGAAATAGTTACGGCGTAGCTTGCTGCGGCGCGGAGCCTCATTTGACCTAGTTGGTTACGCCGTAATCTTTGTGGGAGTTACGCCATAATCTTCTGTTGAGTTGGTTTTCTGAGCCACGCCTTAGTTACGCCGTAATGTGAGAGAGGAGTTACGCCGTAACTGCTTCAAAATGAGCATACTATGATAAATCTTTTATAAATTCTCCAAATCCGCGTCTCTTTAGCTCCAATGCTCGTATTTTACTTGAAAGTGAAATATAGAGGAAAACAAGCGTAAATCCATATAAATGATATAAAATACGAGCATTATCGGGGGAAATTGACACTTAATATTCAGGACTATTTGATGTTATCAACAAACGACGCATAATGTTTGCCACTTAAGGTCAAACGGTGCAATTGTTTTGGTCAAGAGACTAACAGCTGCAGTCAACGGAAACCTTAAGGATGAACGATGTAATTTACTCTAATTATAATAAATTATAAGTTTAACTAATGTGTATTTAATACATTTTTAATTTCAAAGGAATTGGGTTAATTACACATTAAAGGAATTTGATTAACTTTTGAAAGGAGAAAATGATTAAGATATTTGAAAATATGAATAAACTTATGCTAAAATTAATATTTCAATAGCTAATTAGTTTTCTAAAAAGTTAGTCATTTTACTATCATTAACGAAATGCTGCTACATAAAATTAACTATACATTTCGGTATATCAGTTAAACATGTCAATCAATGCTTTTTTAAAAGTGCACAATGAGCACTCATTAATGAAGTCTTTAAAAAAAATAAAAAACGTGATGATTAGTAACCTTAATTATATTAGTTAGGTTCTTTAGCTTTGGAAGTTTATATCATTAGGGGGTGGCAATGGCTTCGGTATGAGGCTCGGCATGTCTCATGCCGCCGGTGAACACCGCCGCCAACCCAGCGGCATGGCTTCGGCATGAGGGAGCTCGACATGTGTTGCCGATGGAGCATGGCAAAGGTTGTGGGAGATAGAGCCGTTCAATGGCTCAAAATATGACCGTTGGGCTTTAAACAAAAAAATATAATAATAATAATAATAAAAATAAAATAAAAATGTATTTTTTACCTATTTAAACACTACCCATTTACCATATTTTCTTACAAACAAAACACCTACATTTTTACTCAAACAAATCACTACAATACTCTAAACAAAATACTTTCATCCTCCTCTTCCTCATCCGAGGACGAGTTAGTTTTTCCCTCCGACTATTCCGAAGTATTGTTATCCACATGTAGTACCCTATCAACCTTTTTAGCCGTGTACGATTCCATTGAAGACACGGCAAGCTCAAGCACTACCGAAACCCGGGAGTATGTCACTCGTTTTCGTGAAAAAGCTCTACAAACTCTAATGAATGACTATTTCGTCGAAGAAAACCCAAAGTTTCTCGCCCATGTTTTTCGTGAAAGGTTTCATAATAAAAGCTTGTTTCAAAAAATTGTTGGTGATATTGAAGCGAATTTTGAATGGTTTCAAGAGGGCGAAGAGGCGAGGAAAAAAAAGTTTCACGGCGTTACAAAAATGCACATCGACCATTCGGCAACTCGCAACGGGTGAACCCCCGGATAGATTTGATGACTATTTAAACATGGCACGAAGAACGTCAGGTTAACCTTCTCATTTTTATAAAGTTTTCGTTTTTTTTTTAATTTTATTTAATTAAGTGTTTTTTATAATATATATATATATATATATATATATATATATATATATATTTTAATTATTTTTTTTGGTAGGTGAATGCCTTGATCATTTTTGCGATGCAATAATTGAATTATATAGTCGAGAGTTCTTACGTAGGCCGACAACCCACGACGTTGCACACTTATTCGAGGCACTTGAAGAACAACATCACATTCCTGGAATGCTTGGTAGCATTGATTGTACACATTTCGTTTGGCGAAATTGTCCTAGACATTTGAGAGGCCAATATAAGAGAGGTGATCACCAATACCCGACTATTATGCTTGAAGCCGTCGCTTCAAATGATTTGTGGATTTGGCATGCGTTTTTTGGTCCTCCCGGTGCAAACAACGATATCAATGTTTTGAATCAGTCTCTATTGTATCTTACGGAGCGAAATGAACGGCGCCAAACAGTTCATTTTTTTTAAATGAACGACTTTACAAACGTGGATATTATCTTACCGATGGAATCTATCCTAAGTATTCAACGTTTGTTAAAGCATATCCGTATCCCACTGACCCGAAGGAAAAGAGATTCAAGAAGCTACAAGAGTCTGCACGAAAGGATGTCGAACGAGCTTTTGGTCGTCTTAAGGGAAAATGGATTATTCTCAGTCATCCTCTCCGGGCTATGTCCGTCGAAAAGATTCGAAAAATCGTTTATACGTGTATAATATTTCACAATATGATTTTAAAAGACGACGGGAGGGCAATATCATCGGTTGATATAATTGATCAGCCGGTCGTGCTAGTTTATGACCCGAATGTACTACCGGAGTTACTCGACGTTATCCATCACCGTCTCCAATATGATCTTACGGAGCACGTAGCGGCTCAAGACTTACCATACCTCGATGACTAGTGATTTCTTCTTTTTCTTTCTAAGTATTATGTAATTTTCTTTTAATTATTAATGAAATATTATGTTTTTATTAAATTGTTTAATATAATTACAAATATAAAAAATTAAAAATAAAATTAGGTGCGACATTAAATTATGGTTGTTAATAAAAAAGTATGATGAGGCATGAGAAAAACATGAAGTGAGATTGAAAAATTTGATGAATGGTAAGACATGAAAGAGGTATGAAATGGTTCCAAGACAGCTTCACATGGTCAACTTTCTGTTATACGTACAATAATATTTTTTGCTTTCCATATGACCCACACGACTTTCGACTTCCATCAACTCACAAATTTTATTCATTACCATGCTTACTTTACGTAAAAAATAGTCTATAATCTCGTGTTACACATGCTGAACATGATTGGTTAAGAGAATCACAGTCATAGCCCACAAATACCGTGTCGCTGACATACAATTGAAACACTATATTCAAAATTGTTATTTTTTTTATATTATAAAATTTTAATTTTTTTAAATAATTTATATACATTTTTAATTTTCCTATTTTAGCCATTATTGTTATTATTATGTGGCAGCAATTAATTAAAAGTTATTTACATAATTCGTCCTTGTGGCTTTAAAAAATTACACGAGTCGTTTTTGAGTCAATTACATAAAAGATCCTTATGGTTCTAAAAATTTACATCAGTCTTTCTTGTGACTCTAAAATTAAAATAATCAAGAGTTATTTACATAAATCGCCCCTGTGGCTTTAAAAAATTTACACCAGTCGGCTTTGTGAGTCTAAAATTATACGTTTCGACCGAAAATAATAAAAACTTGTACGTTTTTGTCTGTTTCTATACGTTTTTGTCCGTTTTGATATGTTTTCGCCTGTTTTATCATGTTTTCATACGTTTTCTTTTATTTTTGTTCTTTCTTATACGTTTTCGTACGTTTTTATAAGTTTTTATCCGTTTTTATACCTTTTCATACGTTTTTATACGTTTTCGCCCGTTTCTATAAGTTTTCATCCGTTTCTATACGTTTTCATCTATTTTTATACATTTTCATCCGTTTCTATTCAATTTCGTCTGTTTTTTATACGTTTTGTTAATATAAATAAACCGTAAAAACGTTTATTAATATTTTGCGATCTCTTTGTGTTTTGTTGATAACAAATATAATGTTATCATAAGTAAAATTATAAAGATACATGTTATTTTTGTAAAGCATTTACATATAGTCATTTAATACAAATTGTTGTAACAAATCATTTGCTGTAATAGTTTATTATGATGGGTAAAAATCACAACCCATGGAGCATATCCATAACCCATGGTATTGACCTATACCCATTTGACTAGATGCATTGCATCTATTAGATACATTGTATCTAATGAAATACCCATGGACGAACCCATAACCCATGACCCGTAACCAAAAAACCCATGGGCAAAGAGGAGCGTCCCACGGATCCCTAGCTTTACACTAGACGGATCCCTTATGGGAGGGATCCGTGGGATCCGTGGAACATTGGCAAGTTTTGCCTATAAATAGAGAGCCATTTCTTCATTTCTCTTCACCACTCTTTTTCCTAAATCTCTCATATACTCTTACTCTCTTCTAACAAAAGATCACTTGATCTAGAGAGTTGTTCTTCTTTCTTCTATTGTGATTCTCATATAGGTCCTTCTCTAAAGCGAGATCACGAGCTCACTACAAGTCATCCAAGCAAGGGGTCCTTGATTGATTTGTTCCTCCACAAGATTTCCGTAGCAAAGATCTTGTACTTGATATTTCACATAGTTGTTGTGTAATAGTCGTGTTGGTTTGGTCCTCCGTGTTACGGACACGGTATTTAGCTTTTGTAGGAAAAGGTGTAACAACGTTGTGAAGGCTTCTCCGCCAAGTTGAAGGAGTTTGTTGACATAGTGCTTGAACTCTTGAGTAGGTGACTCGGGGAGTGGAGTAGGGCAAGGAAGGTGTCCTTGTAGCCGAACCACTATAAATCGGTTGTGTCATTTCTTTCCCTTGCTTTACTTTATTTACTTTCGTTACTCTTAGATCTATACTTTATCTTCATCCATACGATTTCACATAACATCGAATCTAAAGTTTTTGAAACTAACTTAAAATCGGCAAAACTATTCAACCCCCCCTAGTTTTCCACAATTGGCATCAAGAGCTAAGTTTATAAAAGTTTTAAAGTAAACCGTATTTTAAAAACTTTTCAATCAATATGGGTTCTGAAAACTACAAGGAAGGGCAATCTATGCAACAACCACCACTACTTGAAACTAATGGTTTTGTATATTGGAAAAATAGATTGAAAGCGTATGTGAAGTCAAAAGATATTGATCTTTGGTACATCATTGTTGAAGGCGATTTTGAAGCTACATCAAAAGATGATAAAGGAAATTTAGTTAACATACCTCATGATAAACTCAACGATGACATTAAGAAAAAGCTTTCCAAAAATAGTGAAGCTAAAATGGTTTTATATAATGCTTTACCCAAAAAGGAATTCGAAAGAATCTCGAATTTCTATGCTTAAAACCTCTAAAGAAATTTGGAGTTCTTTAGTTGTAACTCATCAAGGTAATCAACAAGTTAAAAATAATAAAATTGATCTATTTGTTCAACAATATGAACAATTTTCAATATCGGATGAGGATACTATAGATCATCCTTTTGCTAATTTTAAAACTATTATTACATCTTTACAAGCACTTGATGAATCTTTCTCTAGCCGTAATCATATTAGGAGATATCTAAGGGCACTTCCATCCAAGTGGAGATCTAAGGTGACGGCAATCGAAGAATCTAAAGACTTGTCAATCCTCACCCTTGATGAACTCATAGGCAATTTAAAAGTCTATGAGCTAGTCCTCGCTAAAGATTTCGAAGCCTTAAAAGAAAAAGAGAAACACAAATCTCTTGCCCTTAAAGCCAAGAAGGTCTCAAGCGATGAAGAGAACTCCTCTTCGGATAGTGATGACAAGGAGTATGCCATGGCGGTAAGGGACTTTAAAAAGTTCTTTAGAAGGAAGGAAGATCGTCAAACAACCGTATGAAGACAAGAAAGGATTCGAGAAAAACAAAGAGGGCGAAGCCAAGGGATGACCCGTGCTTGCTTTAAATGTGGGGACCCAAACCACTTTATTAGTAAGTGTCCCAAACGGGATGATCAAAAGGCATTTATGAGCGTTCGTGGGGAATGAGCGAGGAGGAGGACGAAGAAATTTGTCTCATGGCAAATGGCGAGGTGTGCTTAAAGGTCGACCTAGATCCGGATGAATGGATCAAGGATAGTGGGTGCACGAGGCACATGACCGGCAATAAAGACTTATTCTCCACATATGAATCCTTTAATGGAGGAAATGTGGTATTTGAAAATAGCAAAAGCAAAATCATCGGTAAAGGTACGATTTCTAACAAATCTCTAACCATTAACGATGTGTGTCACATAGAAAACCTAAACTTTAATCTCTTAAGTATAGGACAAATATGTGATAAAAAGTGCAACGTAGTTTTTAACGAAACCGGTAGTAAGATATTAAAAATGGCATAACCATAGGAAGAGGAATTAGGAAACATGGAGTCTATGTCATTAAAATTGGTAATGAACCTAAAGACAAACTTTGTCTTACATCTATGGATGATACTTGACCTATGGCATCGAAGATTGGGTCATGCCAATATGCGACTTCTTCAATCGCTATCATCCAAAGATCTAGTAAGAGATCTACCTAAATTAAAATATAAACATCACTTTTGTGATGCTTGTAATGTAGGAAAACAAGTCCATTCTAGTCACAAAGCTAAAAACATGGTGTCTATAACTAAGTGTCTAGAATTACTACACATGGATTTATTTGGTCCATCCGCTATCCAAAGTTATGGAGGCAACTACTACACTTTGGTTATAGTGGATGATTACTCTAAGTACACATGGACTAAATTTTTAAAGAACAAAACTGAAACGTTTAATTACTTTAAAATATTAAGCAAGAAAATCCAAAGATAACTAGGAAGTCCTATAGTGTC
Source organism: Chrysanthemum makinoi (assembly GCA_910596185.1). NCBI lineage: Eukaryota > Viridiplantae > Streptophyta > Magnoliopsida > Asterales > Asteraceae > Chrysanthemum > Chrysanthemum makinoi. The sequence goes on along the minus strand of OU343224.1, from coordinate 19,483,589 downwards.
TATTAGAACGGATCATGGTAGGGAATTCGATAATGAAGTGAAATTTGGAGCTTTTGTGGCTATGGTATTACTACAACTTCTCGGCTCGCACTCCACAATCGAATGGGGTAGTTGAAAGAAAGAATAGAACCCTACAAGAAATGAGTCGCACCATGCTAAATGAGCAATCCATACCTCAAAAGTTTTGGTGCAATGCCGTTGATACCTCAACATACATACTTAATCAAGTCTTAATTAGACCAATTTTAGGTAAAACTCCATACGAGTTACTTCGAGACAAAAAGCCTACGTTAGATCACTTTAGAGTCTTTGGTAGCAAATGTTTTCTACTTATCACTAAAGATTACCTTACAAAATTTGATCTTAAATCAACCGAAGGTATCTTTCTAGGTTACTCTCCTAATAGCAAAGCTTACGTCATATTAAATAAAGAAACAATGAAGGTTGAAGAGTCATTAAACGTTAAATTTGATGAAATTCCACCCCAACCTTCTCCACCTCTTGTCGATGACGAGATTGTCGAAAGTGAAGCTATTGTAATAAAGAAAAAGATAAACGAAGAAGAAGAACCTTTAAATGAAGAAATCACTAATATTAAAGAGTCCAAAGATCATCCCATAGATAAGGTCATAGGAAAGCTAAATGAAAGAACTTTAAGGTCTCAAGTTCAAAAACAAAGTAGTTTGTTTTGTTTTGTCTCAACCATAGAACCTAAAAACACACAAGAAGCCATAAAAGATGAAAGTTGGGTAATAGCTATGCAAGAAGAGTTAAATCAATTTGTTTCTAATGATGTTTTGACACTTGTCCCTCCACCTAGTAATCAAACCATAATAGGAACCAAATGGCTTTATAAAAACAACTTAGATGCAAACGGTGTAGTGTCTAGAAACAAAGCTAGACACGTCGCCCAAGGATATAATCAACAAGAAGGAATAGACTTTTATGAGACCTATGCCCCCATGGCTAGATTAGAGTCTATAAGAATACTTCTTGCTTATGCTTGTGCTAATGATCTTAAGCTTTATCAAATGGATGATTTTCTAAATGGTTTTATTAGTGAAGAAGTATATGTAGCTCAACCTCCGAGCTTCATCGATTTTGAAAACCCTAAACATGTGTATAAACTAAAGAAAGCCCTTTACGGTCTTAAACAAGCTCCAAAAGCTTGGTATGATAGACTCAAGTCGTTCTTAATCAAACACAACTACACCATGGGGTTAGTTGATAACACACTTTTTACTAAGAAAAAGGAGTCACATATTATCATTGTTCAAATATATGTAGATGACATTATATTCGGATATACTTGTCAAGACATGTGTGATGATTTCTCTAAAATCATGCATGACGAGTTCGAGATGAGTATGATGGGAGAACTTAGTTTCTTTCTTGGTCTACAAATTAAACAAGTGGAAGATGGTATCTTCTTTAATCAATCTAAATACATTAAGGAAATGTTAAAGAAATTCGGTTTAGAAGAGTCAAAACCAATTAGGACACCAATGTCATCCGAAACTAAACTCACAAAAGATGAAGACGGCGAATCCGTTGATAACACAAAATATCGTGGCATGATTGGAAGTCTTCTCTACCTCATGACTAGTAGGCCGGATATCATGTTTAGTGTTTGTCTATGTGCTAGGTTTCAAGAAGACCCTAAAACATCACATCAAGAAGCCGTCAAAAGGATATTTAGATACAACTAAGTACGACTCAATTAGGATTATGGTATCCTAAGGGTACGGGAGTAGAAATAATTGTATATGCAGATTCTGACCATGCAAGTGATTATGTTGACCGAAAAAGTACAAGTGGGGTATGTACTTTTATGGGATGTTGTTTAACATCTTGGTTGTCAAAGAAACAAATGGCATTAGCAATATCAACAACGGCGAATATGTCTCCTCCGGCAAAGCATGCCAACAAGCACTATGGATGAAACAAGCGTTAGTTGACTACGACATTCATCTAAGTGACATAGCCATTCTATGTGACAACAAAGGTGCCATCGATTTAAGCAAGAATCCGGTATTACATTCTCGCACAAAGCATATAGAGATTCGTCATCACTTCTTAAGAGACAATGTTCAAAAGGGGAACATCTCTATTGAGAAGGTAGCGTCCGAAGACAACATATCCGACGTCCTCACCAAACCGTTGAAGCGGGAACAATTCAACCTACTTCGTCTTGGTCTTGGTCTCATGGAACAATCGTCGTAATTTAATTTTTAACTCTACAAGGTATGTAAACACTAGCCTCGTTCTTTCTGAGTCTAGGATCTCTATTTCACGCACAACTCACAAGCAATACGAGAATTTTCAAAACCCAAGATAAGTTTTTCACTTATAACTCATAGTTTTCTCTTATTTTCTTTATAAATACAAGTTGCAAACACGTAATTATATACACATCTTCTTTTCAAAGGATAAACTTTTTTATTCGCACATAGAAACCTCTTTTCAAAATGTTTTCTAAAATGATACCTCTTCCCGTATCAATTTCACAAAAGTCATTTCTCACGTCTAGGACAAATCGCTTTTTCATATTAATACAAAGTAAAAACCTGTTTTCATTGCATCTCATTTCTTTTGAATGTTAAAGAGGACACATAACTAATATGTGTTTTCGGGTACATTCATTTAAGCAACAATGAATTAGGAGCACTCGGGTTATCTCACATAATAGTATGCCTTTTCACTTCTAGTTTATTTCTTTTCTTTTTAGGATTCGAGATAACGAACTCCAAATAGTTTGCATATAGGCACACACTAGGCACATATGTTTCCAAAAAGAAAATTTTGGTCACTTTGAATCACCCATTACCACGGATCCGGCCTTATCTTTGGGCCGGATCCCTCAAGGGAAGGATCCGTGAGGACGAAGCTAGTTTTATCTTCTATTTTTCTCACTTTATTTTGGAGTATGTGATTTAATTCTTGTTTTCTCATGATCACATGCCTTAAATTCATATCTAATCATTAGATTTTAATCCACATATTGGGTCAAGCATTCATTGCAATGCATTATTTTTTTTCTATAAGTAGGATTCCCAACATTGCTTGCTTATTCATCTCATCCTCACAAACAAACACCACCATGTCTTCCAAAAGATCTTCCAACTTAGATGAATCACTTAGTGAAAACAATCCATTTCAAGAAATCCAAAATTTTGTCCTCCCGCCTTCCAAAATACCACAATCAAAATCTAGGATATCCGCACGGATTAGCATCCGGCCTTGTTGCTTAGCAAAACCATCATCGAATGGCTCATCACAAACCACTAACTCACCACAAGATGCTTCCATTATAGCACCTCCTTCATCACCAACAAGTACACCAACTTCATCACCCATCAACTCACCACCTAAAGTCACTCTTTTGGAACTCCTTAACACTCCAACAAGATCTCAACAACCAAAACAAAAAGAATAGCCTTTTTGACACCTCCCACTTCTTCAAACACAATTTTCAAAGACCTTGAAACGTCACCACCCTTAGCTCCCATAGAGCTACAAGAACATCTAGGTTCTTTTCCACCACCACTTCCAAACATTCCAGACTTTGATCCGTATTTTCCAACTTTTCCACCACATCTTCCGCATCTCACAAATCAAAACAACCCGGAAAAGTTCCACACTCATTACCCACATCACTTACATTGTAAACATTGCCAATCCACTAGGGATATTGCAATAGAAATTAGAGAAGAAATGCGAGTCATACTCAACCTCATTCTTGATCGCATCAATATCATTACTCATCAAACCCTCCATCCATAACCTTATGCAAGCATGGAAGGAATCATTATTACTATTTTTTATGTTTCTCAGTATTTTTCTTTTGAGTCATTTTTAAGAACAAATCTTGTTCTTACTTTTACATGCTTGTATGTGGCATAAATACCACTACATTTTGTTGTTTTATTACAAGGCCTTGTTTACATACCTTGGCTCCCAATCTTGATTCTCGTCAATCACAAGATTATTTATGCATGTTACTACTAACCTTTTCTTGGTATGATTTTTTTTATTTTTCTCACTTGACGCCCCAAACTAAGGGGAGCTACCGTCAAGGGGGAGTAAGCGATACGTGGACTATTTTTCCACATTTTATTTCTTTGATGGGTTAACTTTTTGTTTCGACAAAAAAGGGGAGAAGAAGTAAAACTTAGGCTTTCAAAACATACATCTAATCTTAAGTTTTACTCATCATAACATTATGTTTTGTCATCAACAAAAAGGGGGAGATTGATAATACAAATAAATCGTAAAAACATTTATTAATATTTTGCGATCTCTTTGTGTTTTGTTGATAACAAATATAATGTTATTGTTGATACAAAAGTTGGGTGTTCCTTATTTGGACTCCGGTTCTCGTATCAATTAGGCCTTGATGCTTGAGACACCAGCACTAAGAAAGCGAAAACAGATTAGGCTTATAGGATTGTCTCCTACGATTATCCTCCAGCGTGAGAGTAAGTAATCGGTTTTTAGGGTTTAGTGGAGAGTTAGGTTTTGTGATCATACCTTTAATGAGGGCCGAGATGCCCTTTATATACATACAAAATCTGTAGAAAACTAGAAGGGGGGTTGAATAGTTTACTGATTAAAAACTTTGTTTTGAAACTTATTGAAAGATCAATTGATATTGATCTTGAGTATGTTAATGAAATATGCAAGCAATATGTAATGAGTAAATAAGGAAAGAAATGATCAAACCACAACAAGTTGTTTATAGTGGTTCGGCCTACAAGGACTCTTTTTCCTTGCCCTACTCCACTCCCCGAGTCTCACACTCGAGAGTTTAACTTCACTAGTCAACAAGCTCCTTTCACCGCGGAGAAAACCTTTACACTTCGCTTACACTATTTCCGACACTAAGCTAGATGTCGAGTTCTTTCCAAGGGTACAACTACTCCCACACACAATGTATTTTGAGGACTAAAATACTAACCACTCACACTCACAAGATTATGATGGTTTGATACAACAATGAAGTATGAATCAACACTAGATCATACAACACTAAACAAACAAGACTTCCAACTTCTCGTTGAAGCTTGAATATGACTTGATCTTCTTTGCTACAAAAGAGATCACTAATATGATATGAAACTGAGATAGAAGGGTTAGAGAAGATATGTATGAGAGTATGTTAGAAAGGGATGAGAAACTACTTGGCTTGGCATTGCTAGTTATAGCCAATTTGGACAGGGCGATCCACGGACCGCGGACCCCTAAAAAGGGTTCGCCCGTGTACCAAATTGGTACCGCCATCGGCAGTCAAGATATCAAATCTTGTCTAAAGTCAACTCTATCTAAGTAAGATTGTGCAAGATATGAAGAGTACAAATCTTCACAAAATATCTAATGGAATCTTCCAATGATCTCCATGATGTAATACATGATGTCAAATGTTGTATTACTATTAATAGAAATATGCAAATGCTTAAGTAGTGTTTGGTTTTAAGAACCTAACACATTCTACAAACTATTATCATACATAATGATTAGAGTCATATCAAGATGTTACTAATCATAAATGTAAATGCTTGAATGATGAATATATTGTTTAAGAAAGCTTGTATTAATATCTAATAAACTTGACAAGCTTTAAGCTTTTATAAATTAAATTTACTTTTGTCGTTAACAAAACTTAGGCAAAGATCAAAAATATAAATAACGTTTAATGACGATATTTGTATTAACAATCTCCCCCTTTTTGTTGAGGACAAAATATAAATTTTATTTTTATAAAAGAAACAAAGTTTGTACAAGAGTTATAAAAATATTAGTTTTAGAGCTTGAAAAGAAAATGATAATGCAAGTGTATGAAATTTGACTTTTTATGAAAGTCAAAGAATTCACTAGTTGATGCATGATGTTTGACTTTTTCAGAAAGTCAAAGTATGCAGTTCAGAAAAGTCAAATATAAATAATTTCCAAGTTCTATATTTTCTCCCCCTTTTTGTCTCAACAAAAAGAAGAGGCTATGCGGAATGTAATGAGTCTGAGCTATTATCTCCCCCTTGTTCAAAGCTCCCCTAAATTGGGTGCTTTGTGGGAAGATACATGGATTGTGAAAATAAAGCTAAAAAAAAATTGTTAGTAATAATGAGCATTCACAAGCATTTCCAAACACTATGTAATGACACCAACAATATAAGAAACAACATTCATTAGTTAAAATTTTTCATGAGTAAAGATCATGAAAAGAGAACACAATGATGTGTTTCTAGTACAAGAAAATGAAAATTATCCAAAAAAAAATAAAAGAAAGACTATTTTAAAACCATCCTAAAGTGATGGTGGATGGGAAAGAGCGTTGAGACGCTCAAGAATGTGGTTGAGGATGAACCTCATTTCTTCGTGGAAGTCATGGACCATAATCCGGGTCCGTTCCACGGTTTGACCCGTTTGCTCACAAGTAGAGCAACCATGCCTTGGAGGGTAGAAAGTTTGGGGAGGTTGTGGTGGTGGAATGGTGGATGTGTTGGTGGTGTTGGGGATGTTTGGAGTGGTCATGATGGATGCAAGCAAAGCACTTTGCATTTGCATTGTCTCACTTAAGTGAGAATCCACCATGCCTTTGAATTGGTGGAGGTTGTGGAGTTCGGCTTGAATCTCCTCTCTAGTGGGATTGTCATCCCACATGCTCTCCGGAATGTCCTCAATATGAGGGGACATTGATGATGGAAGTGGATGATCCCCGTATAAAGGACCATGAATGTCCTTGTGAATGGGGTGGAAAAGGAGAGGTCTTGGCCCTAATGGGGCGTTTGGGTCAATGGATGACCGAGGTGATTCATGAGCGATTCGCTCAATGGTGCCAAAGGATGGCAATGGTGGTGGATGACTTGGCCTAGGAGGCAAGTCTTCCAAGTCCTCTAGGAAAGGATTTGGTGATGTTGGTGGAGTTGAAAATAACTCCATGGGAGTGAGAGTGGGAGACCTTGGTGAAGGTGGTGAGGGTGTTTTGGATGTTTGGATGGGTGCGGGTGGAGGTGAAGTAGGTGTTTTTATTGGTGGTGGAGTGGTGATCACAATGTGTGATGAAGTAGGTGTAGCTAAGGTAAGGTGTGTATCATCTCTAATGGGAGATGAGATTGTGAGTGGTGAAGATTTGGATGATGAGCTAAGATTGACAAAACAACAAGGCCTTACGCTCATTCTAGCGGTTTTCTTGCAAGGTTTTGGTGATGATTTAGTCATTTTAACTTGGGTTTTGATTTGCTAGATAGTAATGAGAATGAAGAAGGTGTGAGGATGATCATGGTAAAGCCTTTCAATTTATAGAGGTAAGAAATTGTTGAGAAAAGGTTTGATTTGATGTTGAACCATTGAAGAGATGAGGTTCCTAATGATTTGGAAGTGGGTTGAATGCTAGTCATATCACCCAAGTCAATCCATACAAAGAAGATGGAGTGAAGAAGAAAAGATATGCAATTAATGTGTTCTAGTGAGTGGAATTTCCTAATATTCAGATTACCCACGGATTTGAAGGTACCAAAAATTTGGTTCCTTCCTTTATGCAAAGGGCTCCTTGGGTGGATTTTTCAAATTTTTGAATTTTGGTGGGAAATGGATTTCTTACATTCCTTAGTGAATAATACTAGTTCTAATAACAGTATAAACTAGTTAAGGTTGATTTTTAAGTGATGGAAGATAATTTGGAATCACGAAAGAGTCGAAATTCAGAAAATTACCTGGAGGATCCACGGCACCAAAATCATACACGGACGGAACCCAAAAAGGGTGCCGTCTGGTCCGCCTATACAGATATGGCGGTACCAAATTACATAAAGGACGGTACCAAGATAATGGTGCCGTCTGATCCGTGGAGTGCTGAAATTTGGACAGAATGTTTCTTAAAACTTGAAATTTTCGAAACCTGAAATTTTTCTCAAAAACTGTTATACTAAACATTTCTAGTTAGGAAAAGTAAATAACACATATGTAAACATAGTGGAGCATAGATTAAGAGCAAGGCTTATTGATTTTCACAATATAGTGAAAATGGGTAAAATTTGATAGCATACTTGTGCTATCCCCCTTCATGAGTTTGTTAGCATACACCATTGTTTTAAGTTATATTATCATCCTACATAATAAAACAACTAAATAGTATCAAACATTAATGATAATGCATTGTTCCAAACACTCCTTAAAGTACCCTTATTTGTCCAATTTCTTGTAAATCTTGTTCATCATCCTACCAAGGCACTTGAACATTCCCTTAGTTTGCTTGAATTCTGCCGATTCATTCTCAATCTCGGGAAGAGATGCGTAATACTCATGAGGTGGAAGATGAGAGCTTGGAAGACCATCCTCGGAGCTATTTGATGATGATGATGAAGGAGTTGGAGGTTTAGCTCTCTTGCCTTTAGTCTTAGCAACTCGATCATCACTCAAAGGTACAAAGATGTGAGGGATGAGTTCATAGTGAAGGTGCATTCCTTTTGGGGTTGGTGGAATTGGGGCGAAGTTTCTATAGAGACGGGTGAGAAGCATCCCGTATGGAAGAGCAACGGATCCTTGAGTTGGAATATCAATCATTCTCCTAGCTATGTAGTAGGCTAAGTTGAATGGTTGTCTGGTGGACAAGTTGTAAAGCATGTGACAAAGACAAGCGTTTATGTGATCCCTATTCCCTATGGTGCTAATGACGTTTGCTCTAAGTAACTCCTCCCATTTCTTAAATTCGTGCTTAAGTTCATTGAGCTCCATTCCATATGGATCTCGGTCTACCTATTTTCCCTTTCGGGTTACTCGGGTTGTATCCGTTTTTGGGTTAAAAGGTGTTCACGGATGACATCCTTATCGGCTAAACGGGTTATGTAGGGAAGAGAGCGGTCATTGATTGCATCAAGGGCCGTGAGTGACCACTTATCCGTGTAGACACAAGTTCCTCGGTTGGGAATTCCTAGTACTCTAGCAAATTCACTTAAAGTGATGGTGTAGTCATTTTGGTTGATTCTAAAGCTAAGACAAAACTCATCATCTTCATCACTAAAACCGGTCACACTAGCATAGAATTCTAACACGAACCTAGGACAAATTGGTTCATCAATGTCAAGAAGACAATCGAATTGAATGGCGGCTAGTTCTTCACGAAGATTGGTATGCTCAAGGAAGGATGAGTGAATGGTTCTACCCTCGTGGAAATACCTTGATTCTAGACCCCTAAATATTTCTATTTGTTCCTTGGTGAGTCCTTTGGTTTTGTGGTGTTTGGGAATGTAGTTAAGAGTGTCTTTGTGATCATAGAATCTTGCGGCTACCATGGTTATTCCTAAGGACAAGAGTTAACATGTTAAAAAAATTAAGATAAATTTTAACGTTTTTGATTCTAGTGTGTGCCTATATGAAAACAATTTGGAGTTGCGGTTATCTCGACTCATTTTATGCACAAAATGGTTTTAGTGGAGTGTTTGGCAAATACCATGAGATAACCCAAATGCTCCTAATTCAATGTGGCTATATTTGAATATACCCGGGAGTGCATATTAGTTATGCAATACCTTTAGTATTCAAGAGCATGCAAGTGATGAAAATTCTAACGTTTCTATTTGTATTAGCAATGAAAGAATGTTTTCCTATAAGTGAGAAGCTTTTCAAAACTTTTGACATGGGGTGTTTGGTTGTTTGAATAAGGCCTTATATTTATTATCTATCAATTAGTGGGAAACATGATTTGTTTATGCAATATGATAATGTAGTACCTAATTTGAATGACTAGTTATGCAATTTGCCAATTGAATTCATATTTGGTATTAAAGCATACATAAAACCCCATGTAATGATTTGTGATAGTTTTGTGCATAAATAAGAATCCTAGACTCCGAATTAAGAGATGAAATGTAGTTAGGATACTTACAATGATGTTATCTTCTGTGATTAGTGAGTTGGAAGATGACAATAATGAGCTTGGTTTAAGTTTTGCACGTTTTGGTAAAGTGGGTTGTGAGGAAGAAGATGTTATGTATAAAGCTGTTTTGCTTCTGTAGACACCACGGACCAGACGGCACCAAATTTTTGGTTCCGTCCGGGTTGTCGTTTGGTGCGCGTGGCTACGATAAACAAGACAAAATTGTTTTGGTTTGACTATTCTAATGTTTTAGGCTATGTTTATCCTACATGTTTGGTTCCATTAACCCTAAACCAAGTCTAAGAAGATTAAAAGGTTCTCGTTTAAGAGGTTTAGTAAAGATGTCGGCAATGTTGTCTTCGGAGGATACTTTCTCGATTGAAATGTTTCCTTTTGAACATTGTCGCGAAGAAAGTGATGACGGATTTCAATGTGCTTTGTACGAGCATGTTGAACGGGATTCTTGGTGAGATCGATGGCTCCTTTGTTGTCGCAAAGTATCACAATGTCGTTGAGATGAATTTCGTAGTCTACGAGAGCTTGCTTCATCCAAAGAGCTTATTGACATGCTTTTCCGGGAGAGCGTATTCGGCTTCAGAGTAGAGATGGCTAAAGCCGTTTGCTTCTTTGCAAACCATGAGGTGAGACAATGTCCAACAAAAGTGCAAATACCACTTGTACTTTTTCTATCGACATAATCACCGGCATGATCCGAGTCGGCATACACTATGGTTTCTATACCCGTTCCTTTGGGATACCATAATCCTAAACACGTTGTTCCCTTAATATATCTAAAAATCCCTTTTAATGCTTCTAAGTGTGATGCCTTTGGGTTTTCTTGAAAGCGAGCACATAGACAAACACTAAACATAATGTCGGGTCTACTAGCCGTAAGATAGAGTAGGCTACCAATCATTCCTCTATATTTAGTGTTATCTACGGATTCACCTTCTTCGTCCTTGATGAGTTTAGTGTCCGAGGACATGGGTGTTTTAGTTGGTTTGGAATCTTCAAGACCAAATTTCTTAAGCATGTCTTTTATATATTTAGATTGATTAAAGAAAATACCATCTTCTAGTTGTTTAATTTGAAGTCCTAGAAAGAAGTTTAACTCACCCATCATACTCATTTCAAACTCGTCATGCATGATTTTAGAGAAATCATTACATAATTCTTGACAAGTTGATCCGAATATAATGTCATCAACGTATATTTGAACAATAATAATTTGTGATTCCTTTTTCTTAGTAAAAAGAGTATTATCTACTAATCCCATAGTATATTTGTTATCAATAAGAAAAGTCTTAAGACGGTCGTACCAAGCTTTAGGTGCTTGTTTAAGGCCATATAATGCTTTCTTGAGTTTGAAGACATGATGTGGTTTCTCAAAGTCGGTAAAACCGGAGGTTGAGCAACATACACTTCTTCGTTAATAAACCCATTAAGGAAAGCACTTTTAACATCCATTTGAAATAATTTAAAATCATAAGCACATGCATAAGCAAGTAATATTCTAATAGATTCAAGTCTAGCTACCGGTGCATAAGTTTCATCATAGTCAATTCCTTCTTGTTGATTATAACCTTGTGCAACAAGCCTAGCTTTGTTTCTAGATACTATACCATTTTCATCCATTTTGTTTGAAAGACCCATTTTGTTCCAATTATAGTTTGATCTTTGGGTTTTGGAACTAGTTTCCAAACATCATTTCTAACGAATTGGTTTAATTCTTCTTGCATGGCAATTACCCATGATTCATCTTTTATTGCTTCATTTAAGGTTTTTGGTTCAATGGTGGATACAAAACAAAAATGATTACTTTGATTTTGAGCTTGTGATCTTAAGGTTCTTTGATTAAGTTTTCCTATGACCTTTTCTAATGGATGACTTTTAGATTCTTTTATATTGATAATTTCCTTATTTAATGGTTCATCCTCCTTGTTATTATTAATTTGACTTTCAATTATTTGACTTTCAACTAAGTCATCATCTACCAAAGGTGATGTCTTAGAGGGAGGTGGACTTTCGTCAAATGTTATGTTCAACGATTCCTCGACTATCATTGTTTCTTTATTTAGGACAATGTAAGCTTTACTAGTTTGAGAGTAACCAAGAAATACACCTTCATAAGACTTTGGGTCAAACTTGGTGAGATAATCCTTAGTATTAAGAATAAAGCATTTACAACCAAAGACTTTAAAATATCCTAATGTTGGCTTTTTACCTTTATAAAGTTCATATGGTGTTTTGTTTAGGAAAGGACGTATTAGGACTCTATTTAAAATATATGTAGAAGTGTCAACGGCGTTACACCAAAACTTTTGAGGAATGTTTTGTTCATTAAGCATTGTTCTACTCATTTCTTGAATTGTTCTATTTTTACGTTCTACTACTCCATTTGATTGAGGTGTTCGTGGAGCCGAAAAGTTATGTGTTATACCATTTGTATCACAAAAGTTTCCAAATTGAGTTTCGTTGTCAAATTCACGACCATGATCCGTTCGGATCGACACAATTTTGACACCTAGAAGATTTTGAATTTTCTTGCTAAGTATTTCAAATTTATCAAAAGCTTCATTTTTGGTTTTCAAAAATAATGTCCAAGTAAACCTTGAGTAATCATCTACTATGACCAAAGTGTATAAGTTGCCTCCATAGCTTCTTATAGCGGATGGTCCAAACAAGTCCATATGTAATAATTCTAGACACTTAGATGTGGACACCATATTTTTAGATTTGTGACTACTATGTGTTTGTTTACCAATTTTGCAAGCGTCGCAAAAGTGTTGGTCATATGTAAGTTTTGGTAAATTCTAACCAACTCTTTTGAAGATAGGTTTTGTATAAGTCTCATATTAGCGTGACCTAAGCGTCTATGCCAAAGAGATGAGCTATCGTCTAATGTTGTTAGGCAAAGTTTGTCATTATATGTTTTATCTATTTTCATGACGTATATGTTATTTTTCCTAACTCCTTTAGCTATGGTGATACCATCTTTTAGTATTTTACTACCATTTTCATCAAATAGTACTTTATACTTTTTATCACATAGTTGGCTAATACTAAGTAGATTAAATCCTAACCTATCCACATGAGCAACATTTTCAATAGTTAGAGAGTTATGAGCAATCGTACCTTTGCCAATGATTTTGCTTTTGAGATTGCTACCAAAGGTGACATTACCTCCGTCATACTCTTGGTATGATGAGAAGAGACTTTGTTGCCCGTCATGTGTCGTGAGCATCCACTATCTTTTATCCATTCATCAGGTTCCAATCCAACTTTCAAGCATACCTAAGAAGCAAATAACTCAAACATTTGGTCCCCAATATCTCATGGGTCCGTTTGGGTTAAACATACCATTTATTTGATTCATGTATGGAAATGATGGGTAAGGGTTCCATGGCATGTAATCTGGAGTTTGATATGGTCTAGGAAAGTTTTGATTCCAACCGTTGTGTTGGTAGTTAGGTTGAACGTTGTGGTTGCTCTTAGGAAAGGGGTGTTTGGCAAAAGAAGTTTTATATCGTTGTTGAGTAGTTTTTGATCTAAATTCATTTTTAACAAGTCCTACTCCCGATATAATGGCTGGTTTTAGTTTAACATTATCATTGGTTTTCTTTGTTATTTTAACAAATTCAAGACGGTCCGTATGCGAACATTCGTTCTGTTGAAGTACCCGGTACCATTTTGCATAACGGACGGAACCCTTATTTTGGTTCCGTCCGGTCCGTCTGCATCTGCAGCAATTTTGACAGAATGTTCTTCTTTTTCGGCCGTTTTGTTTTGACTCTTTGGAATTAATACTTCATTAAAACCTAGCCCATTCATGTCTCCCGGTGTTTTATGAATTTTAACTATTTCATCGGCAAGAGCGATGTTTTTGTTAAACCTTTTAAACTTAGAATTATTTTCTATTAAAACTTCTTGTGTGAGCTTTAGTTTTTCTATTTCAAGATTAAGCTCTTGACATGATTTACAATCATCGTCATTTGCTTTTCCTTTTTCAAGTCGTTTTGCTTTTCTTTTAACTCATATACCTCATTTTCCAAAAACTCCTTTTTGGTTTTTAGAAATTTATTTTTAGTTATGATTTTTAGACTTAGCTCACACAATTGATTATATTGTTTTTGCAAAGTGTCATCATCTATAGAGGAATAAGAAGAGTCGGAAAGTACCTCATTTGACTCATGTGCCATTAGAGCGATCTCTTCCTTGCTTGATTCTTCATCGTCTTCACTATCACTCCAAGCACCACTTACAAAAGCTCGTTGAGTTTTGTTTTTAGGTGGCTTGGGACATTCTCTATGAGATGACTTGCATCACCACATCTAAAACACTTTCTTTCACCTTTAATCTTCTTATCATCCCGATCTTTTCGGAATGGCTTCTTTTCTTCTCGAGGTTGTCTTACAAACTTTCCTCTTCTTCTAAAGAACTTCTTGAAATCTCTAACGGCCATAGCATACTCCTCATCTTCACTATCGGAACAAGATTCACCATCATCGCTTGATTCCGCCTTTGCTTTAAGAGCAACGGATTTGATCTTCTCCTTTCTTCCTTTGATGATCTCCGAATCTTTCTCCATTACCATTTCGTGAACTTTGAGGTTGCCAATTAGCTCGTCTAGTGACATTATTGAGAGATCTTTTGATTCTTCAATAGCGGTCACTTTAGCTCTCCATTTGGGATGGAGTGCTCTAAGAAATTTCCCGACAAAGTTCTTACTACGAAAAGATTCATCAAGTGCTTTAAGTGATGTAATGATAGTGTTAAAGCGAGCAAAGCCACAATCAATGGTTTCATCTTCAGGGATAACAAATTGTTCATATTGTTGAACAAGAAGATCAATTTTGTTATCCTTGACTTGTGAATTACCTTGATGTGTAACAATTAAAGATTCCCAAATATCTTTAGCGGTTTCACACATAAAAATTCTTTCATATTCTTTTCTAGGTAAAGCATTATAAAGCATCATTTTAGCTTCATTATTTTTAGCAACTAATTTCTTTTGTTCATCAACGGAAATATCCTTTGTTGTAGAACTAAAATCTCCTTTAACAATAATAAACCAAAGATCTATATCTTTTGATTTTACATATGTTTCAAAACGGTTTTCCAATAGATAAATCCATTGGTTTCAAAGAGTGGTGGTCTTTGCATAGATTGCCCTTCTTTAAAGTTTTCAGAATCCATGGATCGTTTCAAGTTTATAAAATACAAGTTATTTTAGAAATTCTTGAGCAACGAGGCTCTGGTACCAATTGTAGAAAACTAGAAGGGGGTTGAATAGTTTACCGATTAAAAACTTTGTTTTGAAACTTATTGAAAGATCAATTGATATTGATCTTGAGTATGTTAATGAAATATGCAAGCAATATGTAATGAGTAAATAAGGAAAGAAATGATCAAACCACAACAAGTTGTTTATAGTGGTTCTGCCTACAAGGACTCTTTTTCCTTGCCCTACTCCACTCCCGAGTCTCACACTCGAGAGTTTAACTTCACTAGTCAACAAGCTCCTTTCACCGGCGGAGAAAACCTTTACACTTACACTATTTCCGACACTAAGCTAGATGTCGAGTTCTTTCCAAGGGTACAACTACTCCCACACACAATGTATTTTGAGGACTAAAATACTAACCACTCACACTCACAAGATTATGATGGTTTGATACAACAATGAAGTATGAATCAACACTAGATCATACAACACTAAACAAACAAGACTTCCAACTTCTCGTTGAAGCTTGAATATGACTTGATCTTCTTTGCTACAAAAGAGATCACTAATATGATATGAAACCGAGTTAGAAGGGTTAGAGAGAAGATATGTATGAGAGTATGTTAGAAAGGGATGAGAAACTACTTGGCTTGGCATAGCTATTTATAGCCAATTGGACAGAGGCGTCACGGACCGCGGACCCCTAAAAGGGTTCCGCCCGTGTACCAAATTGGTACCGCCTTGATCTGACAGTCAAGATATCAAATCTTGTCTAAAGTCAACTCTATCTAAGTAAGATTGTGCAAGATATGAAGAGTACAAATCTTCACAAAATATCTAATGGAATCTTCCAATGATTTCCATGATGTAATACATGATGTCAAATGTTGTATTACTATTAATAGAAATATGCAAATGCTTAAGTAGTGTTTGGTTTTAAGAACCTAACACATTCTACAAACTATTATCATACATAATGATTAGAGTCATATCAAGATGTTACTAATCATAAATGTAAATGCTTGAATGATGAATATATTGTTTAAGAAAGCTTGTTTTAATATCTAATAAACTTGACAAGCTTTAAGCTTTTATAAATTAAATTTACTTTTGTCGTTAACAAAACTTAGGCAAAGATCAAAAATATAAATTACGTTTAATGACGATATTTGTATTAACAAAATCCTTGATGGTTTCGTGTTCCACAACCCTCGGCGTATCCCGCCTAAGTCGGTTGGTTGATACATATCCCATAAATAAGAGATATCCGATATCAAGGCCGTAAATAACCCGGTTTTGGGCCCGTGAGCCCAAACCGTTACCGCTGTAGCCCAAATGCTTGGGCTCGAAAGTATTAGTAGTGTCACCTTTGGTGGTTCATGACCATGCGGACTATACGTCATTATGCCCCCAGTCTAGTATGCTAGGGTGGAACCCGCAGATGCTAGACTAATAAGCGTAAGCAAATATATTCCTCGAGGTGTAGCGGGGAAGCTTCAAAGTTTTCCCGCCTAAGAGAAGATACGGTGGATCCAGTCTAATTAGGTAAAATATATGCTTCGTAAAATGTGAAAAAGTGGGTAGAGGGTGTGCCACGTCAGCAACTCCTATCCACACGTTTAGAGATAGTGGGTTCCACATGTCGATCATCGCATGGATGTGGAACCATATATAAACTTCCGCCTCCTTTCCACTTTGTGGTTTCACGGTAAAAGCATTTCCACCATTGTTAAAAAAGCTCAAAATATCAACCAAGAAACCCACAAACTTTTAAAGGTAACTTGGTAGCTGCATTCGAAATCTCATCATGGTTCTTGGATTAGCTGACTTCTCATCGATATAATCGAGGGGCGAACTTCGTGAGTTCACTTGAGTATTATATCCCGCTGCATCCGTAGTTCAGGTTGCTTACGCGTCGATAGCGGATTTCCGAGGAAAGTGGGGTATACACTGTACGTTTTTAATTTACTGAGATCAACGTGTACCTATCTCCTTATTCTTGTGCGACGTTCTAAATTACTATCCCCTACACATATCCCAATACACCTTTGTATAGGCGCAAAATAACAAACTTGAGGTGAATTGCGTTTGTTGGCGATTAACCCCACCATCTATCTCTTTCGCGCGTTTTACCATACGTCATGGTCAAACGGGTGGGTTTCTTTTGCTAGCGGGGCCGCGGTGTTATCGAGAAATTAGACGCGCTTAGGAACTAGAGAGAGAAATTTTTCTGGGTTGATGAAGCGTTGTTCCCCTGGGGCTTCGGCTTCTATACCCAGAGTTCGCTACCGAAGGATGAGCGCCCACTCCCTCGAACGTACAGCGCGGATGATGCGGAAATGATAAACGCCAATCGTATTCCTATCGAGAGGAATTTTTGGTGCACATGGGCATCAGTCGCAACTATTTCGATAGTCCTGACGAGGTGCCAACCTTCCTAGACGCAAATGACCAGGGTGGGTGCTCGTCCTTCCTTCTCCTTTGCTTTATTAGTGTGAGCATTTCTTTTCGCCTTTGTATTTTATATAACTCTTATTGTTGTTTGTTTCTTGCTGCGCAGAGATGGACTTGTTCAGCGTTGTTCGCTTGGCAAAACCCCGCCAGGTCACCGTGGGGGTGCGCCCTCTGAGAGAAGGAGAAGTCCCCATTTTGGGTTGTGATACTTGAGCCCGCTTTTGTTTGATACGGCTGCCTCAATACGTTGTGATACTTGAGCCCGCTTTTGTTTGATACGACTGCCTTAAGTATATGATACTCGAGCCCGCTTTGGTTTGATACAATTATATATGCACATAATTATATAAATGCAATTCACATATAGCAATACTGTTACTTAGCATAAATAAACATTCAGTTCAGATAAACATATAGTTTCAAAGCAATGTGTTCGGTTTAAAAATAAAGCATGTATCTCCCCCAAGGGTTTGTAAAACAAGTAAGTAATAGAAAGTAGGGCTATGAACTCACCTAAAAGTAAATGATATCAAATGTATAATGAGAATGATGGATATGACGTGAGAACTTCTACGAGCAACCTAGAATAGGATGTTGCGACTTAGGTTTGAAATAATGATGCGAAAGAAATAACAAGCCTATATACGTCTCTATGTTGATCATGATGTAGTACATGGTATTTGAGTATATCGTTTATAGAAATGGTCTAGTGGTGAAAACATGTTTAGTTTATATATATCGTACTACCGTTCGGGCCATCATAATTCAGAGGTCATGTAGTAAACGTTTGAGGAGCTAGGACACTTTAAATCGTAAATCCAGCAACTTGTGGATACGTTTTACTCAAATGAAAACCCTCACATGAAGCTCCCTAGTTTTGTAGCACTTAGTAGATAAAACATATGTTTTGTTTATATATCATAAGTGTCATATGGTTTGTAAGCATAAGTTACAAGGTTGTTTGGTTATGATTAAGAAATCATAATGGTTATCACAAGTATCGTCATAATTTATGTCACAAGTGCTTAAAGAAAATTTTACAAGTTTCTAAATTGTATAGTTGGTTATTACAAGTATAGTTTCATGGTTTATCGAGGGAGTAGATCCAAATTGTATTGTATACGTTTAGGTTTGTCAAGGCTAAGGCCTTTGGTTTACGGTCTCGGCTTAGGAAGCCTTGAGGCTTTTGTCATGGCCTTGCCGTGGCTTTGGTCTTGACTACCAAGGTCTTGAGACTCAGCTTTGACCTTAGCCGTAGCCGTGGTCTTGGCTTATGTTCATTAGGCCTCTTGGTTTGCTTTTAGTCATGACAAAAGTATAGTTATGAGACTAAATATAGGGCAGTTTCTGTTTTTGAAAGATTATGGCCTGTTTAAGCGTTTTCAAGATCCGAGCTTCTATGTTATTCAAGGAAAACGTCGTTCCGGACAAATTTCGTGTTTTAACTTTTTGATGATTCGGACCATAAGTACCACTTTAAAAAAGGCAGAACCAAAAACAGCTTCTACATGGCAGTTTTGGCGTTTAGGTTTCGCTAACTTCTTTTGCCTATAACTTTTGACTCGTTTGTCCGTTTTGGGTGATTCAAGTGGATATGTTTACCTTTTTATCTTTCCTACCATATTATGTAAGTTATAAAGTCCATAGGTTACTGATTTTAATGGTCTCACATGTGTAGAATATGACTAGTTTACTAGTTTGTTACTTTTATGACAATATGTGAATTAAAACAAGTGATTGAGTATATGTACATCATGAATCAACATAGTAACTATATATATATATAAATATCATGAAATAGTTAAGATTATGAATAATAAAGATGAGATGATGGTGGTGATAAGTTGCTTACAACTTTTGGCTTTCAATTAAGAAAGGAGTAACTTAGTAAGGATAGGACTTTGATTGATCGCTTAAGACTTTGGATTGAGCTAGCTTTCCACACCTTGGCACCCTTGAAAACTTGAAGAGTTGGTGATGAAGTACTAAGTGACTTGAGTGGAACTAAACTCAAGAAGACCACTTAAACTTGCTAGAGATTTGATGTAGTAGCTTGATCTTTGGAACTTCCTTGCATAAACTTGGAGTTTATAGATCAAATGATGGAAGATGTGTATGATTTGTGATATGAACAACCAAGAACAGAATATGAGGGTTCTTAGGATGCATTTTACTTGCTATTTATAGGAGGGTAAGTTTGGTTAACCATATATTGGGTTAATTATTAACCATGGTTAAGTTAGGACACATGTAAAGATCTAAATGAAGCATGGTTAGGATTATGCCACCAAAATGATGACTCCCACCCCTAGAGTCTGTCACAATTGGTGACAAGGCTTAGATGATAAGTCTTGATCTTATCTTGGTTACGGAGTGAGTTTTGGTTCCGTTAAATGCCAACCGTAAGTTGTTAAGCCATAAAACGTAAAACCGGGTATCGTAAAAATCCGAAACTTACAGGAATGATGAGACTCATCATTATACTCCATCTAAAAATATAAAATGAGTGATAAGTCTTATTGGGTGCAAGAACGCGCTTAAAAGCTGGAAATACGGGTAAAAAGCGTAATTGCAGTTTATCGAGGAAAAGAACGAAATTTCGGAAACTAACCGTGAATTTATTTAGAGTAGACTAAAATTATTCTAAAAGTGATATGAGATGTCAAAATATGGTTTTCTTCATACGTGGGATAACTTAACAGTTATTCGTGAAGTTAAAAAGTTATGTGATTGAAGCAAAAATGTAGAACGTACAAGGTTAATTCCTTTATGGTCAAAGGAGGAGGGAATATGTTTGAATTTTCCAAAAAATGTAAAAGTGTCAAAAACATATTAGAAACACGGTGCAGGAATCGTTAAGTCTGGATGTAAGTAGAATTGTTTAAAATGTAAGTTTAGTTTTGTTCTGCG
The DNA here is from genome assembly GCA_910596185.1 of Chrysanthemum makinoi. NCBI lineage: Eukaryota > Viridiplantae > Streptophyta > Magnoliopsida > Asterales > Asteraceae > Chrysanthemum > Chrysanthemum makinoi. The sequence continues at coordinate 19,463,130 of OU343224.1, read as the reverse complement.
CTGGGCTTATTTGGTAACATAAAAATAAATCTTAAAATTCTCAAATTAATCATGAGTGATCTAAAAATTTATCTGATGTGAGGAAAATTATCAGAGTTGATTTTCGTTATGCGCGTGATGTTTAAACGGTGTACCGACCAAAATGAAACTTTATAACGATGTTTTCTTAATAACTTTTGCGAAGATGATCTAACGATTGTCAAAATCTCATGTCATTACTAAAATAATTTATTTTACGAGAATGTGAAATAAAACTTTTACGGGATGAATAGTGAAAGTGAATAGTAAATTATCAAAAATGAAAAGTAACCTAAAAATGCGGGTGGTTACAGTCTCACCACCTTAGTGGGAATTCCGTCCCGGAATTCAGGGTGTGTTATCCGATGTTGAATTGTCTAGGGAAATGTGGATGTATGCGCCTAATTCTAATCCTTGCGTTCTCAAGTTTCTGGTCATAGAATGTGTTATATACCATGTTGCTTAAGTTGATAATCTAAAGGGTTTTGTTAAAATCTTATTGAGTCCTATACACCTCAAGTTTTGCTTTTCCCGATTCTCAAAACAAATCATATCTTATTGTATCAAGGCTATCAATAAAACCTTAACTTCTAACATGGAGTTTTTGGTGATAGTGTGCGGCATGGAGCTTTATTTATATTTGTATGGTTTCCTTAGTTGTTTCGTGGGTGATCTCTGAACACCTTAGTCCATCAAATAGTTAACTAACACTTTCGTCTATATAGTGCCTTAAAATGGAATAGTTTTGTTGTTGTTAGGGTAACTGTTGTTAATCAAATGTGTAAGATATTGTTGATGTGAAATGGTTTGTAACGATGTGATAACTGTCGTTGTAGGGAAAGTCTTGCTAGTGACAAGTGATTATCCAAACTATTTCCAAAGTTGATCATGTCTTAGGTGGTTTCGGCATGAAGGCTATATCGTATAGTGTTTATGCCTACTAGTGTTTGATAGAAACGTGGTATTATGAAGTTTTACTTACTGAATTTCTATGGGGTTCAGATAATGATGTGATATGTTGACGATTAGAAAAGTGTAGAGTACGCTTACCATTATTCTTAGGTAGAGATGTCAAGTTTGTTTTAAAATCAAAAAGGAATATGGCGGAATGATATCCTTGAAACCTAATCAGGCTAGTACTTCTAAAAAAAATGACGGAAAGATTTGATGACTGTAGAGAAAGTTGCTGAACTTCAGCTTTTGAAGATGATGAGTCACTTTGTCCTTTAGAAATCCTATTTCTTGTATTTCCATTAGGGAAATTGATAGACTGTGACGGGTTTCATGTAAAATGATATAATATAATGTTTATAAGATAATTTTTAGAGACTATTGTATAACTTACAATATCTGAGGAGTAGTTGAGACCATTGTGCAACTCACAATGTCTGAGAAATAGTGGAGACCATTGTGTAACTCACAATGTCTAGGAAATAATAGAAACCATTGTGCAGCTCACAATGTCTTGAGAAAAGATGGAGAGACCATTGTGTAACCCACAATGTCTTGAGAAATGACAGAGAGATCATTGTGTAACTCACAATATCTTGAGAAATGATAGAGAGATCATTGTGTAACCCACAATGTCTTGATAAATGATAGAGAGACCATTGTGTAACTCACAATGTCTTGAGAAGTGATGGAGAGACTATTGTATCTCACAATGTCTGGGAAGTAGGAAAGACCATTGTAGTCAGTTACAATGTCTTGGATAAAGTTTCGGAATCCTAAAATGCACGAGTAGATGCATGATTGGGAGATTGGAAAAAAATATGATTGTGCTTTAATGCCTTAGAATAGGCATACGCAAGTATGTTTAGTACATTGTTTATGATTGAAATTATGTCGAGTGTATATATCAATATACTAGTATGTTTGTATAGCTTAAAAAGCCTAAAAGTCACATAATCATCTGGAGGATGGAAGGCACGGAGAACGGAAGGCTATAAAATGTTTTTGTTTGTAAAAGTAGTTATAGTTTAAGTCTCAATTAGACCCGTTTCTCTATAACTGTGGCTCTGATACCAATCTGTAACACCCCCAATTTCGTGATACGCAACGAAATTCAAACTGGGTGTTACTTCATGGCACAACAGTCATAACAATAGAAAACGAACTCTAATGGAGTCGGTTTAAAAGATTTATCATTCGATTTATATAAATATCAGAGTTTACAAAAATAGGTCCAAGTTGTTTCACGGTTACAAAATACATTAAATTGGTTTTCGAATGATAATAAAATTTATAGCCTTCTTGATCTAGTCCTCGCTCTTCCGTTCCAGCTTCCGACATTATGGACCTGAAATACATGCTTAAAACTGTCAACGCAAAGGTTGAGTGAAATTCATAGAGTTTAGGAAATCAGTTGAACACATAATGTTTGTCTGGGTTACGTTGTTATACACCCATAATGTTGAAAACAAAAACAGATATTATTCCACTAAGCTCATGATGAAACCAAATTATGCTGGGTGCCCCTACCCAAAGTTATGTTGGGTGCCTATTCCCAAAGATATGCTGGGTGCCTATACCCAAAGATATGCTGGGTGCCTCAATACGTGATACTTGAGCCCGATTTTGTTTGATACGGCTGCCTCAATACGTTGTGATACTTGAGCCCGCTTTTGTTTGATACGGCTGCCTCAAGTATATGATACTCGAGCCCGCTTTGGTTTGATACAATTATATATGCACATAATTATATAAATGCAATTCACATATAGCAATACTGTTACTTAGCATAAATAAACATTCAGTTCAGATAAACATATAGTTTCAAAGCAATGTGTTCGGTTCAAAAATAAAGCATGTATCTCCCCCAAGGGTTTGTAAAACAATTAAGTAATAGAAAGTGGGGCTATGAACTCACCTCAAATTAAATGATATCAAATGTATAATGAGAATGATGGATATGCCGTGAGAACTTCTACGAGCAACCTAGAATAGGATGTTGCGACTTAGGTTTGAAATAATGATGTGAAAGAAATAACAAGCCTATATACGTCTCTATGTTGATCATGATGTAGTACATGGTATTTGAGTATATCGTTTATAGAAATGATCTAGTGGTGAAAACATGTTTAGTTTATATATATCGTACTACTGTTCGGGCCATCATAATTCAGAGGTCATGTAGTAAACGTTCGAGGAGCTAGGACACTTTAAATCGTAAATCCAGCAACTTGTCGATACATTTTACTCAAATGAAACCCCTCACATGAAGCTCCCTAGTTTTGTAGCACTTAGTAGATAAAACATATGTTTTGTTTATATATCATAAGTGTCATATGGTTTGTAAGCATAAGTTACAAGGTTGTTTGGTTATGATTAAGAAATCATAATGGTTATCACAAGTATCGTCATAATTTATGTCACAAGTGCTTAAAGAAAAGTTTACAAGTTTCTAAATTGTAAAGTTGGTTATTACAAGTATAGTTTCATGGTTTATCGAGGGAGTAGATCCAAATTGTATTGTATACGTTTAGGTTTGTCAAGGCTAAGGCCTTTGGTTTACGGTCTCGGCTTAGGAAGCCTTGAGGCTTTAGCCATGGCCTTGCCGTGGCTTTAGTCTTGACTACCAAGGTCTTGAGACTCAGATTTGACCTTAGCCGTAGCCATGGTCTTGGCTTATGGCCATTAGGCCTCTTGGTTTGCTTTTAGTCGTGACAAAAGTATAGTTATGAGACTAAATATAGGGCAGTTTCTGTTTTTGAAAGATTATGGCCTGTTTAAGCGTTTTAAAGGTCCGAGATTCTATGTTATTCAAGGAAAATGTCGTTCCGGACAACTTTCGTGTTTTAACTTTTTGATGATTCGGACCATAAGTACCACTTTAAAAAAGGCAGAACCAAAAACAGCTTCTACATGGCAGTTTTGGCGTTTAGGTTTCGCTAACTTCTTTTGCCTATAACGTTTGACTCGTTTGTCCGTTTTGGGTGATTCAAGTGGATATGTTTACCTTTTTATCTTTCCTACCATATTATGTAAGTTATAAAGTCCATAGGTTACTGATTTTAATGGTCTCACATGTGTAGAATATGACTAGTTTACTAGTTTGTTACTTTTATGACAATATGTGAATTAAAACAAGTGATTGAGTATATGTACATCATGAATCAACATAGTAACTATATATATATCATGAAATAGTTAAGATTATGAATAATAAAGATGAGATGATGGTGGTGATAAGTTGCTTACAACTTTTGGCTTTCAATTAAGAAAGGAGTAACTTAGTAAGGATAGGACTTTGATTGATCGCTTAAGACTTTGGATTGAGCTAGCATCAAAATGATGGTGTCTAAATACTCCTCATTTTTGTACCATCTAGACTGCAAAAACATCTGAAAACACTCAGAAATGCATCAAAATGATGAAAATATCACAAACAAGTGTTTTATGTGTTTTAAATGCAAAAATACCAAAATCAGATGAAAAACGAATCAAGTTTGCATAATTGCGCGAGTTTTAGTCCCCAAGTTTCAAAAGTTGTCAAAAAGCAGTCCACTGGTAAATCAAAATTAAGCAAAAATATCATTTAAGGTCCATGGGATTCAAAAGTTGTCAAAACAAACCCTTCAAAGTTTAAAAATCACAATTTACAACTTTGGTCCCTCAACTTTACAAAAGTGTCAAAATCAGTCCCTGGGTGTTTAAAAATGGAAATTATTCAAACTACACCCTTGTACTATTCATAAATGGCAAAATTGGTCCTTATGATAAATTTTGAGAAAATTACAAGTTTGGTCCCTAGAGTTATAAATGTGGCAGTTTTGGTCATTGGAATTATAAAAAATGGGATTTTATGCAATATTGGCCCTTGTACTATTCACATGTTACAATTTAAGCCCTTGTGATAACTTTGGAAAGTTGCAATTTCAGTCCTCATAAATAAAAAAATTACATGAATGGTCCTTGTGCTAACTTATACCAAACCGGACCCTTTATGTTATTTATCCAAATCCAACCCAATACCAAGCCCAATATAAAACCCAACCCACGGTTTAAAATTATAAAACCGCCCTTAACTGCACTTTCACTTCCCTCTCCCATGTTCAACAACTCAAAACCACCGTGGTTTCACCACCTGTTTTCCCCACCTCTCCACCTGTCTACCATATCTCCACAGCTGTTTACCAACTCCCTAACACCTCCACAAAACACCAAACTGCATTAATTGCAAAAACCCACTCAAAACGACTTTTCCCGCCAAAATGACAAGTGTGTGATTCTGATGAATTCAAGGGTTGGATTGAAGTGGGAAATGCTTTGAGGTCGAGAAGGAACAAAATAAAGTCAATAAATATGAAGAACGAAGCAGAATGGATAACTAAGTAGTGTAATTTTATTTTATGTATGTCGTTTTTAATAAGTTAAGTTTTCTAGTGCAATTTAAAGCTTTCAAGTATTTTGTAATCAAACCTCAGTGTAATAAAAATATAATTTCAGTTTCAATTTCGCAATTCAGTTTATGTCAATTTCCATGGTTAAATTCTCTCAAAAGTTGTTAATAGTTGTTGTTATTTCTTCTTAAGCTCATATAAGCTTTTGACAAAGCTTATAAGCTGTTAGAAACCTTTCAAATCCAGTTTTATTCAACAAAACAGAAAAACAAGAAAAATACCAAAAAGATAGATTAAAAATCAAAAATCAAGTGAAGATGGTCAAAAGACTGAAGTAGGGTGATATATGGATTGCTTTTTGGTTTAGAGTTTCTTGGGAAGCTATAGGGTGTGATTTCAGACCTTGATTCTCAGTCTTGTGCTTGGATTCAATTTGTAAGCATGATTCTTTAAAGATTGCATTTCTTAGTTTAAGTAGTTAAAACTTGTTAATTTTGTCTTAATATTGTCTCATTATAGTTAATATAAGTTAATTACTAGGTCTCTTGGTTTAAAAAGCTGTTTCAGTGCTTAATGCTTCAAAACAGTTTTAATAAGGGGTGTTTGGTTCCACTTAGTTAACTGTGTTATAAGGTAATTGAGTTGTTACTTGTTATTGTTCTGTGTTACATTAGTTCACAATAACTCAGTAAGACCATATAATCCAATGCTCAATTGATTAAAAGTCAAAATAAGCTTTGATCACCTCTTGCTACTTAACTGATTGATTTTTATGTTCCTTAATCATGCTTTTATACTTATAAGTTGTTAATATTGTGCAAACCAGTCTTAATTCACCTTATAACATCATAATCAATAAGTAGAATAGATTAAAAGTTCATCATAGTCAACTTAGCTCATTTTTATAAAAAGTCAAATTTTTCCTAATTGCAGTTTTTGAATAAACTTTAGAATTTTAGTGTGTATTTAATATTAAGATTTAGCTAATCATCTTTTGGAATATTAAAATTTTGTTGCTTATCTAAATTAGAAAAATATTAGTTTACTTTTAATTAGCTTATAAAGTGCTTATTACTTAGTTTCTTTTGACCCTCTTTTCCAAAAGCATGCCCTGTGCACCAGTTTTACAAGCTTATTCTCAAGCTCATTCAGAGCTTATTAGTGAGGCTTAGCTTGTGTACCTTAGCTTTTTGAGAAGCTCACCTAGCTATCTCAAGGTTCCAGTGTTTAGTTTTCAATTTCTAGCTTATTTGATAAGCCTGCTAGTGGCTTATTGTTTTGTCCATTTTTTCTTGCAGTACACGAGTAATCGTTTACAAGCTTTTCCATAAGCTCATTATAAGCTCTCTAGTAGACCCCACAGTGAGAACTTTAGCTTTTTAGGAAGCTCAGTTGGTCAACTTGTTAATTCCAGTCTTTGTTTTCATTTCCTAGCTTATTTAAGTGCTTAAAAATAAGCTAGAAAGTAGCTAGAAAACCAAAAAAATGTCCTGTTAAACAGTTAAGTTATTGCTTATTTGGATTTTGTTGAATTCTTATTTATAGTCATTGTGCTTATTTAGTTGTCATATTAGCTTATTATAAGCTGCTTAGCTTATTCTCAATTAACTTTGCTTATTTTCTAGCTAATTAGCCATTTTAGCTTAAACTTGTGCTTATTCCAATTTCTTGTACCACTGTTGAGATAATAAGCTCAATCTGAGCTTATTATTGGTTTTTATAAAAAGTTTTAGTTTTAAAAATTGCTTATTTCATAGTGCTTAATCAGTTTGTAAAAGAAAAGTCCAAAAAGAAAAATAAAAACAAAAAGGTGGGAGGCAGGTTCGAACCTGAGACCTCCCACATTTATGAGAGTGATAGTGTGTACCTGTAAGCCAATTGCCCTTGGGTCTTTCTTGTGTTTTAACTTGCAACATTAATTATCTAACCACGTTTGCAGTTGTTAGCTAAAGCCTTTTTCTAGCTTATTTCGTGGCTTATTTCCAAAACAAGCACATGTTTTCTTATTTTTCTTAGGGTTAGTATACAACATAGTAGTTTTTGTGAAATTTTTAGATTTTTCCAAAATCATTTAGTATTTTTAATTAATTAATTAGTGTAAAATAGTATTTAATTCATAATAAAAAATATAAAAGTCAAAAAATATAAATCTTTTTTCTAAAATTTTCTTTTGTCATATAGTAAGTAATAAAATTGTTTTTACACTTGTAGGACTTTTATTTTACAAATTTTACGTTTTATCTTGCGCACTCGCGTAATTTTTACATATACCACGCGTTTTCATTCTAGGTCACGTTTTTAGATAATTTAAGTTTACGTTTTACTTAAAATAGTTCATTTAAGTTATTTTGTTTTATAAATCAAGAAAAACATCACTTTAAAAATAGTGATAGCGTTTATTTAATATATTTTAGCTTTTTAATTTTCTTTAATTTGCATTTAAGCCCCTGTAATTTACAATATTTTTCCTTTAGGTATAAATATTCCAAATCATAACTTTTTCCCATTCAATATCACTCGATCACTACACGTTTAGATTTAATCGTACAGCTCGTTGGGACTTAACGACCTGAGAAAACACTGTACTTTCCTGGATCTAATTGCATTTCGTTTTCAGACTGTTTGGACTTTTTATTACGGTTGACCATTCACAAGTGGTTAGCTTGTGTGATAAAACCTGACTGTCTTGAGCGAATCAAATTTTAGCCGCTGCCGGGGAGTTGTGCTAATAATCTTCCGTTTAGCCGATTAGTGTTGTTGAATATTCACCCATTGTATATTTACCATCTTTGTCCATATTTCCTTATTTTCATATAAAACCAAAATTATCGTGAAGTTAATTCGTTTGACTAATCGATTACCAAAAATATTTTCATTCTTTGTTTTTATAACATGTTTTTCAAAAATTCAAAAATATTCATCTTTACCCTCTTACCCTTTTTGATTCTTTATCCCTTTACCCTCTATCCATTTGATTCTAACTTCTTCTATTCTCATGGAATCTCTCGACTACGACGAATTCTGGAACGAAGTTGAAAAAACTTCATACTTTATCACAAATGTCAAGAATTCGTGTTGTTCGTGATGATCCATTAATTCTGCGTAGGTAAATGGAACGAGAAACCAGGGTGACAAAGGACCGGTACTTCCTCCTCGATAATGGAGGTGCTAATACGTCCAACCTACGGTTATCCAAAGATCTAACCCCTCAATTGCTCCTAAACCGTCTAAAATTGATCCTAAACTTTCACAATTTACGGTTAAAAGCAAGCATGCAGAATTTAGACCGGTGACTAGCAAGAATGACTTGCCTAATCTTCAAGTTTCTCAAGAACAAGAACCAGAAACCATAACGGAAGTGGTGGAAATTGCTAGCTCTCAGAGCACACCACTTGTCCCACCTCCGGATTTTTCAAAATGTTCTTTGAGACTTAATAGTCATTCGGATCACCATGTTGGTTTTATTGATTCTTTGAATGAACCAATTCCTTCTCATAATTCTCAAATGGAATCGTTTATTCCTTGTGTCGGTTGTGGTGAGTCTCTTTTTGGTTCACCCTGTCGCTGGTGTACGTGTGTACAGTGTGGTAATGATATTCGGAACGGGAGTTGTTTGTTTTGTGGTTCGAGAAATTCATTTGATTATGATCCTAATCCGAACTCATTTAACGACCCCTCAAAATTTTCCAATTACCCACCACAGCCCGACTTATCTTCATATAATCAACATAACTGCTGTGAATTTTGTGGAGGTCCTCACCAAGGATTTGAGTGTCAATCTGAAACACGCCGGTTGTCTATGACAGTTTCCTAAGTGATGCTCAGAACTTTGGTTATGACCAATATCCATATAATTCGCCATTCAGACTCAACAGATTTATCTGTTGTGAGAACTGTGGAGGTCCCCATTTCAGCTCTGATTGTCAAACAGGGAATCCATTTCCTTGTAACAATTACGACTATCCATATCACGACCAACCTCCACAGTGCCAAATGACTCAAACTCCTCAAAAAATCCAACAAGACACTTATCTAGAGCTTCGAGTCAAGTGAAAAGAACTGGGAGTTGAGTAAAACAAGATTTCAAAATGCTCCCAGCTTTTCTTGTGTATATTGTGGGGGTCCTCATGATGATTATCAATGTCAACCTTCCGGGTTTTGACAAATCTCCACTCCCACAATGTCCCGGCCATTCAAAATTCACATGAGAAATCTATGGAAGAATTGCTACTGAAGAGCAGGCTGCTAAAATAAATTCCCAAATTGCCTTTGAAAAATCTATTAGGGAATCAATTGAAAAAGAAAAAGCAGCGATTTTATCTAGCTCTTAATTTCATTTTATTCCTGATGATGTTGATGATGAGGATGCACTTGGTATCCTACAATTTTATAAAGATTCATCAAGTTCATCGGTTGATATCCCAGCAGTTGAGATTCATTTCTCAAACCTGCTATCACACCCGATATTCCCACTCACTCTCTAAACATGGGGGACGAGCATCTTGACACTGTTCCTGAAAAGGAATCGGACGAATTCATAAAGTCTAGTGTTGAGGACCTTGTTCCAATCCCGAGAGAGTCACAGGGAACTTCTGATCATATGTGTGATTCTCTTTCCCCTCTTGAGTGTTCAAAAGATCATTTTGAGACTTTCTCCGATTTTAGCGATGATTGTAAATCTTATGGGGACATTGAGAATGTTGAGGCATCACTTTCACATTTTGATGTTGATCCTCTTCTTGAGGAGTTCACCGATGAACTCACTCACATCATTCCACTTTCATCGGAAAGTGATGATGATCTCTTTGATTTCAAAGCCAACCTAGGAGAAATTGAAAGTCTCCTTTGTAATGATCGTTCACTCACTTCTCACCCTAACAGTCCAATAGAGAATGTTAATCACTTTGTTCCTGAAGCGTTCAAAACAACTCTCACTAATCCTCTATTTGAATTCGACTCTGAATTCACTTTAATTTCTGAGAATCCACTCTTTGATACTCAGATTGAGGATAATGATGAGTCTACAGTGGAACAAGAGTTCACAGACTTACATTACGTGAATAATTCTATTTACGAGGAGTTATCCTTTGAACTCACTCATATCATATCTCCACCTGAGTATGATAACTTCCACTTTGATCTAGACAAAAATGATCTTTGTGTTCCGGAGGGAAATGTTCTCAACCATGAGAACTTGCTTGATATCAAAATCCCATCCCTCCCACCCAGAATATGTCTTGATCAAATGAGCTTAAATGATGAGATTCATGATCCAGAAATCATGAATTCTCCTTCTAATGATGATGAGTTAGTCATGATGTTTATCATGATTTTCTTTCTCTTCTTCACCTATACCGTGGCTTCTCCTGTTCTTCACTCCTTCGGGAATGAGGACACTATTTTTGATCCCGGCATTTTCATTTATCATTTTTGAGCCGGTTATATGTATATCTCATCGGTGTGGAACTTTCACGTACTTCAATGTTTATACAAACATTTTGAATGAAAGTCCGATGGAGATTGTCTCTTCCACTTACTTCCCCATGAACAAATTAATTCGGGGTCGAGTCAAGCTAGCGACTCGGTAATCAAAAACAGTAGTTAAACATGGGTTTTCATCCGTGTGTACCACCTTAGTGTGGGGGAGATGCCCCACATGTTGTATATAGATCTAAAAAAAAAAAAAAAAAAAAAAAAAAAATTGTTGTGTTTCTACACTTGGCTAGTAATGTTATCTTTTTACGTTCAAGGATTCGGCATAATAGCTGGGACTTTGAATATTGAGGACAATATTCATTTCTAAGTGTGGGGGGGAAATTCTGGCGATTTTGATCATAAATGTACCCTTTTAGTCCCTTTTTCCCCCAAAATGGCCAAATAAAATTTTTTTTAGTGGAAGTACTATGTACTAAACACAGCAAATGGTAATCAGTCCACCATGTCTAATAAACAAAAGGATTGGCTAATCCAGGAGCAAACGGATCTTGGTAAAGATATCTCAAATCCGTTGATGGCTTGCAATTTGCCCAAAATTGTATGGTGTCGTTCTCACCATATCTTTAATTAGTGAAGAGTTGGCTAGCCCGCAAGTTTATGGCTTGTGGTAAAGGCAGTTGGAAAACCATAATTGGTAATCGACTCACCAAAGATAATATTGATAATTTATCTAAGAGTTGGCTAGTCCAGAAGCAAACGGCTTCTGGTAAAGACAAATCAAAACCGTTGAAAGGTGGTGATTTGCTCAAAATCATTTGGTTATCATTGTACCAAGGTTCTTACTTGAACTGAAACAATTGGCTACTCCAGAAGTAATGGCTTTTGGTAAAGAGATAAAATCCATTAATTTTTTTCAAAACATTGCTAGGGACTAGCAATATCTTAGTGTGGGGGATTGATGAGTGTCTAAATACTCATCATTTTTGTACAATCTAAACTGCAAAACATCTGAAAACACTCAGAAATGCATCAAAATGATGAAAATATCACAAACAAGTGTTTTATGTGTTTTAAATGCAAAAATACCAAAATCAGATGAAAACGTATCAAGTTTGCATAATTGGCAGTTTTAGTCCCCCAAGTTTCAAAAGTTGTCAAAACCAGTCCCTGGTAAATCAAAATAAAGCAAAATATCATTTAAGGTCCAATGGATTCAAAAGTTGTCAAAACAAACCCTTCAAAGTTTAAAAATCACAATTTACAACTTTGGTCCCTCAACTTTACAAAAGTGTCAAAATCAGTCCCTGGGTGTTTAAAAAATGGAAATTATTCAAACTACACCCTTGTACTATTCATAAATGGCAAAATTGGTCCTTATGATAAATTTTGAGAAAATTACAAGTTTGGTCCCTAGAGTTATAAATGTGGCAGTTTTGGTCATTGGAATTATAAAAAATGGGATTTTATGCAATATTGGCCCTTGTACTATTCACATGTTACAATTTAAGCCCTTGTGATAACTTTGGAAAGTTGCAATTTCAGTCCTCATAAATAAAAAAATTACATGAATGGTCCTTGTGCTAACTTATACCAAACCGGACCCTTTATGTTATTTATCCAAATCCAACCCAATACCAAGCCCAATATAAAACCCAACCCACGGTTTAAAATTATAAAACCGCCCTTACTGTTCACTTCCCTCTCCCATGTCTGCAACTCAAAACCACCGTGGTTTCACCACCTGTTTTCCCCACCTCTCCACCTGTCTACCATATCTCCACAGCTGTTTACCAACTCCCTAACACCTCCACAAAACACCAAACTGCATTAATTGCAAAAAACCACTCAAAACGACTTTTCCCGCCAAAATGACAAGTGTGTGATTCTGATGAATTCAAGGGTTGGATTGAAGTGGGAAATGCTTTGAGGTCGAGAAGGAACAAAATAAAGTCAATAAATATGAAGAACGAAGCAGAATGGATAACTAAGTAGTGTAATTTTATTTTATGTATGTCGTTTTTAATAAGTTAAGTTTTCTAGTGCAATTTAAAGCTTTCAAGTATTTTGTAATCAAACCTCAGTGTAATAAAAACATAATTTCAGTTTCAATTTCAGTTCTTATGTACGAATTCAGTTTATGTCAATTTCCATGGTTAAATTCTCATAATCTGCAAAAGTTGTTAATAGTTGTTGTTATTTCTTCTTAAGCTCATATAAGCTTTTGACAAAGCTTATAAGCTGTTAGAAACCTTTCAAATCCAGTTTTATTCAACAAAACAGAAAAACAAGAAAAATACCAAAAAGATAGATTAAAAATCAAAAATCAAGTGAAGATGGTCAAAAGACTGAAGTAGGGTGATATATGGATTGCTTTTTGGTTTAGAGTTTCTTGGGAAGCTATAGGGTGTGATTTCAGACCTTGATTCTCAGTCTTGTGCTTGGATTCAATTTGTAAGCATGATTCTTTAAAGATTGCATTTCTTAGTTTAAGTAGTTAAAACTTGTTAATTTTGTCTTAATATTGTCTCATTATAGTTAATATAAGTTAATTACTAGGTCTCTTGGTTTAAAAAGCCGTTTCAGTGCTTAATGCTTCAAAACAGTTTTAATAAGGGGTGTTTGGTTCCACTTAGTTAACTGTGTTATAAGGTAATTGAGTTGTTACTTGTTATTGTTCTGTGTTACATTAGTTCACAATAACTCAGTAAGACCATATAATCCAATGCTCAATTGATTAAAAGTCAAAATAAGCTTTGATCACCTCTTGCTACTTAACTGATTGATTTTTATGTTCCTTAATCATGCTTTTATACTTATAAGTTGTTAATATTGTGCAAACCAGTCTTAATTCACCTTATAACATCATAATCAATAAGTAGAATAGATTCAAAGTTCATCATAGTCAACTTAGCTCATTTTTATAAAAAGTCAAATTTTTCCTAATTGCAGTTTTTGAATAAACTTTAGAATTTTAGTGTGTATTTAATATTAAGATTTAGCTAATCATCTTTTGGAATATTAAAATTTTGTTGCTTATCTAAATTAGAAAAATATTAGTTTACTTTTAATTAGCTTATAAAGTGCTTATTACTTAGTTTCTTTTGACCCTCTTTTCCAAAAGCATGCCCTGTGCACCAGTTTTACAAGCTTATTCTCAAGCTCATTCAGAGCTTATTAGTGAGGCTTAGCTTGTGTACCTTAGATTTTTGAGAAGCTCACCTAGCTATCTCAAGGTTCCAGTGTTTAGTTTTCAATTTCTAGCTTATTTGATAAGCCTGCTAGTGGCTTATTTTTTTGTCCATTTTATCTTGTACACTGAGTAATCAGTGTTTACAAGCTTTTCCATAAGCTCATTATAAGCTCTCTAGTAGACCCCACAGTGAGAACTTTAGCTTTTTAGGAAGCTCAGTTGGTCAACTTGTTAATTCCAGTCTTTGTTTTCATTTCCTAGCTTATTTAAGTGCTTAAAAATAAGCTAGAAAGTAGCTAGAAAACCAAAAAAATGTCCTGTTAAACAGTTAAGTTATTGCTTATTTGGATTTTGTTGAATGCTTATTTATAGTCATTGTGCTTATTTAGTTGTCATATTAGCTTATTATAAGCTGCTTAGCTTATTCTCAATTAACTTTGCTTATTTTCTAGCTAATTAGCCATTTTAGCTTAAACTTGTGCTTATTCCAATTTCTTGTACCACTGTTGAGATAATAAGCTCAATCTGAGCTTATTATTGGTTTTTATAAAAAGTTTTAGTTTTAAAAATTGCTTATTTCATAGTGCTTAATCAGTTTGTAAAAGAAAAGTCCAAAAAGAAAAATAAAAACAAAAAGGTGGGAGGCAGGTTCGAACCTGAGACCTCCCACATTTATGAGAGTGATAGTGTGTACCTGTAAGCCAATTGCCCTTGGGTCTTTCTTGTGTTTTAACTTGCAACATTAATTATCTAACCACGTTTGCAGTTGTTAGCTAAAGCCTTTTTCTAGCTTATTTCGTGGCTTATTTCCAAAACAAGCACATGTTTTCTTATTTTTCTTAGGGTTAGTATACAACATAGTAGTTTTTGTGAAATTTTTAGATTTTTCCAAAATCATTTAGTATTTTTAATTAATTAATTAGTGTAAAATAGTATTTAATTCATAATAAAAAATATAAAAGTCAAAAAAATATAAATCTTTTTTCTAAAATTTTCTTTTGTCATATAGTAAGTAATAAAATTGTTTTTACACTTGTAGGACTTTTATTTTACAAATTTTACGTTTTATCTTGCGCACTCGCGTAATTTTTACATATACCACGCGTTTTCATTCTAGGTCACGTTTTTAGATAATTTAAGTTTACGTTTTACTTAAAATAGTTCATTTAAGTTATTTTGTTTTATAAATCAAGAAAAACATCACTTTAAAAATAGTGATAGCGTTTATTTAATATATTTTAGCTTTTTAATTTTCTTTAATTTGCATTTAAGCCCTGTAATTTACAATATTTTTCCTTTAGGTATAAATATTCCAAATCATAACTTTTCCCATTCAATATCACTCGATCACTACATGTTTAGATTTAATCGCATGCTCGTTGGGACTTAACGACCTGAGAAAAACACTGTACTCTAGATCTAATTGCATTTCGCTTTGATCGCTTTTGGACTTTTTTATTACGGTTGACCATTCACAAGTGGTTAGCTTGTGTGATAAAACCTGACTGTCTGGAGCGAATCAGTCGTCATCAGACGATGTATCGCCCCCCCGTGCAACTGAGACTGCTCCCCCAAGTACTTATCACATTCCCTGTTTATGTTATGAAATAATCACGAATTCTCTTCTTTTGCGTGTAGTGTTGAAACCGTTGGGGTTACTGTTGAGCGTTCTGGGGAGTCGCCACCCGAGGCGAGTCCCTTTCGCGCTGACTTTTCAGAGCCAAAGAACCAAGGCGCCGAGCCGTTGGCATTTGGGGATGTGCCAATGGATCATCTTGTTGAGGAGCTGGTGTTTGGCTGCTGCACTGCTACATTGGTTGCGCAACTAAAGTCAAGGTATTCTGGGGAGAGTAGCCAGAGCGCGCAGAAGGATAAGCAAAATTGCGCCGAGGCGCGGCGGCCAGTGCTCAGCTGGCAGAGGCATGAGCTCTTATGCCAAAAACTTTGGGAGAAAAGATGTCGTTGCTTACCCAAGTGAGTGAGCTGCGTCGCATTAGAGGATTATAAGGCTACTTGCTTCTGGGCTCTTAAATATTTGGAGAATAGGAAGAACGAGCACTTCTCGGTTGAGGAGTTTGTGCAACCGTGGGAGGCTTGATGGAGAAGCAGGAGATGAAGCTATGCTTCCAAAGATCGAATATGAAGATCTATATCCTCAGCTGGTTTCCACGATGCTGAGCGCAGTGGCTCATCACCATGGTTTGCGCCTTGTTGTCCTTAACACTTTGAAATCTCGAGAGGTGACAGACACACCTTCTGGTTCAGTGCGCGTTGGCGCTAAGGTGTGCGGAGGCCATAGAAGAGCTTCATGAGAGCGGCTGAAGTTGAGTGCTCACGCGACAAAGGTGCCTGGTATAATGAGCGTGCCTATGATGATATGGTCGCGCGATGGAGAAAGATGAAGATGTTGGAGCTTCCTCAGATTGCAGTTGGAGCTTGAGCGCACCATGATTATCCCATAGGTTTGATTATGGAGGGTTAACCTTGGCCGCCACGCGTGATGATGCAGAGGTGCAAATGATACTTTTTGAAGCCCACGAGTCGCCTACAAGTGCCTATCTTTGCTCGCCCACGCGATATCCTGAACCCCTTTGCGCTTGAGAAGGAAATACCTTTGAAAGAATCCTTAGAAGCCCATGCCATGAGGCTTGCCAAGAAGAAGGGCGTGAAGGGAAAGGCCATTATGTGTGGTCTTGGCGCAGCGCACCTCCCGAGATCCGACGCGGTTTTGTTAGTGTGGCAACAGTATCGCCGGATTCGATCTATTGAAGACTTAAGAGGCTGGGGACGCTGCGTACCGTGTTGAGAGCTCACATCTTAGGCGTTGTAATAGTTTATAGGCTATAGCTTCTTTGTAGATATCCTTATGTATGAACTTGTGGTCCATAATGAAATTTTTTGTTGAATGTGTTGATCCATATGTTTTATCGAATGTGGTTGCGATTATAATGTTTGTACTTAGTTATCTGTCTTTGCATAAAGAACGTCCACGTTGTCTAAGAATCAAATGGTTATATAAACACAAATAGTATATGAAGTCCATAATCGTGTATGAAAATCATGATTTAATGTACTTGAAACATAATTTCTAAGTGCTTGTATCATAATCGTGTATGGTGTGATATGTAGCGTACTGTAAATATCATATCAAGGAGTCAAGAGTCTTGATTCTTAGTTTGTTAAACGCACGTGTGCATTGTTGCATCCATCGTGGGATGCACATTGGACTTATTCCAACGTCTTGAGAATAAGGTGTTTAACAAGGATGCATGATCCGACGTTGATGGGTTTGCAACCCTCTTACTCAACGAGTTATTTAGTAGGTTTACTCATCCTTTTACCATCGTGGGTTTTAGTAAGTGCATGCACGCCATGTAGGCAAAAGATAATATAATAACAATGCTGAGACATAAATAATATGTATATAACAAAGTGAAATGTGTTGCGGAGTTAGCTAGAAACCGCGACGTTTTATTAATAGTTGCAAGTTTTGTAAAAAAAAAAAAGACATTTGCCTAAGTAAAACAGAATGTACATACACGAATACTTATTGAGCACTTTACTAAAGTGTGGGGGTGTCCGTGCGCTGGGCCGTAGCTTTTCCTAAAGATAACATCATTTGAGATTGCAAATGTTCCATGTGCGTTGTAGCTCACGACCATCCATGTCATACAGTTTGTACGCGCCCTTTCCCAATGCTTCAATGACCTCATAAGGTCCTTCCTACTTCGGTCCAAGTTTTCCTGTATCTTCTGCATGGCTCGCATCATTGGCGCGATATACAAAGTCGCCTGGTTTGAATGAGGTGCTTCGAAATTTAGCATCATAGTATCCTTTCATTTTTGACTTAGCTCTCGCCTCATATATAGCTCGCTGTCGTGCTCTCTTCCAACAGGTCCAAGTCTATACCGTTCATCGTCATTGGTTGTGACATTAACTTCGTAGTATAAATAGTTGGCATCCCAATTCGGCTGGTATAGGCTCGTACCCATAGACAACAGAAAGGGAGTGTCTCCCGTGCTAATTTTGATTGTCGTGTGGTGCGCCCACAAAACATGCGATAATTCCTCCACCTACCTCCCTTTGTGTTTGTCTAAGCGTGCTTTAATTCCTTCACCAGGACTACGATTTGCACGCTCGACCAAACCATTGGTTGTGGGTGTTTTAATGACGCCGGCTGTGCAATATTTAGTTTCTCGCACCATTCCTTGAAAGGGTTGTCACATAATTGTTTTCCACGAAATGATTTCCCAGGTAATCCCGAACGGCATACGATATTCTCCCAAACAAATCGTTTTACCGATTACTGTGATTCTCGCGACCGTCTTTGCCTCAATCCACATAGTGAAATAGTCTATAGCCACAATAAGGAATTTTAGTCCCCCTGCTGCAACAGGGAAGGGACCTGCAATGTCGATTCCCCATTTATAGAATGGCCATGGCGACATAATAGGTGTTAGCTCCTGTTGTTGTCGGCGTGGGATGGGTCTATGAACTTGGCAGTCGCCACACTTTCTTATCAAATCCCGCGCGTCACGGTGCATCGTAGGCCGTAGTATCGACCGTAAGGCGCGTGCTACAACGGACCGTGGTCCTGAGTGCATACTGCATGAACCGGCGTGGATCTCTCGGAGTACGTAATCTGCTTGAAGGGGTCCGGCACATCGAAGCCATGGTTGTAGAAATGAATGCCGATATAATATACCATCTCGAAGTTCAAACCTCTGTGATGTGCGACGTATTCGTCGGGCGTCCTTCTGCTCCTGGGGCAGTATGCCCTTGCTTATAAGCTCAACGATTGGAGTCATCCATGTAGGAGCTTGCTCCTCTATCACCGTGGATATCTCCATCTCTGAGATGGACTTGCTCTTAAGAGTTTCCACCAACACTTGTTTTGATAGGTGCGCAAAGCTTGTGGATGCAATCTTGCTCAGTGCATCAGCCTTTCTGTCTTCCCCTCTAGGAACTTGTTTGATTGTAAACCTGTCGAAACCCTGGATTAGTGACTTGGTGTTATCGAGGTATTGAACCATGTTTTCATCTTTAGCCATATATTCACCCAACACATGGTTGGCTACTAACCGGGAATCCACATTTGCTTCTAGGTTGCGTATGCCCATTCGAGCTGCAATGCGTAATCCGGCAATCAGGGCTTCATACCGCTTGTTGTTTGTGGTTGTGAATTCAAACGCAGCGTAGTGAATCCATTCCATTCCTTCTGGATTCGTGAGGATAAGGCATGCGCCTGACCCGTCCACGCATGAAGATCCATCCGTGAATAGGATCCATGGTTCTTGTAGTTCCACTTCGCTTTGTGAAGGTGCATCATCAGTATCTGGTTTTTCAATGATGAAGTCTGCTAGTATCTGCCCCTTAACCGCAGTACGTGGTATGTAGGAGATGTTATGCTCACCTAGCAACACGCTCCACTTCTGTAGTCGTCCTTATGCGTCGGGTTTGGAGATGACTTGCTTGATAGGTTGGTCTGTGATCACTGATCTTTGCTGAAAACAGTCAAGCTACCTCACACAAGCTAGCCACTTGTGAATGGCTAACCGTAAGAAGCTTAAAACTGCTTATAACACAAATACAATGAAGTCCTGGAGAATAAAATGAATTCCCGGGTCGTTAAGTCCCACGGAGACTCAATGGTGTGCAAAACACTTGATCAGACGATAGAATGATCACTAAGGATAGTGATCAGTAAAGGTTTGGATTGAGAAATTACACTACTAATTGATTGGAATGGAATAGGATATAGAACTGGAAAGCACAACAATCAGATGAAACAAACGTAAAACTTACGTTTAAAAACTACGTATATGTACTAAATAAAAAGTGAAATCTAAGAAATAAAAGACCTAAAAATATAAAAATGACATTTTTGGAATCCTAAAAATAAAAGAAAATTATCAGAAAAAGAAAATTATTTTTACCACTATTTAATTAATTATTATTAATTAAAAACTATTTTAACTATTTAAAAATAACCTAAAATAAAAGAAAATATGAAATAAGGCTAGAAAAATAAGATTATGATTCAGAAAAATCTAAAATATTATAAAACTAATTTTAAAACTGAAAAGATATTTTTTATACTTTTTAATTATTTATTACTAATTAATTACTATTTTCAACTAATTAAAATTATAGTAAATACTAAAAAGATTAGGAAAATTATGAAACTTTTTCTAAAAATACTATATGATGACAGAAAACTAAGAAAAATAGAAAAACAAGATTTGCTTATTAATAAGCTAAAAAGAAAAATCAAAAAGCTAAAACCTATTAAATAAACACTATCACTGATTTTAACTTGATATTTTTCTGGATTTTCTTTTTGAAAACTACTTAACTACTGATATAATGAAACTTTAATAAACACAAAAATTTTGCAAACTTAAAATAAGCTGTTTTACAAGCTTATGATCACAACAGTTATGCTTATGAGCTTATTTGGTGAAATAAGCTCAAACAAGCTAACCAGCTGAAACAAAAGCCAAAATAAGATGCAAGTAGGCTAATGCTACTCAAATGATGCTCAAAGACAAAGATAAGCACACTGAAAAGCCAAGAACAAACAAATAAGCACTTATGCTCTTGTGTTGAAAAACAGAAAATGGGACAAAGTTTGAGCTTATTGTAGCCCTAGCAAACAAGTTCCAAAATGAAAAACCAAACTTGAGACTTCAAGATGGCTAGGTAAGCTACCCAAAGAACCAAAGATCAAAAGCTATGGACAACTATAGAGCTTATATAAGCTTATGAAAATACCAACCATCACCAAATTGGCCGAAATGAGTCTTGGTGCTGAGTTTTGGGACAAAGTTTAAGCTACTAGTAGCCCTACCAAACAAGCTTCAAAATGAAAAACAAGGCTTGAGACTCAAAGATGACCAGGATGGCTTTCCAAAGAAACAAAGATCACAAGATTTGACCCACTAATAAGCTCTGTGCAAGCTTTTCAAAATGGTACCATTCACTGTGCACAGGGCACTTTTTCAGAACAGGTACCCTAAAGAAGCTAGAAAATAAGCACTTTATAAGCTGATTCAAAGAGATCTATTAATTTTCTAATTTAGTTTAGCAACTATATTTTAATATCCCAAAAGCTTTTAAGCTAAGACTCACTATTAAACACACAGTAAAAAGATCTATTTTATTCAAAAACGACCAATTGAAAATTTTTGACTTTTCTTAAAAACTAGAAGAGTTGACTAAAATGAACTTTGATCTGATTCTATGCACTGATTATGTTGTTTTAAGTTATACTAAGACTGATTTGAGCAATATAAACAACTTGTGAACACAAAACAATGATCATAGATCATAGAATTCCAACAGTGGACACATAAGACATGATCAAAAGCATTTTTGACTTTTGCTTGTATATGAACTGATTTTGTTGGTTTCTATGAGCTAAATAGACCTAATGAAACACAGAACAAGCAATAACAATGTTTCTAACAAACTTTAATACAGTTAGACAAGAAAATCCAAACACCTCTTTCTATGACTGTTTTGGAATTTTTCAAAACAACACAAAGATTAAGACCATGAGCTTGATTCGGACCTTATATAATCACTTAATAGGACTAATGAACCCTTAAACAACAACCATAACAACATCAAACTAAGAATTGACCATGATGCTATTTTAACTGTTAAAACTAAGTTTTTATAAACTACAACTTTAAAAGAACAACCACTTGATTTTAATGTTTAAATACACTTAATTATAACTAATAAACAATAAAACACAAGAATTAAGGCTACCGAATAATCAAAACAGTTGAAATGCAAAAATGAGTAAAAGGCTTACAAATGGCTACCCTAACCGGAAAACGAGATCAAGGACCAATTAACACCCCTATTAGCTTACCACTAAGCTTCTAACCCAAGGCCATCCATGATTTACCCTCGCCCACTGTGTACACCATAACTACTGATTTTTGATTTTAAACTATTTAATTGGTATTTTTGGTGATTTTCTATTTTAACTTCTAAACTGAATTTTAAGGTTTCTAATAGCTTAGAAAAGCTATCTAGGAGCTTATGTGAGCTAACTCAGTCCATACAAACAACTAAAAACAACATTTGAAGCATATGAGATTTTGCATAAACTTGAAATTTTGCATAAACTTGAAATGTGATTAAAACTTGAATTTGATAATTGAAAAAGCTTAATAATACACTGAAATAGCTAGAACATTACTTGAAAGCTTTAAAATTACACTAGAATTCTTAAAATGCTAAAAACGACATTAAAAAATTAAAGTTACACTAGATATCTCTTTACATTGCTTCATAGCTCCTCTTTATAGACTTTTTGCACTTCTCATTGACCTCTGAATCTTTCCCACCACTTCTGAGCCATTGGATCTCTCAAACTCATCAAAACCGTCCACTTGTGTTTTTGGCGCCAAATTCTTCCAGGCAGGTTTTTGCTATTAATTGGAGTGGTTTCAATCAATTAAGGATATTTGGGTGTTAGTGGAGGTGGAGGGGACAAGGTAAGGGGGGGTTGGAGTAAATCATGGGAAACCATGACTGGTTTTGGTTTGGCGCGAATTCGTGAGGGAGAAGCACATGCGAACCATGGTTTTGACTTATTTGACCGGTATTAATAACGTGGGAGGGGTTCACAAATGGGTTATGACTGGGGTCAAAAGGTATTCTGACCTAGCTCAAGGGTCAAGCCAAAGGGGTTGGGCTAAGGATTGGATTTGGGCTTGTGTTTATTAAAAGGATCCGTTTGGTGTAGTTTATTAACCCAAGGACCAATTTTGCAAATCTGCCAAACATGAGGACTGAAAATGTAGCTTTTCCAAAGATATCATAAGGACCAAATTTGACAAACTTTGATAGTACAAGGATAACTTTTGCATAAAATTCCATTTTAAAACATCCAAGGACTAATTTTGCAATTTTTCAAAGTTTAAGGACCTTTTCCGCCATTTGACCAAAGAATCATTCAAGGATCATTTTTGACAACTTAGAATATTTTAGGGACCTTGAATGACAAAACTTCACATTTTGAATTCAGGGACTAGATTTGACAACTTTTAAAACTTAGGGGACTAAAACTGCCAATTTTGCAAACTTGAATCATTTTTCATCTGATTTTGATATTTTTGCATTTAAAACTCATAAAACACTGATTTGTGATATTTTGATCATTTTAATGTGTTTCTGAGTGTTTTCAGATGATTTTACAGTTTAGATTGTACAAAAATGATGAGTATTTAGACACTCATCAATCACCACTATTGGGTGGGCCTGGAAGTATCTGCGCAGCCGTTTGGCGGCGAATACTAATGCCAAGACCAAATTCTCCATTGCGCTATAGTTAACCTCCGTTTTCTTGAGTGCTTTGCTTACAAAATATACCGGTGTTTGTACTGAATTCCTGTCCGTCAATAGCACCGCTCTGACTGCTCTATGAGTCGCGGATAAGTACATAATTAATTCTTCCCCTGGGCGAGGCGCGACTAGCGTGGGAAGCGCTGCTATGTGTTGTTTAAGGTGTATAAAAGCTTGTTATGCTTCCGTAGTCCAGCGAAAGTCTCCCTTTTTTGTACATTTCTTGAGCGTCTTTGTAAGATATAGGATTTCACAAACACATTAAACCATAACCATGTGGGGCGTTAACAATGTTTAGAGAGAGAAAGTTCTAGAGAGAGAAAGGGAAGAGAGTTGGGAACTATGTGAAACAAAGAAAAATGGTATTGAAGCTCCAACCCTCTACCTTGGGAGGTAGAGGGTATTTATAGTATCTTACAAATAAACGCCACCCCGTCCGTCCTCCACGGTGTTACTAAACTAACTACTACTTAATCATAAAATAACTATGACTACGAGCTCTCTAACGATTACATATACTTGAGGTGACCGACTCTTTAATACCTGGAATTTCTAATTCCTAACAATCTCCCCCTAAGGGAGGTCACCTCAAACACACATTAAACTTACATTGAATACAAACTGATATTACAATATAAATTGTTCTTGCACTCTTGATGAATTACTTTGCTCTGAAGCTCGTAGTCATTGATTCTTCACAATGCATGTTTGGTTAAACCAGGTGGAGGTCTTTTACTAATCCATGTGATAATGAGTTTTGAGCCAGCTTTGAGATCATCAGCCAAATTAAATCTCTGACTCTTCCTATGTGGTGTTGATAATATGTGATGTTGTGACATTTGGACCGACATGCTCACATTCTTGATCACGATATCTTCTTATCAGAGTAGTGAAAGCTTTTGTTGATTCATGATATTGGCAGCAGCGTAGTAGAAGCATGGAGAGATAATATCAGAATCTTTGATGCACTTATCATGATTTCTTTAGAAATGAATGTGTTGTGTGAGCATGCGGCTATGGATTGACCGCTTCATTTTGATCAACTGCAACGTCGGGCGTACTGCATACAACAGTTAGCAATAAAGCGCACGAAAGTGTCTTTGATCATTTCCATTGAATTGAGGTACACGACCACGGTTCCTTGTTGATCGAGTAAGTCTGCCTTTGTGATCATGTATAATTCAAGAATTTCCTTGAGGGTTTCGCAGCTACTCTAGCCGTTCTCAAACAGATCTCAAAGAAGACAACACTGAGTGAGTGAACAAGCAAATAGAGATTCTGATTGATGAAAAGAGATTTGAAAAACAATCGTGTATCGCTCAATAGAAATTGTATTTGCAATACAACGAAAAATCATTTATCAATCATAAACACCATTTGATTTGAAATAATTGTACACAACGATGTGCTTAGAGAAAAGAGACAAAACGGAAGGCATCCGTCAATCCATTTTCACCGATCAATTTTGAATCGCCCAATGATGAGGTCCATAACCAGTCTTGCAATACCACAAATAGCGCCAAGGACTTAAGATATAATCTCACATTAATTAGTGAGTCTTCAAGAAATAAGTGTCCTAAAGAGATTAATTGATGATCTCGTGGCTCTAGACTCAATTAGTGCTCTCTTGGTTTCCTATGCCGAGACTGAGAGTCTCCTTCTTCAATATCAACAATTTCTAAGAGAGGGTCGTTCCCCACATGCCCCTTGGGAAGTTTAGTGCGTTGGGTCCATGACGCCTTGTCTTCAATACCAACCTTAGTAACCAACTATGAATTGAAGAATTATAGATTTGATGATTACAAAACCACGAAGCAGAATGAAGAAAAAAGAAGAAACAATCATAGTTAGCTTTTCTAGTAAGCTAGGTTTTGTAACCTCCCTATATTATATAAAAGAGGGATCTAGGATTTATTTTCATTTCTGACTGATGTACACCATTGATGTTCTTATTGATTCCTAGCATATTCAATGTTATTGATACCCTAGTTGAATCTTGGTTTCTACAATTGTATCAAAATCTAGGGTTTATAGGTTTTTCTAATTAGGTATGCACAAAAAGATGGCAAGAAGAGCAGATCCGTTGTTTTAATTGGTACGCGGTTAATGCGTGTTCCATTGATTATCTCTGGGACTGACTTTTGATTGAGGAGGTATGATGTATTACTACCGTTTCTTCTAATTGATCTAGTAGGAAATTCTGGTCGTCTCGTGATACTAGTCTTAGTGATTGGCTATGATGTGTTCTCGTTTTTGATTTATATGTGATAGTCACGTGGGATGGATCTTGTACTGGTGCGATAAATGTAGCAACGGGTTAATGTTGGTGCCTTTTAATTGGTCTATGTATTATTCCATTATTCCTGACCGGTATTTGCAATTGGTCTATCGAGAGTAATATTTGGGCGTGTGGTGTGCTTGGGGCTCTGATTCTCGTGGCCGAAGACTCAATAATTGTTTCTATGGCTTCCGTGTTCACACATTGAATATGCGTTTTTATTTAAAAGCCATGACATTTTATGTGATTTTGGCATTAGAAATTGGTTTTTCTTGTCACATGATGGATGGGTCCGCACATGAGATCCTTCCATTCAATATCATTGGTCAGAATGGAGTATAATGGCAAATATGGGGATAATATTTATATTGTTCATGATAGGTTGTTGTATATGCTAATTTTGGTCTTTGTTTGTGCTTCTAATGTTTTACTAGTCTTGGTGAGTTGAATTTTTATTCAATGATGAACCCTAGAGACTTGGTGAGAGAAACTTATCGGTTTCTAGCTGGTTTTTAACAGGTACAAATGATTGTGAGATCGGTTTCTACTAGTTGTTTTGTTCCTACTAGTTGAACGCGTGTCTTATCATATCTCAAAGTGAGCATTGACACTTTTGAGGTAAATACATTAATGGTGTGATGCAAAGACTTGATGATTCTAGTGAAGGGGTGGAAGACTTAATGCTATTTGCTAGCACACGTTGTAGTGCCAGGTGCTTAATGCTCACATTTGCTAGTGCATCATCTCACATGGATAGTAGATATAAGATGCATGCTTTGGTGTTTCTAATCGGGTTCTCCATTATTGATTTTGATGTTGATTTTGTTTCTATGTTTCGCCGTTGCCTTAAGGGGAAGCTTATGGTTGAGGGGAAGAAGCACAAGACCCCTATTGATGATTACAAAAAGGGAAGAAGATTCATGATGCTGACTTATTAAATTTTATGACCATGTTGTTTTGTAATATCATTGTTGGGAATTATAGATTTGATGATTACAAAACAAGAATGAAGAAAGAAGAAACAATGAGGGCCTAATATGTAATAGTTAGCTTTTCTAGTAAGCTAGGGTTTGTAACCTCCCTCTATTATATAAAGAGGGATGGCGTCTAGGGTTACTTACTCATCCTTTCATTTATTTTCATAGAAGACATCTCTAATGAGAGTCTAACACACGATCATAGCGTGTGTATATTAGTAGTATTAGTTTCTTTGTTTTAATTAATAAAGAAAACCTTATTAGTAACATTGATGTTCTTATTGATTCCGCTGTGCATATTCAATGTTATTGATACCCTAGTTGAGTCCGGATCTTGGTTTCTACACCGGTTTCTGCCCTAAGGTTGAATTATGGGAGGGCTATTTATTTTCACCCTTTTCACATTCCAATTCTTTTTCATTCTTCAACCCCTTCAGTGCTTACCGAGACTTCAGGACTAGAACCTTGTTGGGTTTATTCCAGTACTAGCTCAGTCTCAGTCCGCACTCTTCCCATATCTCATTTTTCTCCTTTTTACAGAATACCTAAGGACTCTACACTATCTAGTGGATTGTCCCTGGGTAGATCCCTCCGGTTCTGGCGGATCATGGGAACAAAATACCTAACCTTATCATCCTTATATCACCATACATAAAGTAAAGTTGGTCGGTCTATTTGGTATTGTTCATCTGCCTTTGGAACCAATTGAAAACCATTTGAAAATCAATCTAGATACTTATGATATATTATCAAAGCATTTTGTACCTGAATTGTTTTTGATATTTTTAGAACAAGAGCTCCCCCTCAACATGTGCATAATGTATTTGAAATTGTTTAGCACACGGAGGCAAGAGGAAGAATTAACTTCTTTGATTACCATTTTCTAAAAGATATCATCATCACTTCCCAATCCATTTGATTAGATACATCATTTTGAGGAAGGATGAGGTTTTCAAAATTTTGCTCCCCCTCAATATGTGCCTCGAAGTTTGAAAGAGTTTTGCACCTATTAGGAGGAACCTGCACTTAGTCAATTCAATCACGTTTCAATAATTTCAGGTTTAAAGTAGATGCTCCCCCTCAACATGTGCATGAGAAATTTGAAATCGTTTGTCACATATGGGGAGGATAGCTTGTACATCCTTATAAAACCTTTTATCGAATTATCAGTATAAATCCAATTTAAATTACAAATTCTCCCCCGATCACAATTATCAAATCATTTGAGAATCGTGATCTCAGTAGATTTAAATTGTTTTTGAAAGCTTTTTAAGGAGAATTGTGACTTGATTTTGAAAACGTTTTAACTAATAAGGATCGAATTTTGAGACTTTAGACTCCAAAGATTTAAACATGCTTGAATATCTTTTGAAAACAAACCATTGTTTGAAAAAAATACACTTTTTAATTAAAAATCATTCCCCCCCTCAATCAATGACATAAGTTGTTGATTGAGAGATAGATACTTTTAACAACCGTTTAGTACAAATGATTTTCAAAAATTGAGCCCGAGTAATTTTTCAAAGCAATTCGTTTTCATTGGATAGTGAGAATTTTTTATAGAATCAGAGCATGAGATTTGAAAAAACAAGATAAAGCATGGCTCTGTTCTTTCTTTTAAACACGGGTTACTGCCTAAAATGACAATAAACCACCATTTTTCTTCGCCTCATTTTTTTCTTTTTTTTTTTTTTTTTTTTTTAACATTCGAACAACATCTAAAGTCCCGTATCATTCTTTGAAAGACAACATCAAGACCGTAGATGTTATCGAATCGAGAAAAGCATGACAAAATGACAATATTTTTGAGGATTTTTCGAATTTTTCATATTTTTATGGATTTTGAAAGTTTTATAATTTTCTATTTGATTTTTGAAGGTTTTGTAATTTTGTATTTTGCTTTTTGAAAAAATATATACAAAGAGATAGATGAAGAAAGACCTTCACTCCTCGTCTTCCTCCTGAAGACGTTTGAGTGTTTCTGGTTGAAGGCTTTTCAAGCCAAGTCGTGGAAGAATAAACTCAAAACGTTCTCTTGGAAGAGCTTTGGTGAAGATGTCTGCTAACTGGTATTCAGTCCTCACAAAATAGAGTTCCACCACACCTTTTTCCACTTGTTCCCTGATGAAATGATGTCGAATGTCGATATGCTTTGCCCTTGAGTGTTGAACGTTATTGCAAGAAAGAGCAATAGCACTTTTATTATCACAGTATAGAGGGATTTTGTTGAATACAAAGCCATAGTCAGATAATTGGGATCTCATCCATAGGATTTGAGCACAACAAGATGACATGGCTATGTATTCAGCCTCTGTAGAGGAAATAGAAGTACTCATTTGCTTCTTTGAAGACCAGCTCACAAGCTTATCACCCAAAAACTGAGCACCTCCAGACGTACTTCGACGAGTATCTTGACACCCTGCATGATCTGCATCTGCATATGCTGTTAGTGACATACCGGTGTCCTTCGGGTACCAAAGTCCCATGTTGATGGTTCCTTGGAGGTACCGAAAGACCCGTTTAACCGCTTCAAGGTGCTTTTTGGTAGGCTTAGCCTGGTATCTAGCACACATGCATACAGCGAACAGAATATCAGGTCTACTGGCTGTGAGGTACATCAGGGATCCGATCATGCTACGATATTTTGTTTGGTCTACCATGATCCCTGAGTGGTCCTCATCCAGTTTTGTACGCTCAATCATGGGAGTGTCAACAGGGTCACTAGAATCAAATCCAAATTTCTTTAAAATCTCATTTGCATATTTAGATTGATTTATGAAAATGCCTCCGGGACTTTGTGAAATTTGTAATCCCAAGAAAATGACATTTGTCCCATCATTGACATTTGAAATTTAGAACCCATTTCATTTGAAAAACGGTCACACTCATTGGGGTCAGTCGAGGCAAAGATGATATCATCAACATAAATTTGAACGTGAATTAAGTGTTTGCCTGACTTCCTGGTGAACAATGTTGGATCAACTGCTCCTTTGCTGAAGCCGGTAGACAGAAGAAACTTTGATAGCGTATCATACCATGCCCTTGGAGCTTGCTTTAAACCATAAAGAGCCTTCTTCAAACGATAAACGTGAGTAGGATGCTCTGGATTCACAAAGCCTTCAGGTTGGCTGACGTAGACGACTTCTTTAAGATCTCCGTTCAGAAATGTCGTCTTTACATCTATCTGATAGACTATCATATTCTTACTTGCAGCATTAGCCAAGAATATTCTGATTGCCTCGATTCGAGCCAAGGGAGCAAATGATTCTTCAAAGTCTATGCCCTCCTCTTGACGGTATCCTTTAGCAACCAATCGAGCCTTGATCTTTAACACATCACCATGTTCATCAAGTTTCACTTTGAAGATCCATTTTCGAGCAATGATCATAGCACAATCTGGAGCAGGTACTAATTCCCATACATCAAGTCGATCAAACTCATGAATTTCTTCTTGCATGGCATTGAACCAACTATCTTCATTCATGGCGGTTTTAACATCTTTTGGTTCAATCTTTGAGAGTACGGAGTTGAAAAAGCACCATAAGGCATCGGTTGCAAGTTGTTTTCGTGTGGATACTGGACGAGGGGGATTTCCAATGATGTTGTCTAATGGATGATCGTGAGTCCTTTTTCTGAGGTGTTCATGTGGTAGTTGTTGAGGGACTGAGGTAGCAGAGTCGATGTCTCCTGAAGAAGATGGTTCTGATGATGATTCAGGAGCAAATATGTTTTCAAATGGAGCATCTTCGGGAGTAGCAAAGGGATTAACTTCATCATTGATGCCAGAAACAGTTCCATGATGTACATTCGAAGATTGATGATTTGTTGATGAGACTGAGTGATCAGCAGCAGGCGCTTCTTGACTTAATGATATTGAGACTGAAGGATTGACTTCATTCACAGGGATATGAGCAGCCTCTGTTGTAGGGATCGACAGTTCATTAGCACTTGGCTCATAATGCTCATCAAACATAGGATCAAACAATTTCTTTAAATCATCTTCAGATGGAGGTACATATGGAGTTGTTTGAGAAGAGTTTGGTACAAGGGATGAACCAATGGGACTGTTTTGAAGTGCGGGTCCTGAACTGGATTGTTCAGGAGCCATTTGACCGGTCAGCTCATCAAACGTGACGTGAATTGTTTCCATGATATTTCGGGTTCTCTTGTTGTAGATCCGGTAACCTTTTCTGTTAGGTGCATAGCCTACAAAAACTCCAATGTCCGCTTTAGCTCTCAGTTTTCCTAAATCTTGACCATCATTAGTTGGATAACATAAAGCACCGAACACACGAAGGAATGAAAGATTAGGTTTTCTGTTGTGGGTGTAGCATGCAGTGGCGATGGCTTCACCCCAAAGAAACATTGGAACTTTTGAGTAAATCAGCATAGTCCTTGCGGCTTCCACAAGAGTTCGATTTCGTCTTTCAACTACACCGTTCTGTTGAGGAGTTCGAGGAACACTTCTTTGATGACTGATTCCAATACTTTCATAAAACTCACCAAGTTGTTTGTTAACAAACTCAGTTCCATTGTCTGTTCGGATGATTCTGACCGTTTTGTTAAGACGAACCTGCAGCTGTTTGATGAGTTTGATGATGATATCTGGAGTTTCATCCTTTGTCTTTAAGAACTTTACCCAGGTGAATCTAGAGAAATCATCAACCACAACTAACACATATTTCTTCCCAAAGATATTCTGCACTCTCATGGGTCCACATAAGTCCATGTGAATTGTATGAAGAACTTCTGTGACTGAGTTTGTAGGTTTGGGTTTATGGGCATACTTCTTGCTTTTTCCCAATTGGCATGCTGAACAAAGATGACCCTTTTCATACTTAAGTCTAGGTAGACCTACAACTAAGTCCTTTCTGGAGAGATCATTGATGGTGCCGAAGTTCAAGTGATTGAGACGATGATGCCATAACCATGACTTTGTTTTAGAAGCCTTTGACAACAAGAAAATTGGAGAAGACTTCATCATATCTTCGATAGAGATGGTGTATAGATTTGAACCACGTGAGCCTCTTAAAAGTTCCGTACCAACAAGTTCTCTAACGAAACAAGTATGTTTTCTAAAGGCTACTTCTAGATCAAAATCGCAGAATTGACCAACAGAGAACAGGTTATGACCAAGACCTTCCACATAATATACCCTGGAGATAACACTTTTACCAACAACATAATCACCATAACCCATAATTGCACCGAAATGATCATTCCCGAATCTAACTGTCCCGATGAATTTGCTCACGAAGTTCATGAGCCGCGACCGGTCTCCAGTCATATGCTTGGAACAGCCTGAGTCTAGGTACCACAGAACGATTTGAACGATCTGCAGTTGAACACATACAAGAATGGATAACTGGATAATTGGGATCCCCATGCAAGAATGGGTTCCACTTGGTTAGTAACAGTAATTGGAACACCCACATCAGAAATAGAAACATCCATATCAGAAGTAGAAGCAATGGAATCATTGGGAATAGATGCAGTCTGGTGTCTGTATTTGACCTATTCAAAGTATGTTCACTTCTTAAGGGAATAGTTCTACCAGTAGGCATCCATTTTCTAGTGGGCATAGTCTTAGCAGTTTGAGGGCAAAATTGATTATCCTTATGGCCAAAAGGTATCCAATAATAACCTATCTTTATAAATGCTCTTCCTGTGGGTTTCCACTGTTTTCTAACAATCATTCGTCTTTGCCTTTTAGCCTTCTTTACACGATTATTAGCATTAACAATTTTAACTAGGCATTTGACAGCATTAGACAAAGCATTCACACCACATTCATGATTAGCAAAAGAATTCAAGCAGACATCATTACAAGGTTTGCAAATAGTATCAGAATTCGAATTAATTACAGTACGCCTATGGCTAATACTAGAATCAACACGATTCGTTTTATTTGACCCAAACTTAAAGTTCCTAGATTGGTCTTCTACTCTCTTCCAATGCACATTCTTAGCTTGCAAGGTCCTATCATTCCTTGTATTGTCTTGAGACTTTGACCTGCTCGCTTTAATGTCACTGATTACTCCTGTAGAGGGAATGGGAACATTAGTTGGTTGATCTAATTTTTGCATTCCTGAACTTGATGTGCAAGGATCTGAACTACTAGAAGGCACATTAGTGTTTACTTTCTTAAGACTGTGATTTGAGCTATTTGCAGGCACACTAAAATTCACTTTCTTAGCACTAACATATCTGGAATCTGAACTACTTGAAGGCACCCTAAGGTTGACATTCATAACATTGGGCATATAACGGATTTCATGCTTGGCACTAGGCATAGAACAAGGCATCACAGCTTTGCCTTTTGCACCTAAGGATTTTGGACATGTTGCAATAACACATTCAAGCAGCTCTTGAGATCGTTTGGCCTGGAGGCAAGCAAACCTAATTTCTCTATCAAGAGGTTTATTAATGAAATCCTCTTCAACAATCTCACGGAGACATTCTAGACTATCCTTAAGGTGAGCACAATAGTCATGAAACGCATGTTCATTATTCCTAAGATGAGGAGGAATATATTTAACCGTCACAGTGTATTTGCAGTCTAAGGGTGACTTCGAAACAACATTCTCATTAAAAACAAGTGGCAGTTTCCCATTTTCCTGACTTCTCAGATTCTCAATTTCCTTTGTAAAGACGTTATTTTTTCGTTGTTTTGGTCACGAGTGACTTTCATTGAATCATATAACTCTTTAAAGTGTTGTTTAACTTTTCATTTTCTTCTAGAAAACTCTCGTTTTCCTTTTGTAAGGCATTAACTAAGTTTTGAAGATGAAAAGTTTGAGAGTACTGAGAATCTAAAGGAGGAGGCATTTGGGATCCAGTCACATTGTTCTTTTCACCCTTTAATTGAGAGATTTGGGCTTTCAACCTTTTGATCGTGTTACAATGAGCTCGAATCTGTTCATCACGTTTGCTAATTTCAAAAACTGCATCAAATTCAGGAACATCCAAGGATGTCTTGATATTTGAGGTTTTAACATTTTCTTTTAGATGTTGATATTTTAGTTGTAAATCAAAATGTTCAACTTCTAGTTTAGAAAGATGTTTTACCAAATTATCGTGATCATCCTGATCAATTTTCTCATTAAGTTTCGAATTAATCTTTTCAAGCTCAATGACACGATCATGAGAGACTTTCAGAGCAACAGATAATTCATGAAATTGAGAAGCATTAATGGAGCAATTCGTAGCAGTGTAAAATACATCTTGAGCAATACATTCAGAAATAAGATTCTCATTCAAGGTATGCAAGTTTTTCCTCTCAATCTCATTATATTTTAATGCTCGCTCATAGTCACTAACCTCAACTATCATTGCATCAAATTCCTTTTCCATTCCTTTAATATCTGAATCTATCCCCTTTTTAAGACTCTCAAAATGATCTTTTAGTAGTTTAAAGAAAGGCATGACCTCAGTTAGATAGCATTCTTTTGTTTGCTCAAAACCCCTTTCCCCTTCAGTTATCCCAGTGGGTGTGATCCTTTTCTTACAAGTTTTCTCAAAATCGACAAATAGTTGAAGAATAACATATTGGCTGATTAAGGTCTTGCTCTTAGTAGCAATAGTTCTAGGAACTAAATGCATCGGTGTATTTGGAGGATACACAGTCGCTGAAGGCATTTTCCTAAAGAGGGGGTTCGTTTCAACAATATTCTCTGCCTTTTGCTTATCTAAATCCTTTTTCCAGAAAACTTGTTCAGGTGTTAATAACGTTTGAGGCTTAAATTTGTTTAAGGAGATCCAGTTTTCCTTCTTGTAATCATGGGGTTTGATCGTGATGTTATTCTTTTTGCATTCAGGATCTTCTAGCTTCTTATTTATTTTCACCCTAGATGCATCATCTAATATTCTATCTTCCTCAGAGCACTCAATGCAGCTAGGTTTCTGTCTAGGTTTAAGAATTTCATTGCCATCATAAATTACATTTTGAGCCTCCTTAGCTAACTTACTGTACTCAGGGTTGGGTTTATCTATAATGGGAACACTATGCTTATCGCTTAAAACTCTATGCTTAGTGACCATGTGAGATGTCTGAATGGTATTCCCTTGTACGTACAACTTATTTTCAAGCTTGTTCTTCAAAGTTTTTAGATTAGAAAAATCATTCAAAAGTTTTGATTCCTTGGCATGAAATTCCTGCTTAAGCACTTTAACATTTTCTTGAAGTTCTTGTTTTTGCTTAGCAGTTTTAGAAAGCTTTTCTTGTAAGGAATTTAACTCTTGTTTTAACACTTCTTCTCTAAAATTACTTTTTCTAATGATTGTACGCATTTGGTCATCCATTTCCTGCTCACGAGTGGTTAACTCAAACTTAGCACGTTGTTCATAAATAGCAACTCTTTCTTTATAGGCATTAAGTTCAGAGATAACAGAATCATCAGGGGCACATGCAGTGTATTCATCACAGACATAATCATCATTGACTGGAGGAGATACATCACTTGATACAATCACACTTTCACTTTGTTTCACATATTGATCATATGGGACAACATTGATATTACCCATATTTTCAATATCTGACTCAATGATTTCAGTTGATTGTATTTCATTATGTATCTTTTGCACATCAACTTCATCATATAATTTTAATACCTCTGAGAAAATTTTGTCTTTGGATGGTCCAGCTTGTGGTGAAGAAGAGACCTTAGGAGAGACCATTGGAGAAATGCTAGCCATGAAAATTGTTTGTGCAGTAGGTCCATCATCAACATCAGAGTCGTATGCATCACAGTCAGCGACTTGAAAGGCATTCTGATGATTGTGACCTATCTCCTGAATTGGCTGCTCATCCACATCTGCATCATAGGTCTTGGCATTGCCCTCAGCGAGAAACAACAGCTCCTCTTCATCCAAAGCAGCACCATTGTCCTGAGCTTGCACTAGCAGCATCTTATCCCTGAAGTATTCTGCATTCTGTGGTCGTTTTGGCGATGTGCAGTTCCTTGCAATGTGTCCCTCACCTCCACAGTTGTAACACTTGATCGTCTTGACTTGTCCCTGATTTCCATTTCTTCCCCTGTTCTGATTTGTCACATAGCCTCTACCAACTCCACCTCTTCCTTGTTCATACTGCCTTTCTTGAACTGGTTGTACTGTAACCTTCCCGTCTCTGACAGTGGCTTGATTGTGTGGATTAGATGTTGTTCTGAGGTTATTGTTGGTGTGTGGGAGAGAGTTCATGTTTTGACTAATCAGGAGAGCCAGTTGATTAATGAAGTTACCCACGTGTGCATCAGCATCAGCTTGTTTGAACATTGGATCGGGAATGAGTTTGTGAGTTCCATCACCTATGGGTATAACTTGTGAAGCTTTAGTGGTAATCCCAATGTTTGAGTAGAAGGCAGTTGAATCATTTGATGAGCTTGTCTCTCCTGGATTTGTTTTGAATTGTTCAAGAATCCTCTTTTCAAACATGGCATGTCTTTCATTCTGAAGAAGGAAGGCATAGAGTTGCTCATAGTTTGTATTCTTCAATCCTTTGGTTAGCTTCACAGAGGTGACAAACTTGTGCCATTCGGGATTCATGTTGTTCACAAACTTTGAGTTTAACTGAATGTTTGGCATAGTCATTCTGATGTTCCTCATGTCATTAACAAGCTTGTGGAATCTCACGTAATACTCATAGACACTCTCATCTGGTTTCATCTTGAAGTGCTCAAATTCATCATAGAGTTGTGATTCTCTGTCTTCCATGGTTAATTCAGAACCAGAAAGAAGCATCTTGACATTATCCCATACAGCCTTTGCTTCAGTGTTGTGATTGATAAGCTTGTAGATGTCTTTTGGAAGACCTTGCAATATGATGTTAGAAGCCCTGATATCCGCATCGAATCTCTTCTTCTCCTTATCATTGAGCTCATCATACGTCTTTGGTGTGTCTATTCCATAGATCATTTTTCCATCTTCAGCTGTATCAATTATGTCTCTAGTAGTCTCAACTCTATACGGTCCTTCATCAATCGATTTGAGAATGTTGACCCCATTTTCCTTTCCAAGACAGTACAATCTGATTCTTTGAGCCCAAGAGTCATAGTCAGTTCTGTCAAGCATAGGTGGACGAGTATCTGAGCCTACTGCTTGAACGTCCTCAGCTACGGAAGAAATAATAGTAGGAACGATGTTTGCCATGATTACAAGTTCTACGGGATTTTACAATTCTTTGATTAAACCGAGAAATTGATTCTTTCACGGGATTTTACTAAACCAAAAGAACAACCGTAAGAATGTATCACGAAGAAGTGACAAGTCTAAAATTAGACAAGTATTAAAACACACAACTCGCTTAGTTATCAACTCGCTAAACACCCAACTCGCTCAAGGAGACAACTCGCTTAAGGTATCAACTCGCTAAATAGCCAAGTCGCATTAGCATCAACTCGCAACACTGTCAACACGCTTAAAGAATCAAGTCGCTAAATAGCCAACTCGCTTTAGTATCAACTCGCAACACAATCAACTCGCTTGAACACCAAGTTGCTTAAATTAACTCGCTAGCTTTACAACTCGCTTAATAGCTAAGTCGCTTTAGATCTCAAGTCGCTTAAAGAAACAACTCGCTTAGAACCCAAGTCGCATAAAAATCAACTCGCTAAACAGCCAAGTCGCATGTACCAACTCGCTTCCAATAACAAAGCAACTCGCTTTGAAGAACAAACTATCCGAGACTCAACTCGCTTCGTACAAACTTAAAAAATAACCACTTTATCAATCAAAAACAACCAAACCACAATGATTTAAGCATTCCAATTCAAAACATAAACACATATGATGATCCTAAACACAAAAGTACAAGCAAAATTCAAACTTTAACACTAGAATTTGTCCAAATGAATCAAACTCTCCTAAACCCTTAATACCCTAAAAACCTTATGAAATCCACCAAAACAAAAAGCATGAAAGATGAGTGATCAAACTATTGCTCTTGATACTAATTGTAATATATAGGATTTCACAAACACATTAAACTATAACCATGTGGGGCGTTAACAATGTTTAGAGAGAGAAAGTTCTAGAGAGAGAAAGGAAAGAGAGTTGGGAACTATGTGAAACAAAGAAAAATGGTATTGAAGCTCCAACCCTCTACCTTGGAAGGTAGAGGGTATTTATAGTATCTTACAAAAAAACGCTACCTACGGGCTGTGGATCAGGCATACAGTGGGTAAAGACCCGTCCGTCCTCCACGGTGTTACTAAACTAAATACTACTTAATCATAAAATAACTATGACTACGAGCTCTCTAACGATTACATATACTTGAGGTGACCGACTCTTTAATACCTAGAATTTCTAATTCCTAACAGTCTTGAAGAGAGGGAGTGACTTATCTGCTGATTTGGACAAGAATCTGTTCAAACCGTCTAGTTTTCCATTCAGAGACTGGACTTCTTTCAACGTGCGTGGTGAAGGAAGTTGAATGACAACCTTCATTTTTTCTGGACACGGCTTAATGCCATCGGGCTCTATCAAATATCCGAGGAACATGCCTTCTGTGGCGCCAAAGGTACACTTCTTAGGATTTAACTTCACGTTGATCTTTCGTAGTGTCTTAAATATTTCCTCAATGTCGCGCACCAATTCGTCCTCAGTATGGCTTTTTATGACAAGGTCGTCAACATAAACCTCTAGGTTGCGGCCGACCTGTTTTTCAAATGCATTATCTACCAATCGCTGGTAGGTGGCGCCTGCGTTCTTCAAGCCAAAGGGCATCTTTGTATAACAATAAACGCCTTGGCTTGTATGGAAGGCCGTTTTTTCCTCATCTTCTTTAGCCATTTGGATTTGGTGGTACCCTTTGTATGCGTCTAAGAAACATTTAAGTGGGTATCCGCACAAAGATTCTACCTTCCAATCTATCTCTGGTAGTGGGTAGCAGTCTTGTGGACATGCTTTGTTGAGATCCGTGAAGTCCACGCACATCCGCCAACTACCATCGCTCTTTTTGACCATCACTGGGTTGGAAAGCCAGTCATGGTAATAGAACTCTCACATGATACCTGCATCCACAAGTTTGTGTACTTCCTCCAGAATGGCTTTTGCGCGCTCTGGAGCCTGGCCGCGCTTCTTCTGTCGTACTAGGGAGTATCCTTGTCGGATTCTCAACTTGTGTTCTGTAATCGAGCGTGGCACCCCAGTCATGTGCTTTGGTTCCCATGGAAAGGTATCCAAATTCTTTTGCAAGAGTGTGCACACGGCCGCCCTGCCTTTATCAGACAGCGATTCCCCGATCGATACTTCTTGCTCTGGGTAATCAGGATGAATTGTGACCCTCAGGTTTGATACTTTAGTTGCGCGCTGTTCTGGGATGTGTGCCGTCTCACATGTAATCGTGTTACATTCTCCAGGTGGTACGGTGGTATTGTAGAGAGTAACAATGCCCCCCTCTACCGGGAACTTGAGCATCCCATGTGCTGTAGACGGTACCGCGCGTATGGCTGATATCCCTGGCCTTCCAATAATGCCATTGTATGACGAAGGGGATCTGATCACCATAAAGTTCATCCAGGCTGTCGTGGAGTGTTCCTTATTACCAACATTGACTAGTAGGCGTATTTGCCCCATGGGCCATATCTTTTCTCCTGTAAAACCAGTCAACGACGTCATGGCCGGGCTTAACTGACTTCGTATCTCAGGTCGCAGTCGCTTGAAACAATGTTCATACATTATATCTGCGGATGCTCCTCCATCAACATACATGCGGTGGATATCGTGACCCCCTGCATTAATTTCGATGGTAAGAGGTTCTACCCCTGCGTTGTCCGCAGCCAAGGTGGGGAAAGAAATTTCGCTTCCACAGGAAAACTTTTGGCTGACCTTCTGCCTAGTCTTTCGCTGCCATGATTGTATCATGTAAATGGTATCAGCCTTATCTTTGGGTGCTTCTTTCTTGTTCCCAGTCTTTTGCTTATCTTTCCCATCCTTGATGTTCTTAACTAAATGGTCCAATCTGCCTTCTTTTACTAGCTTATCAATTAGTTGGCGCAATTGGACACACTCATTGGTGGTGTGGCCCTTCTGTCCATGATAGTCGCAGTATCCATTCCCCACACGCCGCTCTTCTGGGGTGCGCATTGGTGGGGGTCTCGGGAATTTCGCTCCTTCCATTACGAATATCTCCTTCGGAGTCTTGGTTAGCGGGGTATACTTGTCATTCTCTCGTCCGCTCCCCTGACCGCGGTAGTTCTTGTTGCGGTTGCTACTCTGGTCAATGGATTGTCTCCTAGGCTGTTCTTGTGACCTATAGTTTGAGTAGCCTTTCTTACTGTCTGCCGCAGAAGCTTCTCCTTGGATAAAGGACCTCGTGCGTTTCATAAGTTCATCAAAGGTTTGGGGGACCTTGTCGTTCAACCTTTTGATGAGTTATGGGTTATTGACACCGTTCATGAACCCTGAGATCTTTAGTATTTCGGGACATGCCTTGACATGTATGCATTCGTCTTTGTAGCGTTCCACATAAGCGCTTGTAGATTCCCCCTGGCGCTGTTTTACCCTGGCAAGTTCGACAGGGTTTTTGGCGCACTTCTTCCTTTGAGTAAAGTTCAGGCGAAACGCCTTCCGCAACTCTTCAAAACCACCAATGCTTCTGCGTGGAAGCTTACTGAACCAGTTTCGCGCATTTCCCACTAATGTGGAATTGAACATG
This sequence comes from Chrysanthemum makinoi, assembly GCA_910596185.1. Lineage (NCBI taxonomy): Eukaryota > Viridiplantae > Streptophyta > Magnoliopsida > Asterales > Asteraceae > Chrysanthemum > Chrysanthemum makinoi. Next base: position 19,422,866 of record OU343224.1, on the reverse strand, counting down.
TGGCACCACACAAGTTGTGGCCAATTTTCGATGGTAGCAGCTGACCCGAAAATTTTTAGGTGATCGTCCGGATCACCTGTTCCATCGTATGTTTTCACATTGGCGGGCATGCGCCTTCTCTTATCTTCTGAAAAATCGCTGATGCGCCGAGTGAACGCATCCACCTTTTGGTGGCGCCAGGGAAGAGACATATCTTCGTCCTCCTGGTCGCGATATCTTCTCCTGGACTTCCAGTGTCGTGTTTCTCTGTCCTCGTTGTCCGAGGAGTCACTGGAGGACGAGCTTCCTCTCTTTCGGCGCTTGCACCGACTGTCCTCAGAATCTGAGCTCGAAGAGCTTTCACTTGGGGAGTGCCGTCGCCCAAGTCTGTCGTGGACCCTGCGGCTACCAAGCCTAGCGTGGACATTGGTATGCCATCCATCATCTTCGTGTTTTTCCAGATACTGTAGGTCAGCTGCTTTATCGTTCACAACTCTCCTCCCGATCCTGGTAAACACTGGGGGCCGGCGGCTATCCTTCTCGCGCTTATCCCTCCGGTGACGTGATGGGGATGTCTCATGCTCTGGGTCGAAGTTGAGTTGGGCTTGCAGGCACTGACTCGACCTCTTTTTAGCGTCCTCTTGCATGAGGGCAACCAAGGTTTCGTAGTTTTGAGACACGAAGTCACTTGGCGCTAGTTCAGGCGCGACTCCTTCTAGCGCGAGGGTGTCTGTTTCCACCTCTGGACCCCTGTTTCGCTCAGGTGCGCCTGGCGGGGTTGTGAGGTTCGTTTCTGGCACCGATTGGTGGGGAGTGGTAAGAAGGGTGCGCTGTGGAACTTTTGCGCTGGTGGTTGTCGTAGTGGCATGGGTTGTCCCCGTGCGTGGTCCCACTGTCGTGAAGACCAGATCTGGGCCTGACCCTTGGTTTCTGGTCACACTGGTTGTTCCAGAGGCCTGCTTAGAGGCTGATTCGCTTTGCTGCTTCTTCCCTTGTAGGTCACTTTGCGATCGCTGGCTTAGGTTTCCGTGCTTTGTCATTCTAGTTCTTAGTGATTGGTCCCACGGATGGCGCCACTTGTTGATACAAAAGTTGGGCGTTCCTTATTTGGACTTCGGTTCTCGTATCAATTAGACCTTGATGCTTGAGACCTGCGCACTAAGAAAACAGAAAACACCATTAGGCTTATCGTGGGATTGTCTCCCACGATTATCCTCCGGCGTGAGAGTAAGTAATCGGTTTTAGGGTTTAGTGGAGAGTTAGGTTTTGTGATCGTACATTTAATGAGGGCCGAGATGCCCTTTATATACATACGAAATCCTTGTTGGTTTCGTGTTCCACAACCCTCGGCGTATCCCGCCTAAGTCGGTTGGTTGATACATATCCCATAAATAAGAGATATCCGATATCAAGGCCGTAAATAACTTCGGGTTTGGGCCTTCGTGAGCCCAAACCATTACCGCGGTAGCCCACTCGTACTGGGCTCGAGTATTAGTAGCGTTCACTGGTCGGGTTCATGACCCGAATGCGGACTATACGTCATTAGTTATCATAAGTAAAATTATAAGGATACATGTTATTTTTTTAAAGCATTTACATATAGTCATTTAATACAAATTGTTGTAATAAATCATTTGTTGTAATAGTTTATTAGGATGGGTAAAAACCACAACCCGTGGAGCATATCCATAACCAATGGTATTGACCCATACCCATTTGACTAGATGCATTGCATCTATTAGATACATTGTATCTAATGAAATACCCATGGACCAACCCATAACCCATGACCAATGACCCATAACCAAAAAACCCATGGGCAAAGAGGAGCGTCCCACGAATCCCTAGCTTTACACTAGACGGATCCCTTAAGGGAGGGATCCGTGGGATCCGTGGAACATTGACAAATTTTGCCTATAAATAGAGAGTCGTTTCTTCATTTCTCTTCACCACTCTTCTTCCTAAATCTCTCATATACTCTTACTCTCTTCTAACAAAAGATCACTTGATCTAGAGAGTTGTTCTTCTTTCTTCTATTGTGATTCTCATATAGGTCCTTCTCTAAGGCGAGATCACGAGCTCACTACAAGTCATCCAAGCAAAGGGTCCTTGATTGATTTGTTCCTCCACAAGATTTCTGTAGCAAAGATCTTGTACTTGATATTTCACATAGTTGTTGTGTAATAGTCGTGTTGGTTTGGTCCTCCGTGTTACGGACTCGGTATTTAGCTTTGTACCGGAAAAAGGTGTAAGCAACGTTGTGTAGGCTTCTCCGCCAAGTTGAAGGAGTTTGTTGACATAGTGCTTGAACTCTCGAGTAGGTGACTCGGGGAGTGGAGTAGGGCAAGGAAGGTGTCCTTGTAGCCGAACCACTATAAATCGGTTGTGTCATTTCTTTCCATTGATTTACTTTATTTACTTTCGTTACTCTTAGATCTATACTTTATCTTCATCCATACGATTTCACATAACATCGAATCTAAAGTTTTTGAAACTAACTTAAAATCGGCAAAACTATTCAACCCCCATTCTAGTTTTCCACAATTGGCATCAAGAGCTAAGTTTATAAAAGTTTTAAAGTAAACCGTATTTTAAAAACTTTTCGATCAACATGGGTTCTGAAAACTACAAGGAAGGGCAATCTATGCAACAACCACCACTACTTGAAACTAATGGTTTTATATATTGGAAAAATAGATTCGAAACGTATGTGAAGTCAAAAGATATTGATCTTTGGTACATCATTGTTGAAGGCGATTTTGAAGCTACATCAAAAGATGATAAAGGAAATTTAGTTAACATACCTCATGATAAACTCAACGATGACATTAAGAAAAGCTTTCCAAAAATAGTGAAGCTAAAATGGTTTTATATAATGCTTTACCCAAAAAGGAATTCGAAAGAATTTCTATGCTTAAAACCTCTAAAGAAATTTGGAATTCTTTAGTTGTAACTCATCAAGGTAATCAACAAGTTAAAAATAATAAAATTGATCTATTTGTTCAACAATATGAACAATTTTAAATATCGGATGAGGATACTATAGATCATCCTTTTGCTAATTTTAATAATATTATTAAATCTTTACAAGCACTTGATGAATCTTTCTCTAGCCGTAATCATGTTAGGAGATATCTAAGGGCACTTCCATCCAAGTGGAGATCTAAGGTGACGGCAATCGAAGAATCTAAAGACTTGTCAATCCTTACCCTTGATGAACTCATAGGCAATTTAAAAGTCTATGAGCTAGTCCTCGCTAAAGATTTCAAAGCCTTAAAAGTGAAAAAGAAACACAAATCTCTTGCCCTTAAAGCCAAGAAGGTCTCAAGCGATGAAGAGAATTCCTCTTCGGATAGTGATGACGAGGAGTATGCCATGGCGGTAAGGGACTTTAAAAAGTTCTTTAGAAGGAAGGGAAGATACGTCAAACAACCGTATGACGACAAAAAAGGATTCCAGAAAAACAAAGAGGACGAGAAGCCAAGGGATGACCGTGCTTGCTTTAAATGTGGGGACCCAAACTACTTTATTAGTAAGTGTCCCAAACGGGATGATCAAAAGGCATTTGTGAGCGGTTCGTGGGGAATGAGAGAGGAGGAGGACGAAGAAATTTGTCTCATGGCAAATGACGAGGTGTGCTTAAAGGTCGACCTAGATCCGGATGAATGGATCAAGGATAGCGGGTGCACGAGGCACATGACCGGCAATAAAGACTTATTCTCCACATATGAATCCTTTAATGGAGGAAATGTGGTATTTGGAAATAGCAAAAGCAAAATCATCGGTAAAAGTACGATTTCTAACAAATCTCTAACCATTAACGATGTGTGTCACGTAGAAAACCTAAACTTTAATCTCTTAAGTATAGGACAAATATGTGATAAAAAGTGCAACGTACTTTTTAACGAAACCGGTAGTAAGATATTAAAAAATTTCATAACCATAGGAAGAGGAATTAGGAAACATGGAGTCTATGTCATTAAAATTGGTAATGAACCTAAAGACAAACTTTGTCTTACTTCTATGGATGATACTTCGACCCTATGGCATCGAAGATTGGGTCATGCCAATATGCGACTTCTTCAATCGCTATCATCCAAAGATCTAGTAAGAGATCTACCTAAATTAAAATATGAACATCACTTTTGTGATGCTTGTAATGTAGGAAAACAAGTCCATTCTAGTCACAAAGCTAAAAACATGGTGTCTACAACTAAGTGTCTAGAATTACTACACATGGATTTATTTGGTCCATCCGCTATCCAAAGTTATGGAGGCAACTACTACACTTTGGTTATAGTGGATGATTACTCTAGGTACACATGGACTAAATTTTTAAAGAACAAAACTGAAACGTTTAATTACTTTGAAATATTAAGCAAGAAAATCCAAAGATAACTAGGAAGTCCTATAGTGTCTATTAGAACGGATCATGGTAGGGAATTCGATAATGAAGTGCAATTTGGAGCTTTTTGTGAAGCTAATGGTATTACTCACAACTTCTCGGCTCCTCGCACTCCACAATCGAATGGGGTAGTTGAAAGAAAGAATAGAACCCTACAAGAAATGAGTCGCACCATGCTAAATGAGCAATCCATACCTCAAAAGTTTTGGTGCAATGCCGTTGATACCTCAACATACATACTTAATCGAGTCTTAATTAGACCAATTTTAGGTAAAACTCCATACGAGTTACTTCGAGGCAAAAAGCCTACGTTAGATCACTTTAGAGTCTTTGGTAGCAAATGTTTTCTACTTAACACTAAAGATTACCTTACAAAATTTGATCCTAAATCAACCGAAGGTATCTTTCTAGGTTACTCTCCTAATAGAAAAGCTTACGTCATATTAAATAAAGAAACAATGAAGGTTGAAGAGTCATTAAACGTTAAATTTGATGAAAGTCCACCCTAACCTTCTCCACCTCTTGTCGATGACGAGATTGTCGAAAGTGAAGCTATTGTAATAAAGAAAAAGATAAACGAAGAAGAAGAACCTTTAAATGAAGAAATCACTAATATTAAAGAGTCCAAAGATCACCCCGTAGATAAGGTCATAGGAAAGCTAAATGAAAGAACTTTAAGGTCTCAAGTTCAAAACCAAAGTAGTTTGTTTTGTTTCGTCTCAACCATAGAACCTAAAAACACACAAGAAGCCATAAAAGATGAAAGTTGGGTAATGGCTATGCAAGAAGAGTTAAATCAATTTGTTTCTAATGATGTTTGGACACTTGTCCCTCCACCTAGTAATCAAACCATAATTGGAACCAAATGGCTTTATAAAAACAACTTAGATGCAAATGGTGTAGTGTCTAGAAACAAAGCTACACACGTCGCCCAAGGATATAATCAACAAGAAGGAATATACTTTTATGATACCTATGCCCCCGTGGCTAGATTAGAGTCTATAAGAATACTTCTTGCTTATGCTTGTGCTAATGATCTGACGCTTTATCAAATGGATTTCAAAAGTGCTTTTCTAAATGGTTTTATTAGTGAAGAAGTATATGTAGCTCAACCTCCGGGCTTCATCGATTTTGAAAAACCTAAACATGTGTATAAACTAAAGAAAGCCCTTTACGGTCTTAAACAAGCTCCAAAAGCTTGGTATGATAGACTCAAGTCGTTCTAAATCAAACACAACTACACTATGGGGTTAGTTGATAACACACTTTTTTACTAAGAAAATGGAGTCGCATATTATCATTGTTCAAATATATGTAGATGACATTATATTCGGATCTACTTGTCAAGACATGTGTGATGATTTCTCTGAAATCATGCATGACGAGTTCGAGATGAGTATGATGGGAGAACTTAGTTTCTTTCTTGGTCTACAAATCAAACAAGTGGAAGATGGTATCTTCTTTAATCAATCTAAATACATTAAGGAAATGTTAAAGAAATTCGGTTTAGAAGAGTCAAAACCAATTAGGTCACCAATGTCATCCGGCACTAAACTCACAAAAGATGAAGACGGCGAATCCGTTGATAATACAAAATATCGTGGCATGATTGGTAGTCTTCTCTACCTCATGACTAGTAGGCCGGATATCATGTTTAGTGTTTGTCTATGTGCTAGGTTTCAAGAAGACCCTAAAACATCACATCTAGAAGCCGTCAAAAGGATATTTAGATACAACTAGGGGTATGACTCAATTAGGATTATGGTATCCTAAGGGTACGGGAGTAGAAACAATTGTATATGCAGATTCTGACCATGCAGGTGATTATGTTGACCAAAAAAGCACAAGTGGGGTATGTACTTTTATGGGATGTTGTTTAATATCTTGGTTCTCAAAGAAACAAATGGCATTAGCAATATCAACAACCGAAGCCGAATATGTCTCCGCCGGCATAGCATGCCAACAAGCACTATGAATGAAACAAGCGTTAGTTGACTACGACATTCATCTAAGTGACATAGCCATTCTAAGTGACAACAAAGGTGCCATCGATTTAAGCAAGAATCCGGTATTACATTCACGCACAAAGCATATAGAGATTCGTCATCACTTCTTAAGAGACAATATTCAAAAGGGGAACATCTCTATTGAGAAGGTAGCGTCTGAAGACAGCATAGCCGACGTCCTCACCAAACCGTTGAAGCGGGAACAATTCAACCTACTTCATCTTGGTCTTGGTCTAATGGAACAATCGTCGTAATTTAATTTTTAACTCTACAAGGTATGTAAACACTAGCCTCCTTCTTTCTGAGTCTAGGATCTCTATTTCACGCACAACTCACAAGCAATACGGGAATTTTCAAAACCCAAGATAATTTTTTCACTTATAACTCATAGTTTTCTGTTATTTTCTTTATAAATACAAGTTGCAAACACGTAATTATATACACGTCTTCTTTTCAAAGGATAAACTTTTTTATTCGCACATAGAAACCTCTTTTCAAAATGTTTTCTAAAATGATACCTCTTTCCGTATCAATTTCACAAAAGTCATTTCTCACGTCTAGGACAAATTGCTTTTTCATTATTAATACAAAGTAAAAACCTGTTTTCATTGCATCTCATGTCTTTTGAATGCTAAAGAGGACACATAACTAATATGTGTTTTCGGGTACATTCATTTAAGCAACAATGAATTAGGAGCACTCGGGTTATCTCACATAATAGTATGCCTTTTCACTTCTAGTTTATTTTTCTTTTCTTTTTAGGAGTCGAGATAACCGCAACTCCAAATAGTTTGCATATAGGCACACACTAGGCACAAATGTTTCCAAAAATAAAATTTTGAGCTGCCTGAATCACCAGTACCACGGATCCCAGCCTTAATGCTGGACGGATCCCTCAAGGGAAGGATCCGTGAGATAGAAGCTAGTTTTATCTTCTATTTTTCTCACTTTATTTTGGAGTATGTGATTTAATTCTTGTTTTCACATGATCACATGCCTTAAATTCATATCTAATCATTAGATTTTAATCCACATATTGGGTCAAGCATTCATTGCAATGCATTTTTTTTCTATAAGTAGGATTCCCAACATTGCTTGCTTATTCATCTCATCCTCACAAACAAACAACACCATGTCTTCCAAAAGATCTTCCAACTTAGATGAATCACTTAGTGAAAACAATCCATTTCAAGAAATCCAAAATTTTGTCCTCCCGCCTTCCAAAATACCACAATCAAAATCTAGAATATCCGCACGGATTAGCATCCGGCCTTGTTGCTTAGCAAAACCATCATCGAATGGCTCATCACCAACCACTAACTCACCACAAGTTGCTTCCATTATAGCACCTCCTTCATCACCAACAAGTACACCAACTTCATCACCCATCAACTCACCACCTAAAGTCACTCATTTGGAACTCCTTAAGACTCCAACGAGATCTCAACAACCAAAACAAAAAGAACTAGCCTTTTTGACACCTCCCACTTCTCCAAACACAATTTTCAAAGACCTTGAAACCTCACCACTCTTAGCTCCCATAGAGCTACAAGAAAATCTAGGTTCTTTTCCACCACCACTTCCAAACATTCCAGACTTTGATATGTATTTTCTAACTTTTCCACCACATCTTCCGCATCTCACAAATCAAAACAACCCGGAAAACTTCCGTACTCATTACCCACATCACTCACATTGTGAACATTCCCAATCTTGATTCTCGTCAATCACAAGATTATTTATGCATGTTACTACTAACCTTTTCTTTGTAGGATTTGTTTTTTTATTTTTCTCACTTGACGCCCCAAACTAGGGGGAGCTACCGTCAAGGGGGAGTAAGCGATACCTGGACTATTTTTCCACATTTTATTTCTTTGATGGGTTAACTTTTTGTTTCGAAAAAAAAGGGGAGAAGAAGTAAAACTTAGGCTTTCAAAACATACATCTAATCTTAAGTTTTACTCATCATAACATTATGTTTTGTCATCAACAAAAAGAGGGAGATTGTTAATACAAATAAATCGTAAAAACGTTTATTAATATTTTGCGATCTCTTTGTGTTTTGTTGATAAAAAATATAATGTTATCATAAGTAAAATTATAAGGATACATGTTATTTTTGTAAAGCATTTACATATAGTCATTTAATACAAATTGTTGTAATAAATCATTTGTTGTAATAGTTTATTAGGATGGGTAAAAATCACAACCCGTGGAGCATATCCATAACCCATGGTATTGACCCATACCCATTTGACTAGATGCATTGCATCTATTAGATACATTGTATCTAATGAAATACCCATGGACCAACCCATAACCCATGACCCATGACCCATAACCAAAAAACCCATGGGCAAAGAGGAGCGTCCCACGGATCCCTAGCTTTACACTAGACGGATCCCTTAAGGGAGGGATCCGTGGAACATTGACAAGTTTTGCCTATAAATAAAGAGCCATTTCTTCATTTCTCTTCACCCCTCTTCTTCCTAAATCTCTCATATACTCTTACTCTCTTATAACAAAAGATCACTTGATCTAGAGAGTTGTTCTTCTTTCTTCTATTGTGATTCTCATATAGGTCCTTCTTTAAGGTGAGATCACGAGCTCACTACAAGTCATCCAAGCAAGGGGTCCTTGATTGATATGTTCATCCACAAGATTTCTGTAGCAAAATCTTTTACTTGATATTTCACATAGTTGTTGTGTAATAGTCGTGTTGGTTTGGTCCTCCGTGTTACGGACTCGGTATTTAGCTTTGTACCGGAAAAAGGTGTAAGCAACGTTGTGTAGGCTTCTCCGCCAAGTTGAAGGAGTTTGTTGACATAATGCTTGAACTCTCGAGTTGGTGACTCGGGGAGTGGAGTAGGGCAAGGAAGGTGTCCTTGTAGCCGAACCACTATAAATCGGTTGTGTCATTTCTTTCCCTTGCTTTACTTTATTTAATTTCGTTACTCTTAGATCTATACTTTATCTTCATCCATACGATTTCACATAACATCGAATCTAAAGTTTTTGAAACTAACTTAAAATCGGCAAAACTATTCAACCCCCTTCTAGTTTTCCACACGTTTTTATAAGTTTTTCTTACGTATTTATACGTTTATATCCATTTTTATACGTTTTCGTCCGTTTTATATGTTTTCATCAGTTTTTATATGCTTCACCCGTTTTAATACGTTTTCGTCCATATTTGTACGTGTTTATACGTTTTCGTCCATAATTGTACATTTTGTTTTTGAAATTTCTTTTTCCAAATTTTTTTTCGGAATTTATTTTCAAAATTTTATTTTCTTGAGTTTCTTTTCAAATTTTTTTTCCCAAAATTTTTATTTCCAATTTTTTTATTTTTTTTTCAAAAATTGTTTTAGAATTTTTATTTTCGTCACATGTGAATTTGTTTTTCAAGTGAGTAAAAAAATTCGAACTTTTTCAATATAAAAAAAAAAGTCGAAATTGTTTTTCACATGTTAAAAAAAATTCAAACTTTTTTTCGCATGTGAAAAAAAAATCACATGTGACGAAAAAAAAAATTCAAAAATGTTTTTTGGAAAATTCAAAATTAGATCTTTCAGGGAAAGAAAATTCGAAAAAATTCTGGAAAAATAATTTAAAAAAAAACGTACAAATATGGACGAAAACGTAAGAAAATGGACGAAAACCTATAAAAGTGTACAAATATGGACGAAAACGTATAAAAACGGACAAAAACGTATAAAAAACGGGTGAAAACATATAAAAATGGATGAAAACGTATAAAACGGACGTAAACATATAAAAACGGATACAAACGTATAAAAATGTATGAATACATAAGAAAAACATATAAAAACGGAATAAAATATATAAAAACGGAAGAAAACGTATAAAACCGGATAAAAACGTATGAAAACGTATGAAAATGAATAAAAACGAACGAAAACATATAGAAATGGACGAAAAACGTATGAAAACATAAGAAAACGGACGGAAACATATCAAAACGGACGAAAACGTATAGAAACAGACGGAAACGTATAAGTTTTTATTATTTACTGTTAAACGTATAATTTTAGACCCACAAGGACGATTGGTGTAAATATTTTAAAGCCACAAGGACTACTTATGTAAATAACTATTGATTAGTTTACTTTTAGAGCCACAAAGACGACTAGTGTAAATATTTAGAGCCACATGGACCTTTTATATAATTGACTCATAGACGACTGATGTAATTTTTTAGAGCCACATAGACGAATTACGTAAATAACTATCTCACATCATAATGATGGCTACAATAGGAAGATTACAAAAGTATTTGAATTGTTTAAGAAAATTAAAAGTTTGTAGCATACAAAAGAAAAATGTGACAAGTTTAATGCATTTTCATGCCATTAGCTTAATTATTTATAAATCCTAAGTTTTTTATTTTCACCATTAGGGTGTAAGATGAGACTTAAGGCTCTTGCTAATTATATTCTCTCCGTCCCATTTTATAAGTCCATGTTTGAAGTTAAAGTCTTTTTCCTCAGAGTTTGACCGTAATTATTTTTTTTCGTGTTATATAATACTTGATGAAAAGTATACCAATGAAAATACATTTAAAACACAAATCAATTTATATATTTTGAATCAAGTATTATATACCACGAAAAAAATAATTACGGTCAAACTCTTAAGAAAAAAACTTTAACTTTTCATACATGAACTTATAAAATAGGACGGAAAGAGTATCACAAATAATATCGAGGTGACTTTCACACCTTTTAGTAAGTTCAGTTTATGCTCCTGAGTAATTTGAGTTTTTGTTATAGATGATAATATTGGAAAAATACATAATGGTGTTTGTAGAAATTAGGGGTGTTCGCGGGGCGGTTAGGCTCGGTTCAGTTGTAGATTTTAACTATTCATCGCAGGGTAGTTAATTCATTTTACTATCCGAAATCGAACCGTACTCAGGGACGGAACAAGGGGGTTTTCACGGTTGTCCGGGACTTCTATGAATTTTTTCGATATAGTGTTAATTTTCGAAAAAAAACATCATTTTTTTTAAATGCACCCGGCCATCGAAATGTGAATCTATATTACGGTTTTAAATTTATGCACCCGGTAATTTGGTTATGGTTTCGTCCCTGACCGTACTAGGCGGGTAACCAGACATGCGGATACCCAAAATAAGCTGTTACCCGCGGTTCGGATCACGGTTAATCATTCTAAAAGATTAATCGAATCAAATTGGACAAACAATAGCATAAATTAGAACGTAATATGTTTTTGTCGTAAATATAAATAACACTGAAGAGATTAAAGTCATAGTAAAGCTGTTTTGTCGTAATAAAAATATTCAAATTATCATGTGTAACAAAAAACTCATACTATTTATTTGACGTTTATAGGTTACGATCACTTTAATCATATGTAATCAATGGACATTAGTAAATGATCACATTAGGTAACTAAAAATGCGTTTTACGATAAAAGTAGTGCAATAATATAGTTAATACTTGTACATTTTTGTGAATAGTTAATTTGTTGAACCTACATGAATATTATACACGGTTCGGTTCGGTAACTGCGGATAACTAAAAGTCAAAAATCGAAACCGAACCGTGATAAGCGGGTTTTCCGGTTTACGATGTCAGTTTCTTCAGTTATCGGTATTTTGCGGTTTCGGATTGAACGGATTGGCTCGGTTCGTCAGTTTCTGAGATTTTTTGAACACCCCTAGTGGAAATCACACGTTATTTCAATAGATAGCTTACTCTTTCCGTTCCAAAATGATAGTTTGTATTTCTATTTTAGAATGTATTAGAATAATAGTTTCCTTCTTGTGTTAACCAATAAAAAAAATTTAGTGGGTGAAGATGATATCTGATTGGTTGATGAGTGTAGTGATCTCGCTTTTTTCTCAAACTGCATGCTTTTTTATTATGGTGACAATAATTTTAAAATGGAAAAGGTAGCATCCCATTATTTAATCATGTTAGATCTGACTACTGATTTCACACTATAAAGGTAGAACAATGCATAATAGTAAACAAAATGTATCGTGGTTCGTCAACCAGAATAATCGACCTGCATTTGTGGAAAAGAATAATATGTACCTCTAACCAAAAGGTGTTCAGTTGGGGTTAATCAAAGTATAGGGCCTGGAAGTCGTATTTTATGCTACAACACAGTTTGGTTGAAAGTTACTTGAATGTTTCAAGACAGTAGGTGTAGTGTTCCGAAGCAAAAGGTTTTGAAGTGAGGTAGTCAATATATGTCGTAGATAACATAATGATTTTATCCTGAGCAGAAGTCTGGTTCTTCGATTTTGGTACTATTGGTTTTCACAGTATACTGTATTTGCTTGTAACTTACTGATGTAACTTGCTTGCTAACTTCTTTCTAAGCTTTGATAAATTTGAGATTGATAATAAAAGCATGATATATTTGTTGTAATTATATTCCTCTGATTTTATACAATTATTTTTTTAAAAGCAATAGAATTTAAACCAACAAAAGGTAGTGTACGTAAAACCTTTGTAGATTGTCAAGTAACCTCTAAATTTCTCTTCCGGTGTTTGTTAAAATAGAAGCCATGCATCAATTTTTTGAGATACTGTATAAAGAATGAGAATAAATAAAAATTAGCTAAAAAAGTAAAAAGATCGAACCGAAGAGCCTTTAGATTAGGGTAACTATTATGTTTGGAACTTAGCACAACAAAAATCGGATTTGTACTAAAGGTTAAATTAGCTTCTTTAAATTAAATAGAGTGGTCAATGACCCTCATTACGTGGTAATTAATGGATATTGTTCATTTGTTCTAGACCACGCCCACAAACGAAATAGTGTAATAATATACGTGATTTGCTTTATCAAATTCTTTACACTCCTAAACAAACTTTCTTACTCATTTTCTATTAAACATAAAAAATGGACCACGCGCAAAAAGCCTCGTCAACTATCCTAATTATATATATATTCCCGCCAAAGTCTTTTAGGCAATGTTCATATAAACCATTAACATCATCTTTCTGCCATATACCTCTTGAGATTAATATGTACCTCGCTAGTAATTCATCCTTCACCAACCAATAACAAAATTTACAAATTCACTCACTCGATCTCTCTTTAGTACAAAAAGACACCATGTGTTTACAAATACTATTAGTACTAGTAGCTTTGGGGCCAGCAATTGCTCAAAAGGAGTCACATTGTGAAACTTCATGTGGCAATGTGACTATTAACTACCCTTTTGGTTCAGCTGAGGGATGCTACTATAGTCCCGATTTCCTTGTAACTTGTAACCAATCACTTGACGAGCCTACACCTTTCTATCGGGACACCAATATTCCAATTACAAATATGTACAGGAACACGAGTGAGATGGAGGTTATGGTGTTTGTAGCCAAGGATTACTATGACAGCTTTGGTAATAACATAAAGGATGATTCATTTGATACATCTTTGACGTTGAACAATTTCCGAATATCAACCAAGAATAGGTTTGTCGCCATTGGGTGTGACACCTATGCGGATATTACTGGAGAATTAGGAAATGAGTCTGTAAGTACATGATGCAGCTCTACATGTGGTGGAAACCGCCACATGAGAAATGGATCCTGCTCCGGAGTTGGTTGTTGTCAAGTAGCAATCCCAGAAGGAATGAGTTCTTATGATTTGTCAGTAGCTAGCTACAATAACCATACCAATATATCGGACTTCAACCCTTGTAGCTATGCTCTTGTCATTCATGAAGAAAAGTTCAACTTTTCTTCCAACTATCTGCTTGATTTTAGAACCTTAGAAATGACACCAATGCTATTTGACTGGGCAATTGGACATGAAACTTGCGACATAGCAAGGAAGGACACTAAGAAGTTCTTATGCAAGGGACACAGCGAATGTGATCATAATTATGCCGGTCCTCGATATCGTTGTCGTTGTTCTGAAGGTTATGAAGGAAATCCTTATATCGCAAATAACTGCACAAGTGAGTCCTAAGTCTTTATTTGGGTTCTTTCCTGCCTTTATTTTCTAACCTTTGCTACACCAGATTTTACCTCTAATGAAATACTCTAACGGTTTGCTATTGTACAGATATTAACGAGTGTGAACAAAACAATCATGGTTGCATAGATCAAGCAAATTGCATTGATAAAGAAGGAACATATATGTGCTCTTGTAAAAAAGGCTATTCTGGCAGGAAAGACGGAACAGGTTGCACATTCAATAAATCACTCATTGTTGATATTTCCATCTGTGAGTAAAGTTAATTTATTTCTTGCATTACACAGCACTGCACTACTGCTAATAATTAAATTTCTATAAGATAATGATTATGTTTAATTGCAGGTACATCAGTCTTTGTCATAGTTCTGCTTATTCTAGTCACCTGGGCGTATGTGGGAATTAAGAAGCGTAAACATATGAAGCCTCGAGAAAAGTTCTTTAGGCAAAATGGTGGAATATTGCTGCAGCAACGCATTTCCAGAGATGGGGGTTCTCGTGATCGGCTGAAAGTACTCTTCACTACTAAGGAGCTAAAGAGGGCAACCAACAACTCTGATGCAAGCAGGATTATTGGCAAGGGTGGCTTTGGTACTGTATTTAAAGGAGTTCTACCTGATAACCGAATAGTTGCCGTAAAGAAGTCCAAATTAGTAGATCAAACAAAAACCCAAATAGAGCAATTTATCAATGAAGTTGTTATACTCTCCCAAATAAACAATCGAAATGTGGTGAAGCTGATTGGATGTTGCCTCGAAACTGAAGTCCCATTATTAGTTTACGAATTCATTCCAAACGGCACACTCTCAGATCACATCCATAAAAGAGGCAAGTCGTTGGCCATTAATTGGGAGATCCGAATCAGAATGGCAACTGAGACAGCCGAAGCACTTTCATATTTACACTCTGCGGCCTCTGTCCCAATCGTCCATCGAGACATCAAACCAACAAATATACTGCTTGATGATAGCTATGTAGCAAAAGTAGCTGATTTTGGAGCATCTAGGCTAATCCCTGGGGATCATATTGAGCTGGCAACTATAGTGCAAGGGACGCTAGGCTATTTAGATCCTGAATATTTGCAGACGAATAAGCTGACAGATAAAAGTGATGTTTATAGCTTTAGGGTAGTACTAGTGGAACTTTTTACAGGAAGAAAAGCTCTTAGCTTTGATAAACCTGAGGAAGAGCAGAACCTAGCCATGTATTTTCTATCTTCATTGAAAAAAGGGAGACTTTTCCATATTCTTGATGAAAACTTGCAGCTAAACGAAGTTCCTAACGAGATTGTCCAAGTTTCAAGAGTTGCAGAAAGATGCTTATGTGTTAAGGGAGACGAAAGGCTAACTATGAAGGAAGTTGCAATAGAGCTTGAAGGAATATTGGCATCACTGATACATAGTCATCCATGGGTGCAAGGTAGTTCAAGCAAAGATGAAGCAGAGCGTTTACTAATTTAATCAACAAATGGGTGACTATGAAAGCACAAATAAGATCCTCCCATAGCCTGAGCAGAGCAGGCATGCGATTAAGGATAGATTTCTAACAGTGAATGAAGCTTTTCTAAATGAGCAGCAGTTTGTCTTAAGTAATCCAGTTGTATATAGGTTTGGTAATTAGAATCATACTTGTTTTTTTTAGCAAATTAGTCCAAATTAGCTCTCAGTTTAACTAACTTAATATAAGTTTATATTAATGTTTGGAGGCCCAATACACATGAGGTGCCAAAAAGCGTGCTAGGCGTGCCTCAGCTTCAGTAAACGCTTCGCCTTGAGGTGTCTGATGCTATCAGACCACAGCCTCGACTCGCCTCGCGCCTTAGGCGCTCGGAGTCGCGCTTTTTTAATTACAGGCCTCAAGTGTTTAACATTTAAAAATATACTTTTTTTTAAAGATATTTAAAAATATACTTAACCTTTAAAAACAAACTATTTAATGAATCCATAAATTATTGGAAATATTTGGTTGTTGATCAGATATTTAATATACCCATCATATTTCATCACAGAAGACAGAGTTCAAAAGAGGTTTTCATTAACAAGCTAACATTGTGATTGTTCTACTTTTCCTCGGACTGAATGCATTCGCATATCTTACAATCAATTCTTGAATGTTTCTAAGAAGAATGGCACAAATTTATTACAACTAATTCATCAATTAAGTCACTGTAATAAATTATTGGAAAGTAGTGTTCTTGTGTACCCACTGCTTGACAGTTTTTTTTTCATGAAACGGTGAACTTGTATTACTTTAAATCAGCAAATTACATGATATTACACACAACTAATATGAACAGGCTCATATGGCTGATACAAACAGACAAACTATACAAAGCATTCTATAATTCAGGAAATACAGCTGATTCTAAGTTCACCATTCTTCTAGATATAGCAGACACAAGACATATGCTATCATCTAGGCAACCATAGAGAAATATTCAATCCTTGACTACATTTCCACTAGACAAACACCCTACCTGGTCTCACTCATAGCCATTACAATGAAAACCAGAGGCTCTTATCCAGGGCTTCATCAAGAAAAGAATCAAAACTCTTGTTCCATTGGACTCAAATGCAAAGAGCTACATTTCCTTTAACAAGCATCACTCAATATGCATAGAGTTGCCCAAGGATACATCCCACCTTGACTACATTTCCCAATCTATAGCTCTTCCAAAACTCCCACCATGAAAAAACTAAGACTGGGCTTCATCAGGTTGGCATTCAACAATAGTTGCCACTCCAGGCACCCCTAATGAGAGTAAATTGGGTATCCAAACACCCTTTTCTTCAGCCACAAGATACAAGGCCCTCAGACATACCATCAAAGAAATAAATTTGCTATCATATTCCTTGACCCAAACACCCCTTAAAGGAACTGTTCCATTGGACTGCAACTAACTCTTTGCAACGTTCATCTCCACATTCCAATTCTGTGCAATTTTCATCACTTGGACAGATTTCTTGACTTTTAAACTTCTCAATTGTAGCTTTATGTTACCATCAATGATCTTCATAAGGCTTTTCTTATCTGTTTCATCTCCAGTGAATAATCTTGCATTCCTTTCCTTCAAAATATGATAAACCACCGTAGCCAAGCCAATCCTTTTAAGCACACTGCCAATAGAATTATTACAAGGATCTTTTGTATACTACTCAATCAGAGTACCCCAAGAATTAGACATCCAATTATTCTCCATTTTAGCTTTTAGATCAACCCATATTGACTTTGAGTATTCACATTCAAAAAAATAGTGACTGTGCGAGTCATTCACCATGTTGCTGAGAGGACATTTCATATTGGGATCATTGTTCCACTTCATTACCCTGTCTTGAGTTTGTAGTCTACCTTTTATAGCCATCCAAAGGATAAAAGCCATCATAGGATTTCATTGAGAAAACCACACAACCTTGCACCAGTTAACTTTAGCATTTTGATGACTAATATGCTCCCATGCAATTCTTGATGAAAATTCAGTAATACTACCATCAACACCCTTCCACATAGAAAAATCCTGCATTTGTGAATTTAAGTTTGGGACTTTTAGGCTGGCTAAAATAAGATATTGTACCATCCAATTAGTAGGCCATTTCCATTTATCATTGTCAATCATATCACTTACTGTCATGTTCTCAGAGAGTCTTGCATTGTGGATACTTCTAGTGGTAATAACATCACCCAGGATACCTATGTTGCACCATTGATCATACCACATGTTAGTCTGTACACCATTCCCAATCACTCAACACATATTTAATCTCACCTTGTGTCTTAATCCAGTAAAGTTCTCCACATCCAGCTATCATTATACTCTTTTTGCACTTGCCAAATACTTTTTCCTTTAAGTTTCACAGCATGAACCCATTTTACCCATAAAGTTTCTTTCCCTGTAGCTATATTCCAGAGATTCTTAATCATCAAAGCTACAATCCAATCACTTAACAGCCTTAGACCACCTTGACTTTTGGGCTGCACACATCTTTCCAAGCTACTTTGGCCTTCCCTCTCTTAAGTTCACCTTTGAACCAGAGGAATCCCTTCAGAACTTTATCAATATCATTAACAGTAGTCTTGGGCAATAAAAACACAGCAGCCCAATACACATTTAAATTAGACAGGACAAGTGTTATAGTTGTAATGTTCCATCATATGAGAGGTATTTGTTTTTCCAATCAACTACAAGCTGCTTACATTCTTTTGCTCCCAACTTCATGGTTATAAGAGGAAATCCCAAATACTTCATAGGTAGTTTACCTACTTTGAATGGGAGTATTTGGAGGATATTACTGACTACTTCATCTTTAACATTGCCAAAGAATACAGTACTTTTAGACATATTGGGAAGCAACCCTGACATACTACTGAATTCCACCAATGATTCCTTCACTACTTTCACAGGTTCAGCATCACCGTTCCATACCACTAGTAAGTCATCTGCAAAACACAGATGAGTTAACTTGAGTTCTTTACATCCCATATGGTATTTGAAATTACCATTCTGCTGAGCATTCTTAGACATCAGAAGAGTGAACACCTCCATTGCTACCCTGCCTCAAACCCCTACCACTAGAAAAGTAGCCCCTTCTTTCACCATTAATACACACAGAGAACTTTGTAGTAGTAATATAGACCATTATCCATCTAACCATTTTCTCATGAAAGCCTAATTGCAAGAGAACTTGTTCAAGAAACTTCCAATCCACAATATCATACGCCTTGGCTAAGTCAGTTTTCATACCATAGTCACATAATTCGCTAGAGTAGCCACGAATTGCGATCCAGTTCGTTCGATCCAAAACATGGTACGAAATCGATCCGGATCGGCCGGGATCGCGAATTGGATCGATGAAAATAGCGTTCCAGAAATTAATTGATATATGAATCGGGACAGAGCAATTCACGTTCCAGTTTGTTCCGATTCACGTTTCAATTAATTCTGATTCACGTTCCAGTTATATTCAATTATGCTTTTATAAGTTATGTTGCTGATAAAACTAGTTTTTCATATTTCTTAAGTTAATATGCTTTTTTAAGTTATGTTGCCGAGCCAAAGGCCGGACTAAGTTAAAAATCTATTTTTTTCATATTTTTATTGTCTTTTGGATTTTGAATATGCTTTTTTAAGTTATGTTGCTCATAAAACTTTCATAATATGTTTCTTTGAATGAATTATGAGAATATGATAAGTATTATACCGGGTATTATGAATGTTTGGATTTCAATTTAATATATTATTTATTGGCTACATGGGTACATCGTACCACATTATTTGGTACATCGTACCGGCGCGTACCCAAATCAACCTACCCCCCATCGAACCAAATTTTAGGTGCCTAGCGAACCACGATCCCGTACCGAAGCGATCCCCGTTCCATGTGACTATGTTTCATACAACATCTTCTAGGACTACTCTTCCTGTCATAACCTTTAAGGAGTTCTTGTGTAATTAGGATATTGTATTGGATAGCTCTACCTTGAATGAAGGCACTTTGGTTCAAATTCACTAGTTTTTGCAGATCAAATTTAATTCTCTCAGTAAGGATCTTACTAATACACTTGTAGATCACACTGCAACATGCTATGGGCCTAAAATCAGATACTTTATTAGGGTTACTTACTTTGGGCACCATAGACAACAATGTAGCATTGATTTCTTTCAATAGTTTCCCAGTTTTGAAGAATTCTTTCACTACCAAAAAGACCTTCATTCGCACCACAAACCATGCTTTTTTGTAGAAAGTAGATGTTTAACCATCTGGGCGTGGAACTTTGTTACCATCTATGTCAAACATTGCCATTTGCACTTTCTTGTCTGTCACATCTCTAACCATAATCGCAGCTTCTTCAGTAGTAAGTTTAGTGCCAAACACCCCATGAAAATCCCAATAATTAGAGTTGTTTCTAGCCCCCAGATAGCTTTGGAAATGCTTAACAAATTGTTCCTCCATCAATTTCCCCTCATGTTTATTACCATCATCATCACATATGCTCAGTATTCTGCTAGCTTGTCTTCTACTCTTTATCAGTTTGTGAAAATACTCATTATTCCTATCACCATTACTCATCCAATCAAGATTAGCTTTTTGAATAAGAAACTCCTCTTCATCATTGACAGCTGTATTGTAGTTATTCAAAGCTTCAACTTCACATTTTTTGAAAGTTTCACAATGAGGGTTGTTGTCAAGATCACTCTGAGCATTCTTTAGTTTTTCTCTGCATATCTTTACTCTTTCAAATAAATTCCCATTCTTCTAGTTGAATTTGTTCATTTTGCTCTTTAAATTATTCATTTTCTTTACAAGACAATACATTTTAGACCCCTTTACCCCTTGAATCCACTCACTAATCACAGTTGGCAAAACCTCCTCTATGTTTGTAATATAGTTGGCAAACCTGAATGGTTTAATCTTCTTTTCAAAACATTGTGGAAAGTTCACTTTAACTGGCCTATGATCATAGATCAAGTACGGGAGATACTCAACACCAGCACGTGGGAATGCTTCTAAACAATCTCCATTAACCATAGCCCTATCAAGCTTTTTCAGGACACTATTCTGAGGGTTCAATGGTGACTTAATCCATGTGTAGAATAAACCTGTACCGCATAAATCTTCCAATTCAGCATCATGCATACAATCAATGAGGTCTTACATATCGAAAGTGATCACTAGCATTGGAATGCTCCATAGTCTTCATAGAGACATTGAAATCTCCCATAACTAGCCATGGCCATCCAGTAGTTACACTTTTAGCTCTCTGAATCTCTAACCAAGCCTCTTTCCTTTCTCTTCATGTATTGGTAGCATACACAAAACTGCAATAAACTTTGACTTTGTTGGGAATAGACTCTATCAGGCAACACATAGTTTGTTTTGAGCTATTCAACACCATCAAATTTACCACTGCATTATTCCACCCTATTAATATTCTACACCCATTCATACTATGAGCTACATTAGAAACCCAACACCAACTCCCAAAGCTTTTTCACAAACTTTTTGAAGTTTATGAGGTTTAACATGAGTTTCTAAAATAGCACAGACTTGTATACTATCCTTTACAATCATTCTTTTGACTTCTTTTTGTTTTTTCACTTTATTTATACTCCTAATATTCCATGATACTATTTTAAAATCCATAAAAGACATAAATGAAAACTCCTAACTACCCTTATTCCAATGAGAAAATTAATTCAAAGCAAACTTACTCAGACCTATGACATTATCTGCAGCCATTGTTTGAGCCATGCCATTCCTGCCTTCCAATGCATCCACCTGATTCTTGCTAACCTCCTCTTTTTCCTTGATCCTATCAATCTCCCACTGGTCTTTAACGTTCCTTATCATATCTTGTGTCCAATTACTTGATTCAACATAGTTTGGCTGGATTTTCTTGTTCAGGAACACATCTACCAACATTCTATCTTTTAATAACCACAACTCATCATTATCATCCTCCATTAGAGAGTTTAACACTTCAAACTGGTTGTTACTTTTATTAGGGTCTTTAATAGCATTGGTACCGGTCATGCTTCCTGAAGATTTGCTTGCAGCATGTCCTGTTCCATTATTATTTCCCACTGCTCTGATATCATTCTTCCCCTTATCAACACTTGAATTTTTCTCTCTAAATTCCTATCTATAATTGTTGCTCTTGTACTGCACATTCCTCTTCGGCTCTTCTGTTGTTGCCAGTCTCCATCCTTATTCTGCCTACCTTCACCTTCCTTACTAGCTTTAGCCTCATTCATTCTCTTTACTTTTCCCCTTCATCAGATTTAGCTTTAAGTTCCTTCACTATTCTAGGCCTATGAGTACACTTTTCTAAACTGTGACCAAACACCTTACAAATTACAATTCATGCAGCTTTCTGGTGTCCAATCATACATTACATTTACCATCTTTGTACCTTTAACAGTCTTTTCCTTATCAGTGTATTCTATCTTAATCTCTGTTTTCAAAGCTTTGCTAGCATCAAATTCCACTAGAACCCTTGCATAATCAGACCTTCCAACACCATTTTGACACATTCTAGTTGCCATTTCATCATCATTAATGGCTTGCCTAGACTGCTAGCCAAAGCACTAATACCTTCTAGACTCCATGCTTCCATTGGAATTCACATTAGCTTCAGCCGGACTGGTAACTTGCTAGGTTCTATCTTCTTCATTCCTATATCAGGGTTTCATTTCATCACAAATAGAGGCCTATTGTTCACCATCCAAGGGCCTTTTGCCCATACTGGCTGCATACCATCAATATCCTTGAATTTGAACAAATGAATCCCACTCTCATTCATCATTAACTCCCTAAAACCAAATTTTCCCCACATTCTTCTGATATGATACCTTAGCTCATTGAAACTCACATTTTGCCGCACAAAATATCCATACAGTGTAGTTTGCCATTTAACACATCAATTTTGCACAATATCGTCATCAAACAACACAGTTTCTATACCTTCCTCATTAATCCTTGGAGCAAACTAAATCAAATGGTTATCAATTATGACCTCATTCTTTTTAACCACATTAACATAAGGGCTTTTAGTTTCCACACATGCATTTACAGTAGTCTCCTTATTATTATCAACATCAATTACAGTTTCCACATTATTCTTAACACTATCAGCAGTTAAAGAGATACTTACATCATCCTTTTGTACACTTTCTTCATTATTCGCCATTTCTGCACTTCTAACCTCTTCTGATTCCACACAATCCTGACTCAGAATCTCAGAATCTCCCTTTTTACCCTCAGCTTCTTTAACAACACCATTATTACTACTATTATTATTCTTGACAGCTTTTATACCATTATTTACAGCAGTGTTCTCATACCTCTTAGGTATCCTAAAATTGCATTTCGACCCCTGCCTTTTGGAGGACATTATTGTAAATTCAACACGAAAAATGACTCAAAATAGTGTTACGAACAAGTAGAATACAAGTAATTGAAAGAGGTAATGCTATTGAGAAGGAATTACGAAATCCAGTTTTGGCGCCAAAATTGGATTTCAAAATTAATGGTTAAAAATTGGGGAAAATAGTATCATTGTGATCGGAATGAATAACTGAATCGATTCTTCAGTTTAGATTCGAAAAATAGTGTGTAAAAAGTGAAGAAATGAAGCTTTTAGAGAATTAATGTCGGATGGATTTTTAGGCAAGGAATATTGTTGAGTTTGTTAGAGGAGAGAGAAAAGAGAATTTTTAGGCGGAGGTATATTCAGGGTTAAATCCATTGTTATTTTTCCACTGCTTGACAGTTGCAAACAAAATTGTTGTTACCCTATATATTTATGGAAAAACACTATCGTATAAACTTTCAAACGAGCAATGCTGTAAATTAAACTCGGATTACAAGTCCAGTAATCGGCGATTACTCGCTAAAAGGTCAGTGGTCGAGGAGAGTTGAGCCGGATGGGCCACAAAAATTGGTGTTGTCAGAATTCGGTCAAAACTCGATCAAACTCGGTCAAAGGTTTGAAGCATTTGGACAATTGCTTTCTAAAAATATTTCTAGGGTCATAGGATTAATTCTATGGCCCTATGTACATGCCATATATATTATTTTGAAATCAATATATACAAATTCCAATAATTTCATAGGTATTCTATGGTCCTATGCTCATTGATCAATTCATAAGGTCATAGCATCAATTAGCTTCAAACATGATTTTCATCCAACAGTGAGCACGACAGTGATAGACGAGAGCGCAATGTGATGGTGCACAGTTTTCGTTGATAAGGACGATGAGTGTATGACATTTCATGGTGGGATCTGAACGATCTGAAAAACAATGTTACTATACAAATAACTATTGGGTTAATCCCAATCTGCTGGAACAAAGTTAGTTAAGACAGTTAAAGTTAGTTAAATAGTTAGTTATATGGCAGTTATTGTGAAAGAACACAACCATTGGTTCAATCGAACCATCAAAACCTTTCACTCATGCCTTTTCATTTTGTATATATAGAAATACATGTAAACAAACAAAGTTTGATGACAGATTTGATAAAACAATTGTATTTCAAAGATTACAATCCATTTTTCTGTTTTTGGTATATTGTGACTAAGTTTAGATCATAGATCCATCGAAAGGGCCAACATTTGGCATCAGAGCTTGGATTGGTTGTTAACCAAATCATCATATACCAGAAATATTTTTCGTTCCTGTCTTTGAATAAAAAAAAAACGTTTTATTTTCGGCCAAATCTTTTTTGCAAAAACTTATTGAACACACAATCAGAAAATCATATTCGTATGTTTCAAAACAAATTTATCAAGAGAATTCGTTTTTGTCACCAAGGTATCAATCACTCTTGTGATTAAAATCAATCGGCATAAAAAAGGTTTCATCTTTGTTTTTTTCAAAATCTGTCTCAAGAACATCAAACCGAAAAAAACCTTAACCCAAAATCATCATAATCATCAAAAGGTTAGGCACGGTTACAAATAACCAAAACCAAGATTCAAAATAGAAACCACAACAAAAGGACAACACAAAGTCATCATCAAGGGACAGTAAATGATTCAGTAAAAAAATAGAACGAACACACCTATTTTCGAAGAATCAAAACTCGTACCCTTAATCGAATTATCAATTGATTCAGGTTGTCCATAGAGGCCCAAATCTTAGACGGTTTCAAAAGATCCCCAAATTTGCGAAACCCTAATTTCGCACAATAATCGAAGGGAATCCAGTGGTTCAAGAAGAACACACAACCGTAGAAGATAAAGACGGTTAAACCGACCATCTAATCGCCGGTTAACCACCACAAGAAGGAAAGAAGAAGATGATGAATCAGTCTCAAGAAGAGACGTTGGTCTCCAAAAGGAAAAGAAGAGACACGTTAGTCTCCAAAAGGAGAGGCGCATATATTATAGCATCACCAAAAGGGCATCAAAGGGTTATTACACCCATCAGGTTCCAAAAAACCTATAACACCCTCCACCTTTTATTTATTTTACATATCACATATCTATATATTATACCTCTAATTTTTTTAGACATAATATATTAATATTGATATATAGTTTTTTTAGAAAAGTTACTCCCTTTTAGTTTTAAGATAGTATCTTTTCAAGGCTTGTAGATAAAATATAGTAACCTAGTGATTACACTGCTTATTATATTATAAGGGATAATTTAAGGAGTAATTAACCTTAGGTTATTTAACTTTAGAATATAAAGTCTCCAAGGATAGTTTTTGGAAGAAAACTAGTTCCCCATAAGTTATTGATAGCCTGTAAGGCACAAAACAAAAGAGCTCACCAGAAAGAGAAATTCCAACACACTTAGTGTTAGATATTTCATTTGGAGATTTATATAGTATCCTAGAGATATGACAAAAGAAAGTGGAGATAGTGGAAAGAAAGAAGTGAGTACAACTAGTACACCTCAATTCCAATGTTCGATGCTAAAACCCTCGAATTACTCATTATGGGCGATCCGAATGCAAATCATTCTCGAAGCGAATGATTTATGGGAAACGATAGAACCGCTAGAGATGACTAAATATGACAACAAGAAAGATTAGACTGCTATCGTATTCCTTTACCAAGCTTTACCCGAAGAACAATTGCTACAAATAACAAAGCACAAAACCACGAAAGCCATATGGGATGCCTTGAAGACTAGACACATTGGCGAACAAAGAGTTCGACAAGCAAGATTAAAAACACTCAAATCCGACTTTGAGATGTTACATATTAAGGAATACGAGACAATCGACACCTTCACCTGAAAACTAACAACACTAGTAAACCAAGCTGCTAGTCTAGGATACACAATTGAAGATCAAACATTAGCACGAAACTATTAATGTTGTACCCCGATAGGTATCTGCAAATAGTTGCATCAATAGAGCAATATTCTGATCTAAGTAAAATGACAATGGATGAAGCAATTGGAAGACTCAAGACATATGAAGAAATAATTAAGTATAAGAAAGGTAAACAAGTGGACAATCAAGAGAAATTGATGTTTGTTGGGATATAAAAGACAAAGTACTGAAGAAAGTCAAAGTGCTGAAGAAAGTCAAAGTACTGCTAATGAAGAAAGTCAAAGTACTGCTCAATATCAAAGTACTGCAAAGCTTAAAGATGGTTATAATAGAATGTTTTATGGAAAGTAATGTTTATCTAGAATGTTCTTAGTTTAGTATTACTTGTCGTACAAGGATTAGAGTTGTAAACCGACTAGGGTTATCCTTATGCCTATAAAAGGACCCCTAGATTGGCATTAGAGATACGTGATTTAGAATTTACAAAGTACGAACTTTAGAGAGAATATTAGAGTCGTTAGGGTTGTTAGTGAATCTGTGTATCAAGCAGATTCAAAGTATTAATAAAATCGTTGAAGTTAAAGTTATTCTTCTTAGCTTTATTGAAGTAGTTTCCGCATACTTAGTAAAGTTATATCAGTGTTTCATTGTTAGTGACTTAGGATTTATCCAAGGTTGCTAAGCCCTTACAAGCTACATAGTTAGTTTGGTTAGAGTATATCGATCCAACAAGTGGTATCAAAGCTTGTGTGAAAACTCTGATTAAGAAGAAACCCTTAAAACCGATTTAACAACAAACCCTAAAGATGTCGATTGAAGCTGCACCACCCCCATCCATCACCTCACTCAGACTTCCTATCATCAAGAAGGGAGAATATGATCTTTGGAGCATGAAGATGAGGCAGTACATTGCTATTATAGACCATGCACTGTGGAATGTAATTGTCAATGGTAATGAAGTTATTGAAGATCCTGTAGAAATTCCTGGACAACCTAAACCACCTAAGGCTGTCTTGCCAGCAGCTACAGTAAGAAATCAAGAAAAGGCTCTCAACATACTATTGTCTGCTATTCCTGATGGTCACCTACTCAAGTTCCATGATGCTAAGGATGCAAAACAACTATGGGCTGCTCTCAAGACAAGATTTGGAGGTAATGATGCTTCCAAGAAGATGCATAGAAATCTGTTGAAGCAACAGTTTGAAACATTCACTGTTGGTGAAAGAGAAGGTCTTGATGCTGCCTATGATAGATTCCAAAATCTCCTTAGTATGCTAGAGTTATACAAAGCAGAAGTATCTGTTGAAGATGCAAACCTGAAGTTCTTAAGAAGTTTGCCATCCACATGGCATGTGATTGCTACTATGATCAGAGGACAACCTGGTTTGGACACTATAGACTTTGATGATCTCTACAACCATTTGAAAGTATATGAGCATGAGATGAATGGTAAAACAAGTTCAAAATCTCACAATATTGCTTTTGTGTCTTCTGAAAAGAAAGGCAGTACTTTCACTAAAAGTACTGCTTATTCTGCTGTTGCTCAAAGTATTGTTGCTTATTCTAATCCTACATCATCACCTACAAACACCATCCACTCTGATGAAGTTGTATGTTCCTTCTTCGATCAACAAGCCACTTTACCTGTTATTTATGAAGAAGATTTGTCACAAATTGAAGAGGACGCTCTTGAAGAAATTGATATAAGGTGGCAAGTTGCTATGATCACAACTAGGATCAAGAAGTTCATGAAGAAAACAGGAAGAGGCATTGACTTCAAACCCAAACAGGGTATAACATTTGACAAGTCCAAGATTGAATGCTTTAATTGTCAAAGAACTGGACACTTTACAAGAGAATGCAAGTTTGCTAAATATCAGGCACATAGAATGATTGAGAAACCCAAGCTTGAACTAAAGGAAATTCCTATTACTGAAACAAAAGCTTTGGTCGCTCAATAAAATCTATCAGAGGTTGATTGGAGTGCTGAATTTGATGATGAACCAGTAACCTACTGTATGGTCGCAGTGGAAGAGTTTGATTGGAGCACAGCTTTTGATGAGGAACCAGGATTTGCTGCTTTAGAAACTCGAGATGGTCTTGGAAGCTTTGATTGGAGCATGGAAAGTGAAGAAGAACCTGTTCTGCTCGCTATGGTAGCTACTTCACCAAGTTCACCCCCTATCTCTGAGGTATGCTCTAAGTGTCATGATTTTTATCAAAAAGTGCTTAAAGATTATGTAACTGAAAGAGATAATTGTAGAAGGGCTAGGTCTGAGGTAGCTGGTTATCAAATTACTCTAGATTCAATGGAAGCCAAAATAATAACTCATGAAAATAATGAAATGGCTTGGGCAGAAAAATATGAACAACAAGATTATCAATTAAAATTGAGTGAATGGAAGTTAGGATGTAAGGTTTCTGAACTTGAAAAGATGACTAAGGAAAATGATGAATTGTTAGAAAAATTTGATGCTTGGGGAAAATCTGGCCTTTCACATGTTAGTTTTGTTGAAAAACAGAAAAGAGCACACATTAAAACTGGCCTAGGTTTTGGTATGAATTTTAGTAGCACAGAAGAAAACCCACCTAGTGATCAGGAACAACTTGATTTTGAGGATATAACAACTAGTGATGATGAACTCATTAACTATGTAGATAACACATCTAGTAATGAGGAATCTATTAGTCAAAAACCTCCTGAATTTAAGAAAGATAAGGAAAAAGCGTTTTGGAGTAGACAATTTAGAGTTTAGGAAAAAGCTTACTGGTCAATCTAATTCAGGTCCATCTAGTTCTGAAACCCCAAAAGAAACAGTTGAGAAACCTAAGGATGATAATGTTAAGAGTCAAGCAGTACCTTCTTCTCAAAGTACTACTAGACGTTCAGCAGTACCTTCTAGAAACACTTTTCAAAATACTGCTAAACCTTTTTGGGATAATTTTGGTCAAAATAATTTTCATAATTCACCAAAAAGTCAGGTTAGGTTTGGTCATAGAACTAAAGGAAGAAATTTTGGGAGTATGGGTCAAAAATTGTGTTTTGTTTGTTATAGTCCTGATCATTTGATTAAGGACTGTGACTTTCACTCAGATTATCTAAGCAAATTCCCAAAGACCAGATCTACCAACCATAAGCCAAGGGAGACTAAACCAATTTGGAATAATTCACATAGGGTTAACCACAACAATTTCTCAAAAGACTATAGGTACCCTCACCAGAGAAGATCTTTTTCAAAACCATCAGTACCCTCAAACACCTTTCAAGGTACTGATAAACCAAAAGTTTCTCAAGCAGTACCTTCTCAAAGTACTGCTAGATTTTCACCTAATCAAGATACTGCTAGCACTTTTTGGAATGGAAGCCCTAGGAGATCTAATTACTATCAATCTAGAAGGCGTTACACCTCAAAAAGAGTATCTAGATCAAAGACATCTCCACAAAAAGTTAAAACCAGCTGGGTTAAGAAAGAAAGTACTGATGGGGAACAAACAGTACTTTCAGCAAGTAAGAGTGAAACAGAGATTTTTGTTGAAAATAATAAAGAGAATTTTGATGCAAAAGGGAGTTTTGTTGAAAAACCAACACAAGTTTTGGAACAACCAAAGATAATTGATCATGTGCTTAAAAACAGTGGAGATTACATACTTAAGGAATTTAAGTATGTCACTCCACAAGGGGAACACAAGTCAGTAATGGCTTGGGTTCCTAAAATTAACTAACTCTTTTATCTTTGTGCAGGGCAACCCAGAAGAGGAGCTTAAAGATCATTTAATTGTGGATAGTGGTTGCTCTGGAAGCATGACAGGAGACAAAGAGATTCTGTCAGACTTTAGATCTTATTTTGGAGGAAGAATTGCATTTGGGAATGATCCTAGTAGAGGTAGAATTTCTGGCAAAGGAACTATCAAGGCAGGAAGCATAGATTTTGAGAATGTTCGTTATGTGAAGGAGCTCAAGTTCAAACTTTTGTCAGTCTCTCAGATCTGTGACAAGAAGCACCCTGTGTTATTCACTGACACCGAATGTCTCATTCTTTCCCCTGAATTCAAACTTGTTGATAATAACTTGGTGATACTGAGAGTACCAAGAACCAATGATGTGTATAGTCTGGATATGAAGAGTCTTAACTCTTCTGAAAGAGCAATATGTTTAGTAGCAAAGGCAACACTTGAAGAAGCACATCTGTGGCATAGAAGATTAGGCCATGTGAATTTCAAGAATATCAACAAGTTGGTTAAAGGAAATTTAGTTAGAGGTTTACCTTCCAAAACATACAAGAATGATCACTCATGTTTGGCGTGCAAGAAGGGTAAACAACACAAAGCTTCATGCAAGAAGATTGAGGAAAGAACTATTAGAGATCCTTTAGAGTTGCTGCACATGGATCTGTTTGGACCTGTTTCTGTTGCAAGTCTAAACAAAAAGAAGTACTGCCTGGTTGTAACAAATGATTGCAGTAGATTTAGTTGGGTCTTTTTCTTGGGATTTAAAGATGAAACCTTTGATGCTATTCATGATCTTATAATAGCCCTTGAAAACCAATTGAGACTCAAAGTAAGAGGTATTAAATGTGACAATGAGACTGAATTCAAGGACAAGTTTATGGATGAATTTTGTGCCAAGAAAGGAATCAAGAGGGAGTTTAGTATTGCTAGAACTCCACAGCAGAATGGTGTTGCAGAAAGAAAGAACAGAACTTTGATAGAAGCAGCCAAAACAATGCTTGCAGATTCAAAATTACCTATTCAATTTTGGGCTGAAGTTGTAAGTACTGCTTGTTATGTGTTGAATAGAGTATCAGTCACTAAACCTCATATGAAGACACCTTATGAGTTACTTATGGGAAACAAACCTAACATACGTTTTATGAAGCCTTTTGGATGTCCTCTGACTATTCTCAATACTATTGATGCTTTGGGAAAATTTGATGGCAAGTCAGATGAAGGATACTTATTGGGATACTGTACCAATAGCAAAGGATTTAGAGTGTACAACAAGGTCACCAAAAAGGTTCAAGATTGTCTTCATGTTGAATTTTTAGAAGATCAAGAAAATAAAAAAGGTAAAGGTCCTGATTGGATGTTTGATCTTGATGTTTTGACTCCTTCTATGAATTATGTTCCTGTTAGAGAAGAAAATCAAGTTGATCACAAAGAAGAAGATTTACAGTACATTGTTCATGGAGTCAATATTAGACCTGATGCTGTTCCTGATGAAAAACCTATAACTGTAGAAAAGGAGAAAAGTACTGATGAACCAAAATCCACTTTGTCTGCTGAAGATCAAGCTATTCAAGATGAGCTTAATAGGATGATGTTTCAAGAAACAATAGCATAATCTTATGAGGATGAACAAAGAAGAGCTTATGAAGAAACAAAGAAAAAGGGTAAGTTTACAGAATACCCTCACAGTACTTTGGATCACAGTACTTTGGATCAAAGTACTGCTCCACCAATTGACAGTACTTCTGATGATTTGTATGATCCTAACATGCCTGGATTAGAAGACACTGATGATGAATTAGATGATGAAGGTATTTTCTCAAATTCCAATGAAGGAGCTCATTTCACAAATTTGGATGATGATCTTGAAGTTCCACAAACTCCTACATTAAGAATTCATAAAGATCATCCCACTGGTCAAATCATTGGACCTTCTACATCAGGGGTGCTCACAAGAACCAAGGCTAAAGGCTTCTCTAAGCCACATAATGCTTTACTTAGCTTTGTGTATAAACAAAACAGGATGAATCATAAGGATCAACAAACGTGTTTATTCACTTGTTTTATCTCTCAAGAAGAACCCAAGAACGTAGCTCAAGCATTAACTAAAGAGAGTTGGGTTGAAGCCATGCAAGAAGAACTTCTTCAATTCAAACTTCAAGAAGTTTAGGTACTATGTGATCTACCAGATGGAAAGAAAGTCATTGGTACAAGATGGGTTTTTAGAGTTAAGAAAGATGAAAGAGGGAATGTCATCAAGAACAAAGCAAGATTAGTTGCTTAAGGATATAGACAAGAAGAAGGAGTGGACTATGATGAAGTGTTTGCTCCTGTAGCAAGGATTAAAGCCATTAGAATATTTCTTGCTTTTGCATCATATATGAGATTTCTTGTTTATCAAATTGATGTCAAAAGTGCCTTTCTTTACGGCAAGATTACAGAGGAGGTCTATGTCAAACAACCTCCTGGTTTTGAGGATCCTGCCCATCCAAACAAAGTCTACAAAGTTGTTAAGGCTCTGTATGGCCTACATCAAGCACCTAGAGCTTGGTATAAAAGACTCTCCACTTTCTTATTGCAACATGGTTACAGGAGAGGAGAAATTGATAAGACTTTGTTTATCAAGAGAGATAAGAAGGATATCATGCTTGTTCAAGTCTATGTAGATGATATTATTTTTGGAGCTACAAAACAGTCTATGGTGAAAGAATTTGAGAAGCTCATGCAACAAGAATTTCAAATGAGTTCTATGGGTGAATTAACTTTCTTTTTAGGGCTTCAAGTTAAACAATCAGAGGCTGGAATTTTCATTAGTCAAGACAAGTATGTCACTGACATTCTTAAGAAGTTTAACTTCGATGCAATGAAGCCTGTCACCACACCCATAAAATCTATCAACTCATTGGGCAAGGATGAAGATGGTCAACCTGTAGAAGTCAAGCTTTACAGATCAATGATTGGCTGTCTTATGTACTTAACTGCATCTAGACCTGATATCATGTTTGCTGTCTGTTTATGTGCAAGATATCAAGTCTCACCTAAGGTCTCTCATATGAATGCAGTCAAGAGGATTTTTAGTTATTTGAAACAACAACCTAAGTTAGGGTTGTGGTATCCAAAGGATTTACCTTTTCACTTGGAAGCTTTCTCAGATAGTGATCATGCAAGAGATAACTATGATAGACGGTTAACCACTGGAGGATGCCAGTATCTTGGAAGAAGATTAGTTTCATGGCAGTGTAAAAAACAAACCATTGCAGCAACATCATCCACTGGAATATGTTGCTGCTGCAAGCTGTTGTGGACAAGTATTATGGATGCAGAATAAACTCTTGGATTATGGATTCAACTTCAAGAATACTCCTATCAACATTGATAATGAGAGTACAATTTGCATTGTGAAGAATCCAGTTTATCACTCCAAGACCAAGCACATTCAGATTAGGCATCATTTTATTCGAGATTGTTATGAGCATAGGCTCATTAATGTTGTCAAGGTCCACACAGATGACAATGTAGCTGATCTACTCACAAAAGGATTTGATGTTTCAAGATTTAATCATCTGGTGGTAAGTATTGGGATGATTAACTATTAAGCTACAATTAAGGGGAGGACTTATTAGTTAGTTATATAGTCCTATGCATTGTTTAAGGGGAGGATAAACAATGTCTTTTTGATGTTTTTGCCATTGTGATGTAGAGGATGGAAAAGTACTGCTTATTGTTTATCTGAAAGTACTGCTGTGAAAGTACTGCTTTGGAAAGTACTGCTTACGTGGAAAGCACTGCTAGTCTTATCAACGTACTGTTCCAACGGTCAAAAGATGGGGTAAAATTCAAACAAACGGTAACTGCATTAATTGGGCCGCGATTTTTTAAATCTCACCTATAAATAACAACCCTCCGTTTTTCCCTCTCATCTTTATACTTATCAATCTTTTCCTTATTTCTCTCTTATTTTCTTTTACTATTCATCGAACCATTTTCTCTTATAACAACATTCAATAGCGAACCGAAACACAATTAGTAAGCATAATATGGTGGCTAACTTGGACAAAACACCGTCCAATGTTCTTTTTCATGACATAATTGATTTCCTCGCTGGATCAACAATCAATTATGCTCTTTTGGTCGAACCTTATATCATTGAGCCTTGGATTTGGGAAACTGCTAGATCTCATATGAAAGGTGATGCACCATGCATTCAGGCTAAGGTTGCTGGGAAGATTGTTAAAGTCAGTGAAGCCTCCATTCGAGAAGATTTATTGTTTGATGATGCTGAAGGGGCTATTCGTTTTGATAAACAAGTACTTTGGGATACATTACGGGATATTGGGTATGAAGGATCTCTCACTGAAACAACCTTTAAGAAAACCTTATTCAGCCCACAATGGAAGTATCTAGTTCATGTTTTACTTCATTTTTTAAGTTCCAAGAGTACCTCATGGGAGCAGTTTGGATCAAATATTGCATCTGCTTTAGTGGGATTAGCTACCAATCGTCTCTTCAACTTTTCAAGACTGATTCTTGATGGTATGCTCTCCCATATCTCCAATGGTTCACCATGGTTAATGTATCCACGATTTATTCAAGTTTTCTTGAACAAACAACTTCAGGATGTACCCAAACCTTCGAGCTTGTCACCTGTTGTAGTCCAACCACAAAAAGTATTCACTTTCATGGCTAGAAAGAGTGATAAATTCTCTGGGAGGAATACACCTTTGACTACTCACATGATGGAAATTTTACAAGAAGTTAGAGATGAAGCTGCTGCAAGTGAAGAACTTGCGCTTTCAGAATCAAGAGAAGGTACTGCTTCTCCACAAGGTACTGCTTCACAGGAAGGTACTGCAGCTCAACCTACTCCATCTCCACAAGATATTGCTCATTATGATTCAGAACCAGAGGTAAACCCACCTTCCTCTCCCAATGATTACACTTCCACAGATGGGTCTTAAACGTCTGGAGGAGATGAGGGAGATATACCTCATGAATGATTGGTTCTGGATAACTATGTTTTGACAAGGGAATTGGTGAGATTGAAGAAAGCTACTGACGCTCAAGCTGCACAACTTATGAAGTTGAACACCAAGTTTAAAAGATTGAAGAAATTTGTCTGGCCATTGGTTCAACATCATAGATTGTGGGTCAAGTCTCAGAAGAAGAAGGGAAGGAAATTAAAGAAGCCTTCTAAGGGCAAAAAGGTTCACCAACAGTCTTCATTCCAATTGGGGAGGAAATTGGAACAAGAAAATTTGAATGAAGATGCTGAACATTATGAAGAACCAGAGATTGAACCTCAAGGTACTGAAGCTCAAGTTAATATTCAAAGTACTGAGCCTACTAAGCCTCAAAGTACTGGCGTGCAAAGTACTGGTGTTCAAAGTACTGATGATCAAGGAGCTGGTGATCAAGGTGCTGCTCTTCAAGGAACATATAGACAAGAGCTTATTACACCAAGGACTCTAAATTTTGAAGAAGAAGCTGGTCCTTCAACAGTCCTACAAGAAGAGGATACTAATACACCCAAAGTAGAGCACACTGCAAGTGATGATGAGACTGTTTCTCAAATATTGGAAAATCTGTCAAGGCCAAGAGGTGTTAGTATTCCAGGAGTTGCTGAAGAACAACCTCAAGCTTCTCAACCTGCTTTAGATCCAAAGGACAAAGGCAAAGGCAAACTGGTAGAAACAAAGAAGAAGAAGAAGCTTACTTTGGCAGAACTAAGAGCTATTGAAGTAGCTAAAAATGAAGAAGTTGCTAGGAAGCTACAAGCAGAATTGGATGTTGAAGCTGCTATACCAGTAAAGAAGCCAGCTGTTATATCACAAAGACCACCAAGCATTGCTAAGGAATGGAATGCTATGATGGCTTATCTGAAGGGTAGAGGATATGTAGGTCTGCATAAACTGAAATATCTAGAGATGAAAGAGCTATATGACGATGTTAGAGAAGCATATCAAAAGGAAGTTGCTGGGATTATTCCTTTTGATGATGAAGAAAAGAATAAGGATGCAAGTAAAAGAAGCTTAAAGAGAAAGAGAACATTTGAAGATGAAAAGTTATCAAAGAAGGTAAAATTGAGATCAGATACAGTTGATGAGCTGAGGAATTATCTTAGAGTTATAGATTTTGAGTATCCTAAGTCCAAAGATGTTGCAGTAAAGAAGTCAAAGATATCTACTTTTGAAGTTGTAGAATCAAAAGATGGAGACTATCTGATGTTTCATAGAGAAGATGAGAGTTTTAGAGTGTTTAATTTGCTATGGGACATATTGCACATCCTCAACAGAGAGGATTTGTTTCATTTATATCAACTGGTGCAAGAATATTTTGAACACATTCCATCAAATGGAATTGGTTTAGTCTTGCTTGGAGACCTCACAACCATCTGGGAAACAGAAGAAACAAGCACTGGTGAAATCTGGAACAACCAAGAAGTTTGGGAGATTACCAGCTGGAAATTCTTTGAAGAATCTGGAGTGCATGTTTTGGAGCTGGAAGATGGGACTATGATTCACATGCTAGCAGAAAGACGATATCCACTTACAAGAGATCTTATGAGAAGAATGCTAGATCATGGTATGGAGGTTGAAGAAGAGAATGACACAGCTCTCATGGTCATTGAACTATTCATTAAATGGACAATTATGGCTGATGACGATGCATAAATACTGGTATGATTCATAATTATATAAGTTTTTGAAAAATCAGTACTTTATTCAAAGTACTGCTGATCAAACAGTACTTTAACCAAAGTACTGCTTGCAGCACAAAACCAGTGAAAGACTTTTTAATAGAAAATAAGCAAACTTTTGTTAAAGTGCAAAATATTTTGAAACAAAAGTTAACAGCAACAAATGGTTTTTGAGATGGTTACAACAAAGGTTATCAGTCCACCATATTTAACAAAAGGATTGACTAATCCATGAGCAAACGGCTCTGGTAAAGATATCTGTAACACCCCCAAAAATGGTTTGCAGCGGAAGAAATTTTTTTTGGGATGCTACTCAGTTGGATCATAACACAAGCGAAAAATAATAGCTTTTTAGTAAAATATTTCATTTATTGTAGTAAAACAAAGTTTACAAAATTTAATTGTTGCTAAAAAATGGCCCATTTACAAAATGTGGTCCCCATATGTAAATCAGAGTCATCTATGATCATGCCATGCCAATGCCCAAGTGCCTCCAAAGTTAGCTATCACCTTTTCATCCTGAAAATACATGCTAAAAAGTCAACACAATGGTTGAGTGAATTCATAGGTTTAGTAATAAAGCAGTTGATCACACGATTTTCAAGTTTAAAAGAAGCCATGAGCTACGTTGTTATACGCCCATAAAAGAAAGTTGATATTATTGCACTAAGCTCATGACACCAAGGCTCAACTGCATACACCTAATTACTGGTGTACGTAATAATATGCCCCCCAAGAGGTAATTGCCAATTACCTAAGAGATTCAAATATGGTGCGCCCCGGTTATTTCCAATAACCGAGTCGGGGTCGTTAATTCCCATAGTACTATCCACAATATTTGCGCTCACTCGCAAGTGACTAATGGTTCATGATGAAGGGGTCTTTTGGCAAACAACTTAGGCAGAGTCATAATATCAAGAGAACAACAAACAGTTTTCAAGCAATTGTGATCATAAAAGCAGTAGTAGCATGTATTCTCCCCCAAGGAGTTTATAAAAGAGTTAAAAGAGTAAAAGTGTGGCTATGGACTCACCTTTGCGATACTGTAAGAAATGCACAACAATAGCAAGTACGATATGACAATGGCTTCAACACGAAACCTATATATAATATGGCAAGTCTTAGATAATATATTCCGTTTATGACCCTAAATGGTAATGTTTGAAAAATGATTTGCTATGAGACACTTGTATCGTTTTAACTTGTGTGGTAATGCTTAAAGTTCAAAAATAAATATTTTCAAATACTGTCTCATGTGTTTGTGTTACGTAACTTATGTGGTCTTTATCGACGTACATAAAATGTAGTTGTGAAAATATTGCTTAACTTTTGGCTCTTGGAAATAGTGAGTGGAAAGGTTTACGAAACTTTCGTATAGGAGTTGACTTGTAATATTGGCTCGAGCATTATTGATGTGGAAATAATTATAAGTCGAAGTGTATTTATTAGATTTGTAAGTCTTCGAGGTGTGTAAAGTACAATACATATTTATCGGACTTGTGAGAAAATAATATATTTGAAAAAAAAATATAATATAATATTTATAATTTACCGGGATGTGGTCGTCAAATAAAAATACATGTTACATATATTTACTTAAACGAAAAAGTGGTAAAATGTATAAGTTTATCAACTTTGTAAAAGTTTTAGGGTGAAAAGTGTCAAAGTATCAAACTTGAGGATTGAAATAGTAAAAATATTATAAGTTTCAATTCTTGTAAAAGTTTTTAAGAAAAATGTCAACGGGTTCAAATTAAAGGGGCTGAAATTGTAAACATAATATAAGTTTCAAATTATAAAGGTTTTAAGAAAATGTGATAGGTGTTTGAAAATAAGGGATTGAAACTGCCAATAGGCTAAAGTTTCAAAAATAACAAAAATATTAAAAACTGCCATGGGAAGGAATCGAACTTGTGACCTCTAGTACACAAACCAAGCGTACAAACCATCGATCCAAGTGGTGTTTCGTGTTTTCTTTTACAGGTTAAGTTTATTTAACGTAATACTACTGTGTTTCTTTTGTATGTAAAATCTCCTCAGTGCTGCGTTGGGTTTTAGAATTAATATAGCAACTTTTGGTTAATACATATAAAGGCATATTTGGTTTTTAGAAAATATATACAGGTACATATCATATGAAGAAATATTTTTGTAAAGAGGGACATGCAAAAGGCAAGTTTATATATCCGTGTTATAGACACAAGTGTCGTTTAAACGAGTTTTTATACCACACGAGCTCTTAACGATACAAGTTAACGCAACATGCATGTTACAAAATAAGTGTATGGTTGTGAAATAAAAACTCAACGAAACGAAATAACTACAAAAAGGTGGTGAGTACGAGTTTGCTTACAAAGGCGAAGTGTACGAGAGAATGAGCAGAGACCAACGACTTAGAACTCGTGAGGGACTCGAAACACAACCCGTTAATATAAAGACCCGATTCCTTTTGGCTTCCAAAACCTTATATTTGCTTTCAAAAACCCTTTTCTTTCAATCCTTTTGGTGTAACTGTCATGAGTGTGTGAGTAGAGAGTAAGTTTAGGAGTAAGTTGAAAAGTGAAGTGTGAATGGGAATATGAGATAATTCGTATATACATATACAGGAAGGAAGAGAAGGCAAGAGATGGGTTGAAAACAAATGAGTGTGTGTGTCTTTGTATTTGGCTGTTTATCAAGGCACAAAAGGAGGGTATTATTTTAGTCAAAGTATTAAAGTGTAAAGGTGTGTGTCTTTATTGAGTAATGTTACCAAGGTCTTCACGTGGCTCCCATGGCTTGTCTTCAACCGTGATTCCTAAAGACAAAAGATAGAGGGGACCTTTTGTTCTTGTTGACTTGTTTTCCAATTTACAAGGGAGCGTTTTTCTGGCTTAACATCTTGAGAGTGTCAGCCAAGCCTTATTCGAAAGGGGTAGGGAGACTTTTGGAGGTGGGGAGATGTAGTTGGAGCTTGGCAAAAAGAAGAAGATGAAGGAGGAGGGAGGCGAATAAGGAGGGTTTTGCAGGTGGGGGCGTTTTCTGAAGAAGGCAGAAGAGAGAAGCAGGTAAGAGGGTGGGGGCGTGGGTTTTATGGGGTTAAGATAAGTTTATTTGTTTTTATTATTTTTCTAATTAGTTATTAGTTGTTAGTTATTATTATTTTTGATAACGCTTAATTTAAATACTGGACACGTTTTAAATAAACTGATACGATGATGTGATTTTCGGTTCTTTATTAGTTCGATTTTATTTCTCATGTTTTCTTTTATTATATTGGTGGCTTAGTTTTCTTGTGAGACTGAAAAAAGTCAAGAAATAACCATTTTGTTTCATTCGTTATCAATGTTACCCGTGGTTTATTTTAGTTGTGTGCATAAGAGATTTCAAGATGTACATAATGTTTACGGGTGGTTACAGTACCTACCCCTTACGGGAACCTCGTCCTCGAGGTTAAATTTGTGTTAGTCGCTTAGGTAACAAATGACAAATTTGAAATTTTCCAGTGTTGTTTGCAAACATGGTGTGGATAAATTTATTTGAATAAAAAGAATATTTCAAGAGACACAATTTCCTTGAGATGAAAAATTGGATAAGAGAGTTGCATCCTCGAAAGGATCCTATAAAACCAGTTTTTATACATGATGCAAATGAAATAATTTTGCAAAGGTCGATGATTGATGTTCCTTAAGAAGTCTTGATAAGGTTTGACCAGAAAATTTTAACTCGTAAGGATAAGTCTTTTAGAAAAATGTCAGTACACGTTTTATGGTTGAAACGAATGTTATTTAAATAAAATTTCTCGAAGTTTGAAAATGTTCTAGAAGAAGATGTTGTTGGATATGTATATTTCCAAAAGTTTTAAACGCGTATGGGCAGGATTTAGTTGTTAAGGTCATGCTTTTCGAATTTGAATGGTATATATAAGAAAATATAGAATCTTTAAAATTTTAAATAGAACTTGACGTATTTCAAGAAAGTTGCTGCATTTCAGCTTTTGCGATGAAAGCTCGTTAAATAACGTTTTAGGCGCCAACATGGAATCGTTTCTAAGTTGGAGGTTTTCATGTGAACTCAAAAGATGTTTCTCAAAATAATTTCAAATACCTTAGCTTTTGTAGATGATGAATCAATTTTTGTTTCTTAGCATTTCTCATTATTGTTTTCAAAACAAAGCGCTTATTTTTACTCCGAAAATTTAGTTTATTTTCAAAAAAAAATATCGGTTATCCTTTAAAGTTTTTCAAGGGAGTAAATAGTTTATAAGGAAATTGTAGTAAAGTTTATGAAAAGGTTTATAAAACTACTCCATTGAGTAAGAAGAAAATATTTCTATTATGATAAATCGTAGTTTGCGGTTTGGTATTAAAGCAACAATTGGTAAAGTGATTGTTAAAACAGCTTACAAGGTAATAGAAAAACGATTTATTTATTATTTATTAAGTAGTATTGAAATCGTAGTTAACTTTGTGATATTTTGATAAGACAACAATTCAGGTTATAAAATAACTCGTGAAATAATTTTTAAAATAGCTTATAAGAAAAAAAAATTTATTGTTCGTCCAATAGTAGAAGATTTCGTAGTTCAATTAATAGGGTGGTAGTAAAATACTTAGTACGGTAAAGGCGAAATAGTTTGCGAGGTAAGAGTACCAAGTTTGATTGTTTTAAATCATACAGTGGTTAAAGCAGCTCACCAAAAGGGTAAAATAGTTTAAAAGACTGTAATATAACTTGCAGGAAAAAAATTGTAATATAGTTTACAAATCGCTATCGCAATTGTTTGTTGTTTCATAAAATAGTAGTAAGGTAACTAATCGGTTTATCACTCTATAAGAAAATAGTTTGCAAAGCATTAGTAAGGTCATTGTTTATAAAGTATTAATAAAGTCGTAATTTTTTTTTGGTTAAATGGCACAATAGCAAGACTTTTTGTAAAATGACCATGAAATGTTGGTAGAATAGTTGAAAGCAGTTTGCGTTAGACAATAACAAAGTTTATTATTTCATAAGAGGGAAAGTAGGACAGACAGTGGGTGTTTCAAAGGGATGAGTGGAAGATTAGGGATCCGTTCCCAGAAAAAGTGGCTTGAGTCGCAAGTTAACTTCTTGGTAAGCTTTTAGATCTTTTAGTCGTTCGTTTATTATTTATGTTTAGCGAGGGGTTTCCTTTATAGATGTTGAGGTGTGTTGTTCTTAGAACAGCTAAGGATGTAATCCGGTTCATCGATTGGGTACGAGTTTTGGGGTAGAGGTGACACTGGTACAACAGTGGATAACGAGACAACTTCGATCTCAACGTCTAAGAGAATGATGATGGATACATGGGTTGCAATGACCCAGTAATAGAGGTTTATTGATTTCGTAATGAAGACGATAAGTCGATGGGATGGGAAACAGAATACATGGTATTGTTGCGACCCAAAAATATAATCTAAACATAGAGTAATGCCATGCGGTAAATAAAATTTTATTTAGTCGTGCATAATTTACTAATGAAAATCTAAAATATAATCATTAAATCGCATCATCCAACATTTCGTCGGTTATGTATTATCTGCTCAGCAAATCTCATACATAACGTAGGCACGGAGGGCGCGAAGTGGTGGCGTAAAGTGGTTCGTTTTAACATAGTTCGTTGTGGTGTCCTTGCGCGAAGTGGTAGTGTGCATCATCTGCCAGGCAAATCTCTATGCACGTTTCTAGTAAGATGTAGACGCGGAGGCGTAAGGTAGTAGTGTAAAATGGTCAGTTTAGAGAGTGTAGTAATGAGAAAGGCGTTCCACTTAGGAGAAAAAGTACCGTAGTGAGAAAATGTTGTGACGTCAGTGTATGATGTGTAGGAGTAAACCTTTATAACTCTTATG
This sequence comes from Chrysanthemum makinoi, assembly GCA_910596185.1. Lineage (NCBI taxonomy): Eukaryota > Viridiplantae > Streptophyta > Magnoliopsida > Asterales > Asteraceae > Chrysanthemum > Chrysanthemum makinoi. Next base: position 19,380,442 of record OU343224.1, on the reverse strand, counting down.
ATGAACACACATAAAAATTTTACCATTTTTAGAAGTCAATCAGGAGGTCAAGTGGACATACCACTATTATAACTACTTTCAGCATTGCAACATTCACCTCTGAGTTGGACATAGGTGATCAGGCTATGTCCCACTGTCCCTGGTTGAATATAAGTGATCAAGATATATTCACCCGAGGTTCAATGAATCTTGCAATGCTTAGCTTAGTTATACTAGTAACATGCCCTAATGTCTTTAAAGTTTGGTATAAAAGATGGAACAAATATTTCATTTATGTGGGGAGAAGGCGTGAAGCAGTGGTACGTAAACATACATATAAGTAAAGCAATCATAGCTAATAGTGAGGTTAAGTTGTCAGTAATAAAACACATATCTTTTCAAAGATGACTTCAACGAGTCATAAGTGAGGCATTCAGCTTGGCAGGAAGGCATGTGTCGGTCATAGGGTTAAGTTTTTGTAAAAGTGGTTATAGTCTAGGTTTTGAAAATTTCCTAGTTCTCTATAACATTGGCTCTGATGCCAACTGTAACACCCCCAAAAATGGTTTGCAGCGGAAGAAAAAGATTTTTGGGATGCTACTCAATTGGATCATAACACAGCGTTTAAAAATAATAGCTTTTTAGTAAAATATTTCATTTATTGTAGTAAAACAAAGTTTACAAAATTTAATTGTTGCGGAAAAATAGCCCATTTACAAAACGTGGTCCCCATATGTAAATCAGAGTCATCTATGACCATGTCATGCCAATGCCCAAGCGCCTTCAAAGTTAGCGATCACCTTTTCATCCTGAAAATACATGCTAAAAAGTCAACACAATGGTTGAGTGAATTCATAGGTTTAGTAATAAAGCAGTTGATCACAAGATTTTCAAGTTTAAAAGAAGCCATGGGCTACGTTGTTATACGCCCATAAAAGAAAGTTGATATTATTGCACTAAGCTCATGACACCAAGGCTCAACTGCATACACCTAATTACTGGTGTACGTAATAATATGCCCCCCCCAAGAGGTAATTGCCAATTACCTAAGAGATTCAAATATGGTGCGCCCCGGTTATTTTCGATAACCGAGTCGGGGTCGTTAATTCCCATAGTACTATCCACAATATTTGCGCTCACTCGCAAGTGACTAATGGTTCATGATGAAGGGGTCTTTTGGAAAACAACTTAGGCAGAGTCATAATATCAAGAGAACAGCAAACCGTTTTCAAGCAATTGTGATCATAAAAGCAGTAGTAGCATGTATTCTCCCCCAGGGAGTTTATAAAACAGTTAAAAGAGTAAAAGTGGGGCTATGGACTCACCTTTTCGATACTGTAAGAAATGCACAACAATAGCAAGTACGATATGACAATGGCTTCAACACGAAACCTATATATAATATGGCAAGTCTTAGATAATATATTCCGTTTATGACCCTAAATGGTAATGTTTGAAAAATGATTTGCTATGAGACACTTGTATCGTTTTAACTTGTGTGGTAATGCTTAAAGTTCAAAAATAAATATTTTCAAATACTGTCTCATGTGTTTGTGTTACGTAACTTATGTGGTATTTATCGACGTACATAAAATGTAGTTGTGAAAATATTGCTTAACTTTTGGCTCTTGGAAATAGTGAGTGGAAAGGTTTACGAAACTTTCGTATAGGAGTTGACTTGGAATATTTGCTCGAGCATTATTGATGTGGAAATAATTATAAGTCGAAGTGTATTTATTAGATTTGTAAGTCTTCGAGGTGTGTAAAGTACAATACATATTTATCGGATTTGTGAGAAAATAATATATTTGAAAAAAAAATATAATATAATATTTATAGTTTACCGGGATGTGGTCGTCAAATAAAAATACGTGTTACATATATTTACTTAAACGAAAAAGTGGTAAAATGTATAAGTTTATCAACTTTGTAAAAGTTTTAGGGTGAAAAGTGTCAAAGTATCAAACTTGAGGATTGAAATAGTAAAAATATTATAAGTTTCAATTCTTGTAAAAGTTTTTAAGAAAAATGTCAACGGGTTCAAATTAAAGGGGCTGAAATTGTAAACATAATATAAGTTTCAAATTATAAAGGTTTTAAGAAAATGTGATAGGTGTTTGAAAATAAGGGATTGAAACTACCAATAGGCTAAAGTTTCAAAAATAACAAAAATATTAAAAACTGCCATGGGCAGGAATCGAACTTGTGACCTCTAGTACACAAACCAAGCGCACAACCATCTGATCCAAGTGGTGTTTCGTGTTTTCTTTTATAGGTTAAGTTTATTTAACGTAATACTACTGTGTTTCTTTTGTATGTAAAATCTCCTCAGTGCTGCGTTGGGTTTTAGAATTAATATAGCAACTTTTGGTTAATACATATAAAGGCATATTTGGTTTTTAGAAAATATATACAGGTACATATCATATGAAGAAATATTTTTGTAAAGAGGGACATGCAAAAGGCAAGTTTATATATCCGTGTTATAGACACAAGTGTCGTTTAAACGATTTTTTTTATACCACACGAGCTCTTAACGATACAAGTTAACGCAACATGCATGTTACAAAATAAGTGTATGGTTGTGAAATAAAAACTCAACGAAACGAAATAACTACAAAAAGGTGGTGAGTACGAGTTTGCTTACAAAGGCGAAGTGTACGGGAGAATGAGCAGAGACCAACGACTTAGAACTCGTGAGGGACTCGAAACACAACCCGTTAATATAAAGACCCGATTCCTTTTGGCTTCCAAAACCTTATATTTGCTTTCAAAAACCCTTTTCTTTCTATCCTTTTGGTGTAACTGTCGTGAGTGTGTGAGTAGAGAGTAAGTTTAGGAGTAAGTTGAAAAGTGAAGTGTGAATGGGAATATGAGATAATTCGTATATACATATATAGGAAGGAAGAGAAGGCAAGAGATGGGTTGAAAACAAATGAGTGTGTGTGTCTTTGTATTTGGCTGTTTATCAAGGCACAAAAGGAGGGTATTATTTTGGTCAAAGTATTAAAGTGTAAAGGTGTGTGTCTTTATTGAGTAATGTTAACAAGGTCTTCACGTGGCTCCCATGGCTTGTCTTCAACCGTGATTCCTAAAGACAAAAGATAGAGGGGACCTTTTGTTCTTATCGACTTGTTTTCCAATTTACAAGGGACCGTTTTTCTGGCTTAACATCTTGAGAGTGTCAGCCAAGCCTTATTCGAAAGGGGTAGGGAGACTTTTGGAGGTGGGGAGATGTAGTTGGAGCTTGGCTAAAAGAAGAAGATGAAGGAGGAGGGAGGCGAATAAGGAGGGTTTTGCAGGTGGGGGCGTTTTCTGAAGAAGGCAGAAGAGAGAAGCAGGTAAGAGGGTGGGGGCGTGGGTTTTATGGGGTTAGGATAAGTTTATTTGTTTTTATTATTTTTCTAATTAGTTATTAGTTGTAAAAAAAGTAGTAGTATTTATTAGTTGTGTATAGATTTTGTACATAATGTTTTTCGTGCTTCGCTGTTTGGTTCGAAACCGTATACTGCTTAATGTAAAAAAAATATAACACTTATACTTCCGGACACGTTTTAAATAAACTGATACGATGATGTGATTTTCGGTTCTTTATTAGTTCGCTTTTATTTCTCATGTTTTCTTTTATTATATTGGTGCGCGTGCGGCCTCGTAAGACACGAAAGTTTTCTTGTGAGACTGATTGAGATAACCTCTCGTTGTCGTGTTTAGATCATCAGTAAATATCAAGAAATAACCATTTTGTTTCATTCGTTTATCAATGTTACCCGTGGTTGCATATTTCAAATAAAAAGTAAAAATTTAGGCGTGAAAATGCATAAGATCGTTCAATTAAATCAAGATAAACGATTACTCCATTATTTACAATGTGAATAATGACTCGGGAATTTACGGGTGGTTACAGTACCTACCCCTTACGGGAACCGCGTCCTCGAGGTTAAATTTGTGTTAGTCGCTTAGGTAACAAATGACAAATTTGAAATTTTCCAGTGTTGTTTGCAAACATGGTGTGGATAAATTTATTTGAATAAAAAGAATATTTCAAGAGACACAATTTCCTTGAGATGAAAAATTGGATAAGAGAGTTGCATCCTCGAAAGGATCCTATAAAACCAGTTTTTATACATGATGCAAATGAAATAATTTTGCAAAGGTCGATGATTGATGTTCCTTAAGAAGTCTTGGTATGGTTTGACCAGAAAATTTTAACTCGTAAGGATAAGTCTTTTAGAAAAATGTCAGTACACGTTTTATGGTTGAAACGAATGTTATTTAAATAAAATTTCTCGAAGTTTGAAAATGTTCTAGAAGAAGATGTTGTTGGATATGTATATTTCCAAAAGTTTTAAACGCGTATGGGCAGGATTTAGTTGTTAAGGTCATGCTTTTCGAATTTGAATGGTATATATAAGAAAATATAGAATCTTTAAAATTTTAAATAGAACTTGACGTATGTCAAGAAAGTTGCTGCATTTCAGCTTTTGCGATGAAAACTCGTTAAATAACGTTTTAGGCGCCAACATGGAATCGTTTCTAAGTTGGAGGTTTTCATGTGAACTCAAAAGATGTTTCTCAAAATAATTTCAAATACCTTAGCTTTTGTAGATGATGAATCAATTTTTGTTTCTTAGCATTTCTCATTATTGTTTTCAAAACAAAGCGCTTATTTTTACTCCGAAAATTTGGTTTATTTTCAAAAGAAGATATCGGTTATCCTTTAAAGTTTTTCAAGGGAGTAAATAGTTTATAAGGAAATTGTAGTAAAGTTTATGAAAAGGTTTATAAAACTACTCCATTGAGTAAGAAGAAAATATTTCTATTATGATAAATCGTAGTTTGCGGTTTGGTATTAAAGCAACAATTGGTAAAGTGATTGTTAAAACAGCTTACAAGGTAATAGAAAAACGATTTATTTATTATTTATTAAGTAGTATTGAAATCGTAGATAACTTTGTGATATTTTGATAAGACAAAAATTCAGGTTGTAAAATAACTCGTGAAATAATTTGTAAAATAGCTTATAAGAAAAAAAAATTTATTGTTCGTCCAATAGTAGAAGATTTCGTAGTTCAATTAATAGGGTGGTAGTAAAATACTTAGTACGGTAAAGGCGAAATAGTTTGTGAGGTAAGAGTACCAAGTTTCATTGTTTTAAATCATACAGTGGTTAAAGCAACTCACCAAAAGGGTAAAATAGTTTAAAAGACTGTAATATAACTTGCAGGAAAAAAAATTTGTAATATAGTTTACAAATCGCTATCGCAATTGTTTGTTGTTTCATAAAATAGTAGTAAGGTAACTAATCGGTTTATCACTCTATAAGAAAATAGTTTGCTAAGCATTAGTAAGGTCATTGTTTATAAAGTATTAGTAAAGTCGTAATTTTTTTTTTGGTTAAATGGCACAATAGCAAGACTTTTTGTAAAATGACCATGAAATGTTGGTAGAATAGTTGAAAGCAGTTTGCGTTAGACAACAACAAAGTTTATTATTTCATAAGAGGGAAAGTAGGACAGACAGTGGGTGTTTCAAAGGGATGAGTGGAAGATTAGGGATCCGTTCCCAGAAAAAGTGGCTTGAGTCGCAAGTTAACTTCTTGGTAAGCTTTTAGATCTTTTAGTCGTTCGTTTATTATTTATGTTTAGTGAGGGGTTTCCTTTGTAGATGTTGAGGTGTGTTGTTCTTAGAACAGCTAAGGATGTAATCCGGTTCATCGATTGGGTACGAGTTTTGGGGTAGAGGTGACACTGGTACAACAGTGGATAACGAGACAACTTCGATCTCAACGTCTAAGAGAATGATGATGGATACATGGGTTGCAATGACCCTGTAATAGAGGTTTATTGATTTCGTAATGAAGACGATAAGTCGATGGGATGGGAAACAGAATACATGGTATTGTTGCGACCCAAAAATATAATCTAAACATAGAGTAATGCCATGCGGTAAATAAAATTTTATTTAGTCGTGCATAATTTACTAATGAAAATCTAAAATATAATCATTAAATCGCATCATGCAACATTTCGTCGGTTATGTATTATCTGCTCAGCAAATCTCATACATAACGTAGGCACGGAGGGCGCAAAGTGGTGGCGTAAAGTGGTTCGTTTTAACATAGTTCGTTGTGGTGTCCTTGCGCGAAGTGGTAGTGTGCATCATCTTCCAGGAAAATCTCTATGCACGTTTCTAGTAAGATGTAGACGCGGAGGCGTAAGGTAGTAGTGTAAAATGGTCAGTTTAGAGAGTGTAGTAATGAGAAAGGCGTTCCACTTAGGAGAAAAAGTACCATAGTGAGAAAATGTTGTGACGTCAGTGTGTGATGTGTAGGAGTAAACCTTTATAACTCTTATGATGAACACACATAAAAATTTTACCATTTTTAGAAGTCAATCAGGAGGTCAAGTGGACATACCACTATTATAACTACTTTCAGCATTGCAACATTCACCTCTGAGTCGGACATAGGTGATCAGGCTATGTCTCACTGTCCCTGGTTGAATATAGGTGATCAAGATATATTCACCCGAGGGTCAATGAATCTTCTAATGCTTAGCTTAGTTATACTAGTAACATGCCCTAATGTCTTTAAAGTTTGGTATAAAAGATGGAACAAATATTTCATTTATGTGGGGGAGAAGGCGTAGCGCAGTGGTACGTAAACATACATATAAGTAAAGCAATCATAGCTAATAGTGAGGTTAAGTTGTCAGTAATAAAACACATATCTTATCAAAGATGACTTCAACGAGTCATAAGTGAGGCATTCAGCTTGGCAGGCAGGCATGTGTCGGTCATAGGGTTAAGTTTTTGTAAAAGTGGTTATAGTCTAGGTTTTGAAAATTTCCTAGTTCTCTATAACCTTGGCTCTGATGCCAACTGTAACACCCCCAAAAATGGTTTGCAGCGGAAGAAATTTTTTTTGGGATGCTACTCAGTTGGATCATAACACAAGCGAAAAATAATAGCTTTTTAGTAAAATATTTCATTTATTGTAGTAAAACAAAGTTTACAAAATTTAATTGTTGCGGAAAAATGGCCCATTTACAAAATGTGGTCCCCATATGTAAATCAGAGTCCTCTATGACCATGCCATGCCAATGCCCAAGCGCCTCCAAAGTTAGCTATCACCTTTTCATCCTGAAAATACATGCTAAATGTCCTCAAAGGACAAAGGCAAACGAACAATCCAATCTTGTTGAAGAAGACTGAGAACCAACCCTATTAATGGCAATACTAGAAGACTTAAATGAAGTAAAAGAAGTTTAAGAACAAGAAGTCTCACTACATGAAGAAGATGTAGGGTATAAAGAGACAAATATGGATAGTCTATGGTACTTAGACAACGGAGCTAGCAACCATATGACTGGAGTGATAGAACACTTCAAGGAGTTAGATGAGAAGGTCAGTGGAAAAGTATGATTTGGAGATGGTTCATACATAGAGATCAAGGGAAACGGTTCAATTCTAATATAATTTGATGACGAGAAGCAAAGAATTATATCACACGTATATTACATTCCTAGCTTGAAGAGCAACTTATTGAGCCTTTGAAAATTTACTAAAATTGGTTGTAAATTCGTAATGGAAGACGAAGAATTACGACTTTATGACATGGATGACAAAATCTTAATGAAAGTTACGCAACAAAGAAACCGACTATATAAAGCAAATATGAGGATAGGCACACCTGTCTACCTATTAGCAAATTTAAAAGATAATACATGGTTATGGCACGCAAGACTAGGACATCCCAACTTCGAGTCACTAAAATCAATGGCTCAAAGGGATTTAGTTCATGGAATACCTGCCATTAAACATACAACACAAATATGTGATGTTTTCTTAATTGGTAAAACTAGTAGAGCACCATTTCCAAAAAGAGCAAAAGCTAGATCAACTTCACCTTTAGATTTAGTATATGGATATTTACGTGGACCAATCACACCACCGACACCTTCTGAAAAGAGATACATATTCTTGTTAGTAGAAGATTACTCAAGAGATATGTGGGTGTATTTCTTAAGTACAAAAGATCAAGCTTTTGATACTTTCAAGGAATACAAGAAGACGATAGAAAATGAGCTAAGGACAACGTTGAAGATGTTAAGAACTAATCTTGGAGGAGAATTCACATCAAATGAATTCACACAATACTGCAAAGAAAATGGCATAGCACGACAACTTACCGCACCTTACTCACCGCAACAAAATGGAGTAGTTGAAAGAAGAAATAGGAGAATTATGTCTACAACAAGATGCATGATGAAAGCAACAAACATGCCACAAAACTTTTGGGCTGAAGCTGTTAGACATGCCATATACATCTTAAATAGCGTTCCAAAAAAAGTATTAGAATACATTACTCCATATGAAGAAATTAAACGAAGAAAGCCAAACTTAGAGAATCTAAGAGTTTTTGGCTGCATAGCATATGCAAAGGTACCATCACAACATTTGACGAAGCTAGATGATAGAAGTAGTAGAATGATATAGTTAGGAAATGAAAAAGGATCAAAAGCTTATCGATTATTTGATCCAACAACACAAAAGATATGTGTTAGTAGAGATGTGAAGTTTAAAGAGAATGAAACATGTGATTGGAAGGAATACATGAGTGAGCACAATAACGACGAACCCAAATGGATTGACTTCAAAATAGAAAATCCTAAAGCCACAAATGAACATCATGATCAAGGAATTCAACCAAGTGAAGAAGACAATGATTTTCTTAACAATGATGATGATGGATATGCATCACCTACAACAAGCTTTCCCTTACGTTCCCAAACACCTCACACACCATCAACAAGTTCATCACAAGTAAATTCTCAACCTACACCCAATACCTCAACGCAATCAATCTATCAAAGTAATAGTGATTCAATCTCAACCACTAATACACCTTCACACTTTGATCACACACCGATAAAAGGCTTTAGAACATTAAGTGACTTATACGAGAACATCGAGGGATTATTACCGGCTGAGGATGAACCCAAGAACTACAAGGAAGCATCAAGGGATCAAAAATTGATTGAAGCAATGAAGATCGAGATAGATTCCATCAATAGGAACAACACATGGGAACTAACCACTCTACCCAAAGGACATAAAGCAATTGGTTTAAAATGGGTATTCAAGACCAAGAAAGATGCTAATGGAAATATAATCAAGCATAAAGCAAGATTAGTAGCAAAAGGCTACATACAAGAGCATGGCATAGACTTTGAAGAAGTATTCGCACCTGTAGCAAGGATGGAAACTATGTCAGATTACTACTCGCCATAGCTGCTAACAATAAATGGGAAGTACATCACCTCGACGTAAAATATGCATTTCTATATGGAGAATTAAAAGAAGAAGTGTACGTTACACAACCCGAAGGATTTATAAAGAGAGAAGATTATGGAAAAGTCTATAGACTTTTAAAAGATCTATATGGAATAAGACAAGCACCGCGTGCATGGAACATAAATCTAGACAACATTTTGAAGTTATTAGATTTCAAGAAATGCGCACTAGAACAAGCTATCTACACGAAGACATCAAAAGACTCAATACTACTGATAGGAGTTTACGTAGATGATCTAATCATCACTTGTACACCAAAGAAGGAGATCGACAAGTTTAAAGCTCAAATGGAAGAAAATTCAAAATGAGTCACCTAGGATTATTAGCTTACTATCTAGGAATAGAAGTCACACAAACTGGGGGTGACATATCAATAAAGCAATCCGCCTATGCAAACATGAAGGAAGTTGGAATGATAGACTGCAACGAGACACTAATACCTATGGATTCGAGAAAAAAACTGACAAAGGACACTGAAGGAACATTGGTCAACTCAACTGAATATCGAAGTTTAATTGGATGTTTAAGATATTTGCTTCACACAAGACCCGACTTAAGTTATTCTGTTGGATTACTTAGTCGTTTCATGTAAGAACCAAAGGAGCAATATATGAAGGCTATAAGGCAAGTACTACGCTATGTAAAAGGAACAAAAGACTATGGAATCACCTACAAACATAATGGAGGAAACAAGATACAAGGATTTAGCGACAGTAGTTATGGAGTCAACACTCAAGAAGGAAAATGAACTAGTGGAATAATATTTTACTCTAGTGAATCACCAATTAGCTGGAGTACACAAAAACAAGCCACTATAGCACTATCATCATGTGAATCTGAATTCATCGCAACAACATCAGCAGCAACACAAGCATTATGGTTAAAGAGACTACTAAGCAAGCTTACCCACTCAGAGGAAGAAAAGGTTACAATAATGGCTGATAACAAGTATGCTATAGAACTGATGAAGAACCCCATATTTCATGGAAGAAGTAAGCATATTGATACAAAATACTACTTCATAAGAGAATGTGTTGAAAGAGAAGATCTACAAGTTGAATTCATATGTGGAGAATATCAAAAGGCTGACATACACACAAACCACTACCGAAGATCAAGTTTCTAACAATGAGGCAACTTATTGGAGTTAAAGATCTAGCACAAAGTGATTGTTATTAAGGGGGTGAATATTGGGTTAATCCCAATCTGCTGGAACAAAGTTAGTTAAGATAGTTAAAGTTGGTTAGATAGTTGGTTATATGGTAGTTATTGTGAAAGGACACAACCATTGATTCAGTCAAACCATCACAACCTTTCACTCGTGCCTTTTCGTTTTGTATATATAGAAAGACATGTAAACAAACAAAGTTTGATGACAGATTTGATCAAACAATTGTATTTCAAAGATTACAATCTAATTTCCTGTTTTTGGTATATTGTGACTAAGTTTAGATCATAGATCCATCGAAAGGGCCAACAATAACTTACTATTTCTTATATTTTTAAAATATTTCATTGTCTGGAAATTAAAGGTTACAAAATTTTAGGTTAAGTCAACTCAATTCAGACAGCAATACTTGTGTCACTATATTTTCCATCACTTAGAAAACTGACGAACTTGAAGTGGTTACTACTCGTCATGACTAGTTTAAATTTTCGTGACTGATCAATAACCAAGTATTAGTTTTGTCACTAATGTTTAATGGGTGACCAAAAAATTGTGACAGTGTCTCTCGTTAGTAAGTGGCAGCGACGAGAATACAAGGCGTCACTATATTTTGTTCACAAATGGACATTTTTTCTATAGTGACGAGTCGTTACTAAACTTGGAGGTGTTAGTGACAAAAACTGTTGTCAATGTAGCTGGTCGTTACGGTATCTTCAGCGGTCACTCTAGTTCAAATATTCATATATGTTAGTGAAAAAAATAAGTGCTGTTTAAAAAAATGGTGGTCGAGAGAACTAGTGAAAATATTGTCAGCTGAGTTGGTTGAAGCCATAAGTACTTAGTTATTACGTATCTTACTAACATATATTTTGAATAAAATGGAGCTGAAAATTTTGATAGTCCTTAGTGCTCAAACTGTATCATATCATATCATGAATTGATAATCTTTGTTAACAAGCAAACCATAGACGGAGGGTATAAGGGGCAGGAAGGGGTGCTGCCCCCCCCCCTAAAATTTGGGTCACAATTATCAATTTTCATGGATAGAGGGATTTAAGCAATATTTTTGTGTTATGGCTTCCTATAATTGTGGTAACAAGACGTGGGTGGTTAATATTTAAAACCAAAGACAACTTGCAAAGATGTTATGTGTTCACTTCCTCTTTGTATTTATTTCTTTTTTTCTAATGAAAGTTAGTTTATATCATAATAACTTGGTGTATTATGCTTTTATGAGTTCAAGAAAATGGTTATCAGATGGTAGTTTTGGGTAATCAGTTATGAACCTATGATAGTTTAGTAGTTTGAATGTTTTATTTCTTATATTTGTTATTTATATATATGACCATGAGGATAGCCTTTTATTTAAGAATGTTACGGTACATTTTTATCTTGAAAAGTTTTGGCCCCCCAATCAAGACTGTCAAACTCCGTCACTGAAGCAAACTTATGACTTACGAATATATAATATTAAAAACATATTTTTGTAAAATATGTTTTATAAACCTTATGTAGATTTGATAAATGTTGCAAAGAATTGTTCAAGTTTGTATTACTTTGCAAAACGTTGATAACCGGCAATGCTTAGGACCATGCGTCCTAGCCCAACACTATATCTAGAAAGTAATGCTGAGCTTATGCAAGTAGAAGTAATGCAAACTTTTTCAAAGAATATCTCAGCCACTGGCGGAGACAGGAGGGGCAGGGTGGGCACGTGCTCCCCTAGCGAAAAATATTGTAGTGTAAAATTTTCAAAAGACGTGGCTATTTTTGTTATTTGCCTCACTAACAAACGGATTTGTAGTGTACAGTTTCTAAAATGTATCAAAGTTTGCCCCCTTGACCATAACTTTCTGACTCTCTCTTGATCTCAGCTGTTACCAACCAAGCCTAGATGTTAATCATGATACACAAGCATTCATGGGTGAAAAGTACATCCAATGAAGAATATTCTGGGTATTTTTTAAAGGAACCAATGTATGACCATGGATACATAGATGGGGCCAACATAAGCTTAGCTACTTTTGATAGTGATGACGTATAGTATGTATAACGGGCCCACTAGACCCAATACACACTATACACATACTGGGCCCAGGCCCAATAACGATAAAATAACTATGAACTCTGGATCAACAGTAAGCCCAATGACGAAATTGGCTATAGTCTAGACCTAAAGACGCACGCAAGATACATGACAGGCTGAGCCATCAGTCGCTGAAGGTATCCTGTGTCCACATCCGCGATTGACATGGAACCTTGTCCAACAAGGGTCCGGCTCCGGAAACTAACCACTATGTGCGAGTATCTAGGAAACCCTAGCGGTAAGCCTCGCCTATAAAAAGGGCTCTAATCCCCATACAAGGTACAACTTTCTCTCTCATAATTACACACACATACTGTTACTTTCTCTGACAAGAATGTGTACTTACTCTCACGCCGGAGTCTAATCGTGGGGTCCGTCCCCACGGTAAGGCTAACAGTTTACTCTTCTTGTGCAGGGAAACTAATCAAACTACTTGGATTAGTACAAGATCAGCTCATTAGCAGCTTGTTGGCCTAGTCCGGAAAGCTACACTCACACCCGTCACAGCCCGTCACACTTTTTGTACTAACAAGTTGGCGCCATCCGTGGGACCCAGTACACAACTGCGTTCCGAAAGAAAAAAAATTCTCACCAAAGGAGCTCGCTCTGATCCAACACCCGCTCCCGTGTTTGTGGTGCGAAACAAGGCTGGAAAGAAAACACAATAGATCTGGAAGGATCTGATGGGCCCGCATCCAGCGCAGCCGTCAAGAAGTACTGCGACAAGTACTACGACCAGATCTTACCCATTGTGACAGAGAAATTTCAGAAACAGGAAGGGAGAATCAAAGCTAGAGAAACGCTAAAAAACTCGATTATATTTTAGCGAAGCATCACAACAATCCGAATCTGGAAGACAGATGCAAAGGAAGGATCTGAGAAAGATGATCAAATCTCGAAAGCGCCGGAACACAAGAGAAAACTCCAAGCCAAGGCACAGCCGGTCCAGATCACCGCGATAGAAAATCGCTGAAAACGAGGAGGTGTTCAGAAGGCTGCGCAAGAGTGCATTCCATAGGCTTGGGGACAGAGAAAAAAGCATGTCCGTGTGCTCCGGAATCCAAAGGAGAACCAGTCGTCGCGGATCTGAAAAAGAGGACGAAGGTACCCACCACCACTCTTATTCGCAAAGAACGGAACCCTACTCCGGAGAATACGAAGATAGTCGAATATGCTCGCGGAAGGCAGATCGACTCTCTAGAAGCAAAGATAACGGATAAGAGCATTGGGGTTCCGGATCAAAAAGGAAAAAGTCGGATGTCGAGGACGATGACTTAGCTAGGCCATGGGTGTGCAAGGAGACTGACCCGTTCACTCCACGCATTAGCTATTTCGACATGCCTAAGAAGACACAAATGCCTACTAATGTGAAGACATACGATGGAAGTGTAGACCCGGAAGACCACTTAAAGATCTTTCAAGCAGCGGCAAAAGTAGAACGCTGGGCCATGCCAACATGGTGCCACATGTTTAACTCCACACTCACTGGATCCGCTAGGGTGTGGTTTGACGATCTCCCACCAGAATCGGTAGACAGTTATGATGAGCTGAAAGAGATTTTCCTATCAAATTTCCTTCAGCAAAAGAAGTGCATAAAGGACCCTGTGGAACTCCATCACATCAAACAGAAAGAAGGAGAAACCACAGAAGACTTTGTGAAAAGGTTCAAGGTGGAAAGCAGAGATGTCAAAGGAGCCCCAGAAGTCATGAAGGTCTCCAGCTTCATGCATGGGATCACTAACCCCTAGTTAATTAAAAGGTTGCATGATAATATACCCAAGTCGGTAGATGAGATGATGAAGGTAACCACATCTTTCCTCTGAGGAGAAGTAGCCGCAGGCAACCACGAAAAAAAGAGATCGCTACCCCAAGTACAATGGAAGTCGCATGAATCTGGGCAGAAGCAAGGCTACAAGAGAGGGTACAGAAATCAACTCCGGTCAGAAAGGAAGCAAGATAAGTTTACCCTCCTTTCCAAGACACCCAAAGAAATATTGGCATTGGAAAAGGCGAAATTTAAAACTCCTCCACTAATGCTCACTCCGGTCGAGAAAAAGAACGCCAACAAATATTACGAGTTCCACGGGGAGGTGGGACACAACATGGATGAATGCATGCACCTGAAAAGGCAGATAGAAGAACTGTTGAGAACCGGGAAGCTGTCAAACGTGATAAAGGAGCTCAAACAAAATAGTGGCAAGGACCAGTCCAAAGCGCCTAAAAAGGGGGAAAAGTCAGGAAAATAAAAACCTCTCGCAATCCTGATGGTGCAATCTCAGCAGCGAGTGATACGAAAAAAAATTAAACAAAGCTTTTCCCCAAACCGAATACCTCATTCCCATCACTTGCTGAAGAAGAAGGAAATGACAGGCCAATGGTCATCGAAGCAGAGATAGGTGGACACTTCATACACCGCATGTACATTGATGGAGGCTCCGCGCCAGAAATCCGATACGAGCATTGCTTCGAGAGACTCCGGCCTGAAATAAGAAGGCAAATGTTGCCTGCCACAACTCCCCTTATTGGATTTAGTGGAGAAGTAATATGGCTGATCAGGCAGATATCATTGTTAACTAAAATCGGCGATGATGAACATTCAGCATCAACATGGATGAACTTCGTGATTGTAAGGTCTCAATCGCCATATAACGGAATTATAGGAAGGCCGGGTGTGCGAAAATTGCAGGCCGTACCTTCAACAACACATGGAATGATAAAAATCCCGGTAGAAGGCAGAGTGCTCATGATTTGCAGTAGCAGGATGGTCTCATTGGAATGCACTATGGTTTCCGAACCAATGCCACAAGCCGCAACGGAAAAACAAATAGGAAAACGAATACATGTGGCAATACATCTGGAACATCCAGAGCTGGCAATAGCCGTTGGATCAACATTGTCAGTCGAAGGAAGTAAGAAGTTGTGCGACCTGCTGAAGCAGAACTTGGATATATTCGCCTGGTGTCCGGCAGATATGACGGGCGTCCCAAGACACATAGTAGAGCACAACTTAAACATACGTGAGGGGTACACTACCATAAGGCAAAAGAAAAGAGGCCAGGCACCAGAAAGAAACAAGGCGATACAAGAAGAGGTAGAAAAGCTTGTGGATGCGAGAATCATGAAAGAAGTACATTACCATAGTTGGTTAGCTAACCCTGTGATGGTAACAAAGCACGACAGAAGCTAGAGAATGTGCGTTGACTTCAAAGACCTCAACAAAGCATGTCCAAAAGACGGTTATCCGTTACCAGAGATAGATTGGAAGGTTGAATCACTCTGCGGATACCCTTTCAAATGCTTCCTGGATGCATACAAAGGTTACCACCAAATCTAGATGGCAAAGGAAGATGAGGAAAAACAGCCTTCATCACAAGTCAAGGAATATTCTGTTACACCAAAATGCCATTTGGACTAAAAAACGTAGGAGTGACATACCAGCGGCTCGTAGATAAAGCTTTCCACAAGCAAATTGGCAGAAATCTAGAAGTATATGTAGATGACCTAGTGATCAAAAGCCGTTCGGAGGAAGAAATACTAAGGGACATAGCGGAAACCTTCAAAACATTAAGAGAAATAAACATGAAGCTAAATCCCAAGAAATGTACATTCAGAATGGAAGAGGGAATGTTCCTAGGATACACCGTGAACACTAAAGGAATTAAGGTATGCCCAGACAAAGCGGAAGCCGTACTAAACCTCCCATCTCTGAAATGCCTCAAGGACATTCAAAGACTAAATGGGAAGCTAGCAAGTTTAAATAGATTCTTGGCTAAATCTGCTGAAAAGTCACTACCCTTCTTTAAAACACTCAAGAAGTGTACAAAAAAGAGTGACTTCCAGTAGACAAAAGAGGCGGAGGAAGCTTTCAAGCAAATGAAGAAAATGATAGAAACCCTCCCCACCCTCACCGCACCTCAGGAAAAAGAGGAACTCATAATATACCTTGCAGCAGCTAAAGAAGCAGTCAGTGCAGTCTTGATGACAGAAAGGGAAGGCAAGCAAACACCGATATACTTTGTGAGCCGAGCCCTGCGAGGACCGGAAATAAACTACACACCAATGGAGCTTCCAATGATTGCTGAAATGGAACGCGACCAAGATTATCCTATAACTATGATTATGGAAGGGTTGACCTTGGCACGCAATCGTGTTGAGAATGCAGAAGCGCATCCAGATTATTTTTTGAAGCCCGATGTCTCGCAGCTTCAAGTGCCTATTTTTGCTCGTCCCAAAGATATCCTGAACCCTTTCGCTTTGGAGAAGGAAGTTCCATTGAAGCTGGTCTTAGAAGCTCATGCTGCCAGGCTCGCCAAGAAGGAAGGCATTAAGGGTAAGGCCGTTTTGTGTGGCGTTGGCGCAGCTCACCTTCCCCGTTCGGGCGGGGTGCCTGTTAGTGTTGCTACCGTAGCGCGTAAAGATGCTGATTTGCTGAAGAGTTTAAGTGAGGTTAAGGATGTAGCGAACCGCGTAGTTAGTTCATCCCTTGAACGTTGTAATAGTTGGTAGGTTATACTTCGTAAAGTAAACATCCTTTTGTAATAACTTGTAGTCATTAATAGGAATCTCCTTTTGCGTGGTGCGTGTTGATATTAATGCAACTTGTGATGTGTGTACTTACCTATTTATCTTTGCGTGTAAGACATGTTCTAGGGGTCGAAGTTGTACACAAGTGCGAATAAGAAATCCATAGTCATGTATGAAAATCATAGTATACTTAAGAGATAATTTCTAAGTACTTTTTATCATAGTCGTGTATGTTATGATATTCAGCGTACTGTAAATATCACATTAAGGAAGCAAGTGTCGTGGTTCAAAAAATTGTTAAACGTGCACATATGCGTTGTTGCGCAACCAACATGGGATGCGCACAAAACTTATTCCAACGTCTTGAGAACAAGGTGTTTAACAAGGATACGTGATCCAGTGTTGATGGGTTTGCAACCCTCTTACTCAACAAGTTGTTTAGTAGGTTAACTTATCCTTTTACCATCGTGGGTATATTTTAGTGCATGCGCGCCATGTAGGCAAGAGATAAAAAGTTGTTAAGACATACAATATATGGAAATAACAAATCCAAATATGCCGCGGAGTTAGCTAGAAACCGCGGCGTTTTATTAATACTTGCAAGTGTGTATGAGAAATAAGTAAAACATTATTCTAAGGAAAATAAAAAATAAATACATAGATGTGTATTGGGCACTTTAGTTAAGTGCAGGAGCGTCTGTGCGCTGGGCTGTAGCCACCCTTATAGGTAGCACCTCTTGAGGTTGCAGATGTTCCATGTGCGTGGCAGTTCATGACCATCCAAGCCTCGTAGCTTGTACGCGCCTGTTCCCAATGCTTTAGTAACCTCATAGGGTCCTTCCCACTTTGGTCCAAGCTTACCTGTGTCTTTTGCGTGACTCGCATCGTTGGCGCGGTAAACGAAGTCACCTGGTCTGAATGAAACATGGCGCACTTTAGCGTCATAGTATCCCTTCATCTTTGTCTTTGATTTTTCTTCCCGGATAGCTGCGCGTTCGCGCCGTTCTTCGAGCAGGTCTAAGTCGACATGTCTCTTGTCATCATTGGTTGCCACATTGATTTCCGTAGTGCGGATAGTTGGCATTCCGATTTTGGCCGGTATGACAGTACGGCTTCGTCCCGTAGAATAGAGAGAATGGAGTGTCTCCCGTGCTGGTTTTGATTGAGGTGCGATGCGCCTACAAAACATGTGAAAGTTCTTCCACCCATCTTCCTTTGTGCTTGCCCAAACGTGCCTTAATTCCTTCACCCGTGCTTCGATTACACGCTCAACTAGGCCGTTGGTTTGTGGGTGTTTAACTGACGCAAAATGCTGTGTGATGTTTAGCTTCTCGCACCATCCCTGAAAGGGTTGTCGCATAATTGTTTCCCGTTGTCCGAGATAAGCTCACCAGGTAGACCAAAGCGGCATACAATGTTTTCCCAGACGAAGCGCTTTACCTGGTTGCCAGTGATTGTTACCACTACCTTTGCTTCGATCCACTTGGTGAAGTAGTCTATGGCAACTATGAGGAACTTTAAACCTCCTGCTGCAACAGGAAAAGGACCTGCAATGTCAATACCCCACTTGTGGAATGGCCATGGCGCCGTAATTGGTGTTAACTCCTGCTGTGGTTTGCGGGGAATGGGTTTGTGGACTTGGCGCCGCTGCACTTTCTTATCAAATCCCACGCATCGCGGTGCCTGGTGGGCCAATAATAGCCTGACCGTAAAGCGCGCGCCACCACTGACCGTGGTCCTGAATGCATGCTGCATGAACCTTCATGGATTTCTCGCAGTACATAGTTTGCTTGTAAGGGACCAACACAGCGGAGCCATAGTTGCAAGAAAGAGCGTCGATATAGGATGTTGTCCCGAAGTTCGAACCTTTGCGCTGTGCGCCGTATCCTTCGGGCTTCTTGCTGCTCTTGGGGTAATACTCCCTTGCTTATGAATTCGACTATTGGTGTCATCCACGTAGGTCCGTCTTACTCTATTACCGTGGATACTTCCATTTCTAAGATGGATTTGCTTTTCAATGTTTCCACCAACACCTGTTTGGATAGGTGCGCAAAGCTTGTGGATGCTATTTTGCTTAGTGCATCCGCCTTGCGGTTTTCCCATCTTGGAACCTGTTTGATGGTAAACCTGTCAAAGCTTTGAATTACCGCCTTGGTTTTTTCAAGGTATTGAATCATGTTTTCCTCATTGGCTACATACTCGCCTAACACGTGGTTGGCTACCAGTCTGGAGTCTACATTCGCTTCCAGGTTGCGTACACCCATTCGAGATGCGATGCGTAGTCCCGCTAGTAAGGCTTCATACTCTGCCTCATTATTTGTCGCTGTGAATTCAAAACGCAGTGCGTAAGTGAATTCCATTCCTTCTGGGTTTGTGAGGATGAGGCCTCTCCTGACCCATCCACGCATGAGGATCCATCTTGAACAAGATCCATGGATCCGTAGTTCCTCCGTGCGTGGTGCGGGTGCATCATCGCTGCCGGCTTTTCGCTGATGAAATCACCAAGTATCGCCCTTTTATTGCATTACGTGGTCTGTAGGTGATGTTATGCTCACCGAGTAACACACTCCATTTTTGCAGTCGTCCCGATGCATCAGGCTTGGAGATGATTTGCTTGATCGGCTGGTCTGTGATTACCGCTATTGGGTGCGCTTGGAAGTACCTGCGTAGCCGCTTAGCAGCAAACACCAATGCCAAAACTAATTTTTCCATGGCGCTATAGTTCATCTCCGTCTTCTTGAGCGCCTTGCTTACAAAATAGACAGGGGTTTGTACTGAATCCCTATCTGTTAGTAACACTACCGACCGCTCCATCGATTGCGGATAAATACATGATCAACTCTTTCCCGGTCGGGTGCAACAAGTGTGGGGAGCGTTGCCGTGTTGTTTCAAAACTGTGTGAAGGCCTCTTCTGCCTCCGTAGTCCACCGGAAATCACCCTTTTTATACACTTTTTGAGTGTTTTGAAAAGGGGTAATGATTTGTATGCTGACTTAGATAGGAATCTGTTAAGACCGCCAACTTTCCGTTGAGAGATTGGACTTCCTTCAACGTGCGTGGTGAAGGAAGTTCAATGACAGCCTTAGTCTTTTCTGGACACGGTTTTATACCGTCCGGTTCTATCAGGTATCCAAGGAACATGCCTTCAGTCGCGCCGAAGGTACATTTTTTTGGATTCAACTTCATGTTGATCTCTCGGAGAGTTTTGAATGTTTCCTCAATATCGCGAACTAACTCATCTTCAGTATGGCTCTTTATGACCAAGTCATCAACATAAACCTCTAGGTTGCGGCCCACCTGTTTTTCGAAAGCATTATCTACTAAACACTGATAGGTGGCGCCTGCATTCTTTAAGCCAAAGGGCATTTTTGTGTAACAGTAGACGCCTTGGCTTGTGTGAAAGGCCGTTTTTTCCTCGTCCTCCTTACCCATCTGGATTTGATGATATCCTTTGTATGCATCGAGGAAACACTTTAATGGATACCCGCACAAAGACTCTACTTTCCAGTCTATCTCTGCGGAATGGGTAGCAGATCTTGTGGACATGCTTTGTTAAGGTCGGTGAAGTCCACGCACATCCGCCAGCTACCATCGCTCTTCTTTACCATGACTAGGTTGGAAAGCCAGTCATGATAGTAGACTTCCCGCATAATTCCTGCCTCTACTAGCTTGTGTACCTCTGTCAGGATTGCCTGCGCGCTTTGGAGCCTGGTCGCGCTTCTTCTGGCGTATGGGTGAGTATCCTTGTCGGATTCTCAGTTTATGCTCTGTGATTGAGCGTGGTACCCCCCATTATGTGTTTTGGCTCCCATGCAAAATGTCCAAGTTCTTTTGCAGGAGCGCACATACAAGCTGCTCTGCCGTGTCCGACAGTGACCCTCCGATGGATATTTCTGCTCCGGGTATTCAGGGTGAATTGCGACCTGCAGATTTGGAGCTTTGGTTGCGCGTTGTTCCGTATCGTGTCGTTTTCGCATGTAACCGTGTTACATTCTCTGTGCGTCATGGTGGCGCTGTAAACGAGTCACCGGTCTCGAATGAAACACGGGCACTTTAGCGCCATAGTATCCCTTCATCTTTGTCTTTGATTTTTCTTCCCGATAGTTGCGCGTTCGCGCCGTTCTTCGAGCAGGTCTAAGTCGACATGTCTCTTGTCATCATTGGTTGCCACATTGATTTCCGTAGTGCGGATAGTTGGCATTCCGATTTCTGGTATGACGCTTCGTCCCGTAGACTAGAGAAGGGAGTGTCTCCCGTGCTGGTTTTGATTGATGTGCGATGCGCCCACAAAACATGTGAAAGTTCTTCCACCCATCTTCCTTTGTGCTTGTCCAAGCGTGCCTTAATTCCTTCACCCGAGCTTCGATTCGCACGTTCAACTAGGCCGTTGGTTTGTGGGTGTTTTACTGACGCAAAGTGCTGTGTGATGTTTAGCTTCTAGCACCAGTCCTTGAAAGGGTTGTCGCAGAATTGTTTCCCGCTGTCCGAGATAAGCTCACCGGTAGACCAAAGCGCATACAATGTTTTCCCAGACGAAGCGCTTTACCTGGTTGCCAGTGATTGTTACCACTACCTTTGCTTCGATCCACTTGGTGAAGAAGTCTATGGCAACTATGAGGAACTTTAAACCTCCCCTTGCAACAGAAAAGGACCCGCAATGTCAATACCCCACTTGTGGAATGGCCATGGCGCCGTAATTGGTGTTAACTCCTGCTGTGGTTTGCGGGGAATGGGTTTGTGGACTTGGCAGTCGCTGCACTTTCTTATCAAATCCCGCGCATCGCGGTGCATGGTGGGCCAATAATAGCCTGACCGTAAAGCGCGCGCCACTACTGACCGTGGTCCTGAATGCATGCTGCATGAACCTTCATGGATTTCTCGCAGTACATAGTTTGCTTGTAAGGGACCAACACAGCGGAGCCATGGTTGCAAGAAAGAGCGTCGATATAGGATGTTGTCCCGAAGTTCGAACCTTTGCGCTGTGCGCCGTATCCTTCGGGCTTCTTGCTGCTCTTGGGGTAATACTCCTTTGCTTATGAATTCGACTATTGGTGTCATCCACGTAGGTCCGTCTTCCTCTATTACCGTGGATACTTCCATTTCTAAGATGGATTTGCTTTTCAATGTTTCCACCAACACCTGTTTGGATAGGTGCGCAAAGCTTGTGGATGCTATTTTGCTTAGTGCATCCGCCTTGCGGTTTTCCCATCTTGGAACCTGTTTGATGGTAAACCTGTCAAAGCTTTGAATTACCGCCTTGGTTTTTTCAAGGTATTGAATCATGTTTTCCTCCTTGGCTACATACTCGCCTAACACGTGGTTGGCTACCACCTGGAGTCTACATTCGCCTTCCGGTTGCGTACACCCATTCGAGATGCGATGCGTAGTCCCGCTAGTAAGGCTTCATACTCTGCCTCATTATTTGTCGCCGTGAATTCGAACGCATTCGTAAGTGAATTCCATTCCTTCTGGGTTTGTGAGGATGAGGCCTGCTCCTGACCCATCCACGCATGAGGATCCATCTGTGAACAAGATCCATGGATCTGGTAGTTCCTCCGTGCGTGGTGCGGGTGCATCATCAGTGCCTGGCTTTTCGATGAAATCAGCCATTCCGCCTTTTATTGCATTACGTGGTCTGTAGGTGATGTTATGCTCACCGAGTAACACACTCCATTTTTGCAGTCGTCCCGATGCATCAGGCTTGGAGATGATTTGCTTGATCGGCTGGTCTGTGATTACCGCTATTGGGTGCGCTTGGAAGTACCTGCGTAGGCCGTTTAGCACAAACACCAATGCCGAACTAATTTTTCCATGGCGCTATAGTTCATCTCCGTCTTTTTGAGCGCCTTGCTTACAAAATAGACAGGGTTTGTACTGAATCCCTATCTGTTAGTAACACTACGGACTGCTCCATCGGTTGCGGATAAATACATGATCAACTCTTCCCTTAGTCGGGGTGCGACAAGTGTGGGGAGCGTTGCCAGGGTTGTTTCAAGCTGTGTGAAGGCCTCTTCTGCCTCCGTAGTCCACCAGAAATCACCCTTTTTTATACACTTTTTGAGTGTTTTGAAAAGGGGTAATGATTTGTATGCTGACTTGGATAGGAATCGTTAAGACCGCCAACTTTCCGTTGAGAGATTGGACTTCCTTCAACGTGCGTGGTGAGGGAAGTTCAATGACAGCCTTAGTCTTTTCTGGACACGGTTTTATACCGTCCGGTTCTATCAGATATCCAAGGAACATGCCTTCAGTCGCGCCGAAGGTACATATTTTTGGATTCAACTTCATGTTGATCTCTCGGAGAGTTTTGAATGTTTCCTCAATATCGCGAACTAACTCATCTTCAGTATGGCTCTTTATGACCAAGTCATCAACATAAACCTCTAGATTGCGGCCCACCTGTTTTTTTCGAAAGCATTATCTACTAACGGCTGATAGGTGGCCAGTTCATTTTAAGCCAAAGGGCATTTTTGTGTAACAAGAGATAGACGCCTTGGCTTGTGTGAAAGGCCGTTTTCCTCGTCCTCCTTACCCATCCTGGATTTGATGATATCCTTTGTATGCATCGAGGAAACACTTTAATGGATACCCGCACAAAGACTCTATTTTCCAGTCTATCTCTGGTAATGGGTAGCAGTCTTGTGGACATGCTTTGTTAAGGTCGGTGAAGTCCACGCACATCCGCCAGCTACCATCGCTCTTCTTTACCATGACTAGGTTGGAAAGCCAGTCATGATAGTAGACTTCCCGCATAATTCCTGCCTCTACTAGCTTGTGTACCTCTGTCAGGATTGCCTGCGCGCGCTCTGGAGCCTGGCCTCGCTTCTTCTGGCGTATGGGTGAGTATCCTTGTCGGATTCTCAGTTTATGCTCTGTTATTGAGCGTGGTACCCCAGTTATGTGTTTTGGCTCCCATGCAAAAATGTCCAAGTTCTTTTGCAGGAGCGCACATACAGCTGCTCTGCCGTTGTCCGACAATGACCCTCCGATGGATATTTCCTGTTCCGGGTATTCAGGGTGAATTGCGACCTGCAGATTTGGAGCTTTGGTTGCGCGTTGTTCTGGTATCGGTGTCGTTTCGCATGTAACCGTGTTACATTCTCTGTGCGTCATGGTGGCGCGGTAAACGAAGTCACCTGGTCTGAATGAAACACGGCGCACTTTAGCGTCATAGTATCCCTTCATCTTTGTCTTTGATTTTTCTTCCCGGATAGCTGCGCGTTCGCGCCGTTCTTCGAGCAGGTCTAAGTCGACACGTCTCTCGTCATCATTGGTTGCCACATTGATTTCCGTAGTGCGGATAGTTGGCATTCCGATTTCGGCTGGTATGACAGCTTCTGTCCCGTAGACTAGAGAGAAGGGAGTGTCTCCCGTGCTGGTTTTGATTGAGGTGCGATGCGCCCACAAAACATGCGAAAGTTCTTCCACCCATCTTCCTTTGTGCTTGTCCAAACGTGCCTTAATTCCTTCACCCAGGCTTCGATTCGCACGTTCAACTAGGCCGTTGGTTTGTGGGTGTTTTACTGACGCAAAGTGCTGTGTGATGTTTAGCTTCTCGCACCAGTCCTTGAAAGGGTTGTCGCAGAATTGTTTCCCGTTGTCCGAGATGAGCTCACCAGGTAGACCAAAGCGGCATACAATGTTTTCCCAGACGAAGCGCTTTACCTGGTTGCCAGTGATTGTTACCACTACCTTTGCTTCGATCCACTTGGTGAAGTAGTCTATGGCAACTATGAGGAACTTTAAACCTCCCGCTGCTGCAACAGGAAAAGGACCTGCAATGTCAATACCCCACTTGTGGAATGGCCATGGCGCCGTAATTGGTGTTAACTCCTGCTGTGGTTTGCGGGGAATGGGTTTGTGGACTTGGCAGTCGCTGCACTTTCTTATCAAATCCCGCGCATCGCGGTGCCTGGTGGGCCAATAATAGCCTGACCGTAAAGCGCGCGCCACTACTGACCGTGGTCCTGAATGCATGCTGCATGAACCTTCATGGATTTCTCGCAGTACATAGTTTGCTTGTAAGGGACCAACACAGCGGAGCCATGGTTGCAAGAAAGAGCGTCGATATAGGATGTTGTCCCGAAGTTCGAACCTTTGCGCTGTGCGCCGTATCCTTCGGGCTTCTTGCTGCTCTTGGGGTAATACTCCCTTGCTTATGAATTCGACTATTGGTGTCATCCACGTAGGTCCGTCTTCCTCTATTACCGTGGATACTTCCATTTCTAAGATGGATTTGCTTTTCAATGTTTCCACTAACACCTGTTTGGATAGGTGCGCAAAGCTTGTGGATGCTATTTTGCTTAGTGCATCCGCCTTGCGGTTTTCCCATCTTGGAACCTGTTTGATGGTAAACCTGTCAAAGCTTTGAATTACCGCCTTGGTTTTTTCAAGGTATTGAATCATGTTTTCCTCCTTGGCTACATATTCGCCTAACACGTGGTTGTCAAGCTACCAGTCTGAGTCTACATTCGCTTCCAGGTTGCGTACACCCATTCGAGATGCGATGCGTAGTCCTGCTAGTAAGGCTTCATACTCTGCCTCATTATTTGTCGCTGTGAATTCGAAACGCAGTGCGTAAGTGAATTCCATTCCTTCTGGGTTTGTGAGGATGAGGCCTGCTCCTGACCCATCCACGCATGAGGATCCATCTGTGAACAAGATCCATGGATCTGGTAGTTCCTCCATGCGTGGTGCGGGTGCATCATCAGTGTCTGGCTTTTCGCTGATGAAATCAGCCAGTATTTGCCCTTTTATTGCAGGAGACGTGGTCTGTAGGTGATGTTATGCTCACCGAGTAACATACTCCATTTTGCAAATAAGCGTCGTCCGATGCATCAGGCTTGGAGATGATTTGCTTGATCGGCTGGTCTTGATTACCGCTATGGGTGCGCTTGGAAGTACCTGCGTAGCCGTTGGGGCTAGCACAAACACCAATGCCAGAACTAATTTTTCCATGGCGCTATAATTCATCTCCGTCTTTTTGAGCGCCTTGCTTACAAAATAGACAGGGTTTGTACTGAATCCCTATCTGTTAGTAACACTACCTGATGCTCCATGAGCCAGTTGCGGATAAATACATGATCAACTCTTCCCCTGGTCGGGGTGCAACAAGTGTGGGGAGCGTTGCCAGGTGTTGTTTCAGCTGTGTGAAGGCCTCTTCTGCCTCCGTAGTCCACCGGAAATCACCCTTTTTATACACTTTTTGAGTGTTTTGAAAAGGGTAATGATTTGTCTGCTGACTTGGATAGGAATCTGTTAAGACCGTCCAACTTTCCGTTGAGAGATTGGACTTCCTTCAACGCTGGCGTGCGGTGAGGGAAGTTCAATAATGACACCTTAGTCTTTTCTCGACACGGTTTTATACCGTCCGGTTCTATCAGGTATCCAAGGTTTCAACATGCCTTCAGCTCGCCGTATAAAGGTACATTTTTTTGGATTCAACTTCATGTTGATCTCTCGGAGAGTTTTGAATGTTTCCTCAATATCGCGAACTAACTCATCTTCAGTATGGCTCTTTATGACCAAGTCATCAACATAAACCTCTAGGTTGCGGCCCACCTGTTTTTCGAAAGCATTATCTACTAAACGCTGATAGGTGGCGCCTGCATTCTTTAAGCCAAAGGGCATTTTTGTGTAACAGTAGATGCCTTGGCTTGTGTGAAAGGCCGTTTTTTCCTCGTCCTCCTTACCCATCTGGATTTGATGATATCCTTTGTATGCATCGAGGAAACACTTTAATGGATACCCGCATAAAGACTCTATTTTCCATCTATCTCTCTGGTAATGGGTAGCAGTCTTGTGGACATGCTTTGTTAAGGTCGGTGAAGTCCACGCACATCCGCCAGCTA
Organism: Chrysanthemum makinoi; assembly: GCA_910596185.1. Taxonomy (NCBI): domain Eukaryota; kingdom Viridiplantae; phylum Streptophyta; class Magnoliopsida; order Asterales; family Asteraceae; genus Chrysanthemum; species Chrysanthemum makinoi. The sequence continues at coordinate 19,353,480 of OU343224.1, read as the reverse complement.
CCATCGCTCTTCTTTACCATGACTAGGTTGGAAAGCCAGTCATGATAATAGACTTCCCGCATAATTCCTGCCTCTACTAGCTTGTGTACCTCTGTCAGGATTGCCAGCGCAGCCTGGAGCCTGTCGCGCTTCTTCTGCGTCTTCTGGTATGGGGAGTATCCTTGTCGATTCTCATTTTATGCTCTGTTATGAGCGTGGTACCCCAGTTATGTGTTTTGGCTCCCATGCAAAAATGTCCAAGTTCTTTTGCAGGAGCGCACATACAGCTGCTCTGCCGTTGTCCGACAGTGACCCTCCGATGGATATTTCCTGTTCCGGGTATTCAGGGTGAATTGCGACCTGCAGATTTGGAGCTTTGGTTGCGCGTTGTTCTGGTATCGGTGTCGTTTCGCATGTAACCGTGTTACATTCTCTGTGCGTCATGGTGGCGCGGTAAACGAAGTCACCTGGTCTGAATGAAACACAGCGCACTTTAGCGTCATAGTATCCCTTCATCTTTGTCTTTGATTTTTCTTCCCGGATAGCTGCGCGTTCGCGCCGTTCTTCGAGCAGGTCTAAGTCGACATGTCTCTTGTCATCATTGGTTGCCACATTGATTTCCGTAGTGCGGATAGTTGGCATTCCGATTTCGGCTTTGTATGACACTTATGTCCCGTAGACTAGAGAGAAGGGAGTGTCTCCCGTGCTGGTTTTGATTGATGTGCGATGCGCCCACAAAACATGTGAAAGTTCTTCCACCCATCTTCCTTTGTGCTTGTCCAAACGTGCCTTAATTCCTTCACCCACCGGCTCGATTCGCACGTTCAACTAGGCCGTTGGTTTGTGGGTGTTTCTACTCGCGCAAGTGTTGTGTGATGTTTAGCTTCTCGCACCAGTCCTTGAAAGGGTTGTCGCAGAATTGTTTCCCGTTGTCCGAGATAAGCTCACCAGGTAGACCAAAGCGGCATACAATGTTTTCCCAGACGAAGCGCTTTACCTGGTTGCCAGTGATTGTTACCACTACCTTTGCTTCGATCCACTTGGTGAAGTAGTCTATGGCAACTATGAGGAACTTTAACCCTCCTGCTGCAACAGGAAAAGGACCTGCAATGTCAATACCCCACTTGTGGAATGGCCATGGCGCCGTAATTGGTGTTAACTCCTGCTGTGGTTTGCGGGGAATGGGTTTGTGGACTTGGCAGTCGCTGCACTTTCTTATCAAATCCCGCGCATCGCGGTGCAAGGTAGGCCAATAATAGCCTACCGTAAGCGCCGCGCACTACTGACCGTGTGTCCTGAATGCATGCTGCATGAACCTTCGTGGATTTATCGCAGTACATAGTTTGCTTGTAGGGGCCAACACAGCGGAGCCATGGTTGCAAGAAAGAGCGTCGATATAGGATGTTGTCCCGAAGTTCGAACCTTTGCGCTGTGCGCCGTATCCTTCGGGCTTCTTTCTGCTCTTGGGGTAATATTCCCTTGCTTATGAATTCGACTATTGGTGTCATCCACGTGGGTCCGTCTTCCTCTATTACCGTGGATACTTCCATTTCTAAGATGGATTTGCTTTTCAATGTTTCCACCAACACCTGTTTGGATAGGTGCGCAAAGCTTGTGGATGCTATTTTGCTTAGTGCATCCGCCTTGCGGTTTTCCCATCTTGGAACCTGTTTGATGGTAAACCTGTCAAAGCTTTGAATTACCGCCTTGGTTTTTTCAAGGTATTGAATCATGTTTTCCTCCTTGGCTACATACTCGCCTAACACGTGGTTGGCTACCAGTCTGAGTCTACATTCATTTGCTCCAGGTTGCGTACACCCATTCGAGATGCGATGCGTAGTCCCGCTAGTAGGGCTTCATACTCTGCCTCATTATTTGTCGCTGTGAATTCGAAACGCAGTGCGTAAGTGAATTCCATTCCTTCTGGGTTTGTGAGGATGAGGCCTGCTCCTGACCCATTCACGCATGAGGATCCATCTGTGAACAAGATCCATGGATCTGGTAGTTCCTCCTTGCGTGGTGCGGGTGCATCATCACGTGTCTGCTTTTCGCTGATGAAATCTGCCAGTATCTGCCCTTTTATTGCAGTACGTGGTCTGTAGGTGATGTTATGCTCACCGAGTAACACACTCCATTTTTGCAGTCGTCCTGATGCATCAGGCTTGGAGATGATTTGCTTGATCGGCTGGTCTGTGATTACCGCTATTGGGTGCGCTTGGAAGTACCTACCTGCGTAGCCTTTAGCAGCAAACACCAATGCCGAACTAATTTTTTCCATGGCGCTATAGTTCATCTCCGTCTTTTTGAGCGCCTTGCTTACAAAATAGACAGGGGTTTGTACTGAATCTCTATCTGTTAGTAACACTACCGCTGACTGCTCCATCATTGCGATAAATACATGATCAACTCTTCCCCTGGTCGGGGTGCAACAAGTGTGGGGAGCGTTGCCAGGTGTTGTTTCAGCTGTGTGAAGGCCTCTTCTGCCTCCGTAGTCCACCGGAAATCACCCTTTTTTATACACTTTTTGAGTGTTTTGAAAAGGGGTAATGATTTGTATGCTGACTTGGATAGGAATCTGTTAAGACCGGCCAACTTTCCGTTGAGAGATTGGACTTCCTTCAACGTGCGCGGTGAAGGAAGTTCAATGACAGCCTTAGTCTTTTCTGGACACGGTTTTATACCGTCCGGTTCTATCAGGTATCCAAGGAACATGCCTTCAGTCGCGCCGAAGGTACATTTTTTTGGATTCAACTTCATGTTGATCTCTCAGAGAGTTTTGAATGTTTCCTCAATATCGCGAACTAACTCATCTTCAGTATGGCTCTTTATGACCAAGTCATCAACATAAACCTCTAGGTTGCGGCCCACCTGTTTTTCGAAAGCATTATCTACTAAACGCTGATAGGTGGTGCCTGCATTCTTTAAGCCAAAGGGCATTTTTGTGTAACAGTAGACGCCTTGGCTTGTGTGAAAGGCCGTTTTTTCCTCGTCCTCCTTAGCCATCTGGATTTGATGATATCCTTTGTATGCATCGAGGAAACACTTTAATGGATACCCGCACAAATACTCTATTTTCCAGTCTATCTCTGGTAATGGGTAGCAGTCTTGTGGACATGCTTTGTTAAGGTCGGTGAAGTCCACGCACATCCGCCAGCTACCATCGCTCTTCTTTACCATGACTAGGTGGAAAGCCGTCATGATAGTAGACTTCCCGCATAATTCCTGCCTCTACTAGCTTGTGTACCTCTGTCAGGATTGCCAGCGCGCGCTCTGGAGCCTGGTCGGCTTCTTCGGGCGTATGGGTGAGTATCCTTGTCGGATTCTCAGTTTATGCTCTGTTATTGAGCGTGGTACCCCAGTTATGTGTTTTGGCTCCCATGCAAAAATGTCCAAGTTCTTTTGCAGGAGCGCACATACAGCTGCTCTGCCGTTGTCCGACAGTGACCCTCCGATGGATATTTCCTGTTCCGGGTATTCAGGGTGAATTGCGACCTGCAGATTTGGAGCTTTGGTTGCGCGTTGTTCGGTATCGTGTCGTTTCGCATGTAACTGTGTTACATTCTCTGTGCGTCATGGTGGCGCGGTAAACGAAGTCACCTAGTCTGAATGAAACACGGCGCACTTTAGCGTCATAGTATCCCTTCATCTTTGTCTTTGATTTTTCTTCCCGGATAACTGCGCGTTCGCGCCGTTCTTCGAGCAGGTCTAAGTCGACATGTCTCTTGTCATCATTGGTTGCCACATTGATTTCCGTAGTGCGGATAGTTGGCATTCCGATTTCGGCTGGTATGACAGCTTATGTCCCGTAGACTAGAGAGAAGGGAGTGTCTCCCGTGCTGGTTTTGATTGATGTGCGATGCGCCCACAAAACATGTGAAAGTTCTTCCACCCATCTTCCTTTGTGCTTGTCCAAACGTGCCTTAATTCCTTCACCCAGGCTTCGATTCGCACGTTCAACTAGGCCGTTGGTTTGTGGGTGTTTTACTGACGCAAAGTGTTGTGTGATGTTTAGCTTCTCGCACCAGTCCTTGAAAGGGTTGTCGCAGAATTGTTTCCCGTTGTCCGAGATAAGCTCACCAGGTAGACCAAAGCGGCATACAATGTTTTCCCAGACGAAGCGCTTTACCTGGTTGCCAGTGATTGTTACCACTACCTTTGCTTCGATCCACTTGGTGAAGTAGTCTATGGCAACTATGAGGAACTTTAAACCTCCTGCTGCAACAGGAAAAGGACCTGCAATGTCAATACCCCACTTGTGGAATGGCCATGGCGCCGTAATTGGTGTTAACTCCTGCTGTGGTTTGCGGGGAATGGGTTTGTGGACTTGGCAGTCGCTGCACTTTCTTATCAAATCCCGCGCATCGCGGTGCCTGGTGGGCCAATAATAGCCTGACCTTAAAGCGCGCGCCACTACTGACCGTGGTCCTGAATGCATGCTGCATGAACCTTCATGGATTTCTCGCAGTACATAGTTTGCTTGTAAGGGACCAACACAGCGGAGCCATGGTTGCAAGAAAGAGCGTCGATATAGGATGTTGTCCCGAAGTTCGAACCTTTGCGCTGTGCGCCGTATCCTTCGGGCTTCTTGCTGCTCTTGGGGTAATACTCCCTTGCTTATGAATTCGACTATTGGTGTCATCCACGTAGGTCCGTCTTCCTCTATTACCGTGGATACTTCCATTTCTAAGATGGATTTGCTTTTCAATGTTTCCACCAACACCTGTTTGGATAGGTGCGCAAAGCTTGTGGATGCTATTTTGCTTAGTGCATCCGCCTTGCGGTTTTCCCATCTTGGAACCTGTTTGATGGTAAACCTGTCAAAGCTTTGAATTACCGCCTTGGTTTTTTCAAGGTATTGAATCATGTTTTCCTCCTTGGCTACATACTCGCCTAACACGTGGTTGGCTACCAGTCTGGAGTCTACATTCGCTTCCAGGTTGCTTACACCCATTCGAGATGCGATGCGTAGTCCCGCTAGTAAGGCTTCATACTCTGCCTCATTATTTGTCGCTGTGAATTCGAAACGCAGTGCGTAAGTGAATTCCATTCCTTCTGGGTTTGTGAGGATGAGGCCTGCTCATGACCCATCCACGCATGAGGATCCATCTGTGAACAAGATCCATGGATCTGGTAGTTCCTCCGTGCGTGGTGTAGTTGCATCATCAGTGTCGGGCTTTCGCTGATGAAATCAGCCAGATCGCCTTTTATTGCAGATTGGTCTGTAGGTGATGTTATGCTCACCGAGTAACACTCCATTTTTGCAGTCGTCCTGATGCATCAGGCTTGGAGATGATTTGCTTGATTGGTTGGTCTGTGATTACTGCTATCGGGTGCGCTTGGAAGTACCTGCGTAGCCGTTTAGCAGCAAACACCAATGCCATAACTAATTTTTCCATGGCGCTATAGTTCATCTCCGTCTTTTTGAGCGCCTTGCTTACAAAATAGACAGGGTTTGTACTGAATCCCTATCTGTTAGTAACACTGCGCTGACTGCTCCATCAGTTGCGGATAAATACATGATCAACTCTTCCCCTGGTCGGGGTGCGACAAGTGTGGGGAGCGTTGCCAGGTGTTGTTTCAGCTGTGTGAAGGCCTCTTCTGCCTCCGTAGTCCACCAGAAATCACCCTTTTTTATACACTTTTTGAGTGTTTTGAAAAGGGGTAATGATTTGTATGCTGACTTGGATAGGAATCTGTTAAGACCGGCCAACTTTCCGTTGAGAGATTGGACTTCCTTCAACGTGCGTGGTGAGGGAAGTTCAATGACAGCCTTAGTCTTTTCTGGACACGGTTTTATACCGTCCGGTTCTATCAGGTTTCCAAGGAACATGCCTTCATCCGCCGAAGGTACATTTTTTTGGATTCAACTTCATGTTGATCTCTCGGAGAGTTTTGAATGTTTCCTCAATATCGCGAACTAACTCATCTTCAGTATGGCTCTTTATGACCAAGTCATCAACATAAACCTCTAGGTTGCGGCCCACTTGTTTTTCGAAAGCATTATCTACTAAACGCTGATAGGTGGCGCCTGCATTCTTCAAGCCAAAGGGCATTTTTGTGTAACAGTAGACGCCTTGGCTTGTGTGAAAGGCCGTTTTTTCCTCGTCCTCCTTAGCCATCTGGATTTGATGATATCCTTTGTATGCATCGAGGAAACACTTTAATGGATACCCGCACAAAGACTCTATTTTCCAGTCTATCTCTGGTAATGGGTAGCAGTCTTGTGGACATGCTTTGTTAAGGTCGGTGAAGTCCACGCACATCCGCCAGCTACCATCGCTCTTCTTTACCATGACTGGGTTGGAAAGCCAGTCATGATAGTAGACTTCCCGCATAATTCCTGCCTCTACTAGCTTGTGTACCTCTGTCAGGATTGCCAGCGCGCGCTCTGGAGCCTGGTCGCGCTTCTTCTGGCGTATGGGTGAGTATCCTTGTCGGATTCTCAGTTTATGCTCTGTTATTGAGCGTGGTACCCCAGTTATGTGTTTTGGCTCCCATGCAAAAATGTCCAAGTTCTTTTGCAGGAGCGCACATACAGCTGCTCTGCCGTTGTCCGACAGTGACCCTCCGATGGATATTTCCTGTTCCGGGTATTCAGGGTGAATTGCGACCTGCAGATTTGGAGCTTTGGTTGCGCGTTGTTCTGGTATCGGTGTCGTTTCGCATGTAACCGTGTTACATTCTCTGTGCGTCATGGTGGCGCGGTAAACGAAGTCACCTGGTCTGAATGAAACACGGCGCACTTTAGCGTCATAGTATCCCTTCATCTTTGTCTTTGATTTTTCTTCCCGGATAGCTGCGCGTTCGCGCCGTTCTTCGAGCAGGTCTAAGTCGACATGTCTCTTGTCATCATTGGTTGCCACATTGATTTCCGTAGTGCGGATAGTTGGCATTCCGATTTCGGCTGGTATGACAGCTTCTGTCCCGTAGACTAGAGAGAAGGGAGTGTCTCCCGTGCTGGTTTTGATTGATGTGCGATGCGCCCACAAAACATGTGAAAGTTCTTCCACCCATCTTCCTTTGTGCTTGTCCAAACGTGCCTTAATTCCTTCACCCAGGCTTCGATTCGCACGTTCAACTAGGCCGTTGGTTTGTGGGTGTTTTACTGACGCAAAGTGTTGTGTGATGTTTAGCTTCTCGCACCAGTCCTTGAAAGGGTTGTCGCAGAATTGTTTCCCGTTGTCCGAGATAAGCTCACCAGGTAGACCAAAGCGGCATACAATGTTTTCCCAGACGAAGCGCTTTACCTGGTTGCCAGTGATTGTTACCACTACCTTTGCTTCGATCCACTTGGTGAAGTAGTCTATGGCAACTATGAGGAACTTTAAACCTCCTGCTGCAACAGGAAAAGGACCTGCAATGTCAATACCCCACTTGTGGAATGGCCATGGCGCCGTAATTGGTGTTAACTCCTGCTGTGGTTTGCGGGGAATGGGTTTGTGGACTTGGCAGTCGCTGCACTTTCTTATCAAATCCCGCGCATCGCGGTGCCTGGTGGGCCAATAATAGCCTGACCGTAAAGCGCGCGCCACTACTGACCGTGGTCCTGAATGCATGCTGCATGAACCTTCATGGATTTATCGCAGTACATAGTTTGCTTGTAAGGGACCAACACAGCGGAGCCATGGTTGCAAGAAAGAGAGTCGATATAGGATGTTGTCCCGAAGTTCGAACCTTTGCGCTGTGCGCCGTATCCTTCGGGCTTCTTGCTGCTCTTGGGGTAATACTCCCTTGCTTATGAATTCGACTATTGGTGTCATCCACGTAGGTCCGTCTTCCTCTATTACCGTGGATACTTCCATTTCTAAGATGGATTTGCTTTTCAATGTTTCCACCAACACCTGTTTGGATAGGTGCGCAAAGCTTGTGGATGCTATTTTGCTTAGTGCATCCGCCTTGCGGTTTTCCCATCTTGGAACCTGTTTGATGGTAAACCTGTCAAAGCTTTGAATTACTGCCTTGGTTTTTTCGAGGTATTGAATCATGTTTTCCTCCTTGGCTACATACTCGCCTAACACGTGGTTGGCTACCAGTCTGGAGTCTACATTCGCTTCCAGGTTGCGTACACCCATTCGAGATGCGATGCGTAGTCCCGCTAGTAAGGCTTCATACTCTGCCTCATTATTTGTCGCTGTGAATTCGAAACGCAGTGCGTAAGTGAATTCCATTCCTTCTGGGTTTGTGAGGATGAGGCCTGCTCCTGACCCATCCACGCATGAGGATCCATCTGTGAACAAGATCCATGGATCTGGTAGTTCCTCCGTGCGTGGTGCGGGTGCATCATCAGTGTCTGGCTTTTCGCTGATGAAATCAGCCAGTATCTGCCCTTTTATTGCAGTACGTGGTCTGTAGGTGATGTTATGCTCACCGAGTAACACACTCCATTTTTGCAGTCGTCCTGATGCATCAGGCTTGGAGATGATTTGCTTGATCGGTTGGTCTGTGATTACCGCTATTGGGTGCGCTTGGAAGTACCTGCGTAGCCGTTTAGCAGCAAACACCAATGCCAGAACTAATTTTTCCATGGCGCTATAGTTCATCTCCGTCTTTTTGAGCGCCTTGCTTACAAAATAGACAGGGGTTTGTACTGAATCCCTATCTGTTAGTAACACTGCGCTGACTGCTCCATCAGTTGCGGATAAATACATGATCAACTCTTCCCCTGGTCGGGGTGCGACAAGTGTGGGGAGCGTTGCCAGGTGTTGTTTCAGCTGTGTGAAGGCCTCTTCTGCCTCCGTAGTCCACCGGAAATCACCCTTTTTTATACACTTTTTGAGTGTTTTGAAAAGGGGTAATGATTTGTCTGCTGACTTGGATAGGAATCTGTTAAGACCGGCCAACTTTCCGTTGAGAGATTGGACTTCCTTCAACGTGCGCGGTGAGGGAAGTTCAATGACAGCCTTAGTCTTTTCTGGACACGGTTTTATACCGTCCGGTTCTATCAGGTATCCAAGGAACATGCCTTCAGTCGCGCCGAAGGTACATTTTTTTGGATTCAACTTCATGTTGATCTCTCGGAGAGTTTTGAATGTTTCCTCAATATCGCGAACTAACTCATCTTCAGTATGGCTCTTTATGACCAAGTCATCAACATAAACCTCTAGGTTGCGGCCCACCTGTTTTTCGAAAGCATTATCTACTAAACGCTGATAGGTGGCGCCTGCATTCTTTAAGCCAAAGGGCATTTTTGTGTAACAGTAGACGCCTTGGCTTGTGTGAAAGGTCGTTTTTTCCTCATCCTCCTTAGCCATCTGGATTTGATGATATCCTTTGTATGCATCGAGGAAACACTTTAATGGATACCCGCACAAAGACTCTATTTTCCAGTCTATCTCTGGTAATGGGTAGCAGTCTTGTGGACATGCTTTGTTAAGGTCGGTGAAGTCCACGCACATCCGCCAGCTACCATCGCTCTTCTTTACCATGACTGGGTTGGAAAGCCAGTCATGATAGTAGACTTCCCGCATAATTCCTGCCTCTACTAGCTTGTGTACCTCTGTCAGGATTGCCAGCGCGCGCTCTGGAGCCTGGTCGCGCTTCTTCTGGCGTATGGGTGAGTATCCTTGTCGGATTCTCAGTTTATGCTCTGTTATTGAGCGTGGTACCCCAGTTATGTGTTTTGGCTCCCATGCAAAAATGTCCAAGTTCTTTTGCAGGAGCGCACATACAGCTGCTCTGCCGTTGTCCGACAGTGACCCTCCGATGGATATTTCCTGTTCTGGGTATTCAGGGTGAATTGCGACCTGCAGATTTGGAGCTTTGGTTGCGCGTTGTTCTGGTATCGGTGTCGTTTCGCATGTAACCGTGTTACATTCTCTGTGCGTCATGGTGGCATTGTAAAGAGTAACAATACCACCTTCCACCGGGAATTTAAGCATCCCGTGCGCTGTAGACGGCACTGCGCGCATAGCTGATATCCCTGGTCTTCCGATAATGCCGTTGTATGGCGAGGGGGATTTGATCACCATGAATTCCATCCAGGCCGTTGCGGAGTGTTCCTCATTTCCAATGCTAACCAGTAGTCGTATTTGCCCCATAGGCCATATCTTTTCACCCGTAAAACCAGTTAGCGCCGTTCTGACCGGGCTTAACTGACTGCGTATTTCAGGCCGCAGTCGCTTGAAGCAGTGCTCATACATGATGTCCGCCGATGCTCCGCCATCAACGTACATGCGCTGGATGTCGTGGCCTCCCGCACTAATCTCAATGGTGAGTGGCTCTACCACTGCGTTGTCCGCAGTTAAGGTGGGAAAAGAGATTTTACTTCCTCGGGAGAACTCCTAGCTGACCTTCTGTCTAGTGACCCGTTGCCATGATTGTATCATGTAGATGGTGTCAGCCTTGTCCTTGGGTGTATCCTTCTTGTTTCCATTCTTCTGTTTGTCCTTTCCCTCCTTGATATTTTTGACCAAATGGTCCAATCTGCCCTCTTTAACCATTTTGTCAATGAGCTGGCGCAGTTGGACGCATTCATTAGTAGTATGGCCCTTCTGTGCGTGGTAGTCACAGTATCCATTTCCGGTGTGCCGATCCTCTGGAGTGCGCATTTGCGGTGGTCTTGGAAAGTTCGCACCTTCTGTTGCGAGTATTTCCTTAGGAGTCTTGGTCAGCGGGGTGTATCTGTCATTATCTCTTCCGCTTCCCTGACTGCGATAGCTCCTGTTGCGATTACTACCCCGGTCGGTGGATTGTCTCCCAGGTTGTTCCTGTGACCGATAGTTCGAGTAGTTTCTTTTGCTATCCGCCGCAGCGGCTTCTCCTTGGACAAAGGACCGAGAGCGTTTCATGAGTTCATCAAAGGTTTCGGGAATCTTGTCGTTCAACCTCTTGATGAGTTCCGGGTTATTTATCCCATTCATGAAACCAGAGATCTTTAGCACTTCATGGCATGCTTTAACTTGCATGCATTCATCTTTGAAACGTTCCATGAATGCGCTTGTAGATTCTCCCTGGCGCTGCTTTACCCTGGCTAGTTCGACAGGATTTTTAGCGCACTTCTTCCGCTGAGTAAAGTTTAGGCGAAACGCCTTTCTTAATTCCTCAAAGCCATTGATGCTTCGGCGTGGAAGCTTGCTGAACCAGTTCCGTGCATTTCCCACCAGCGTGGAGTTGAACATGTGGCACCATACAGGTTGTGGCCAATTTTCAATTGTAGCGGCTGATTCAAAAATTTTGAGGTGATCATCAGGGTCACCTGTTCCGTCATAGGTTTTTACGTTGGCAGGCATGCGCCTTCTTTTGTTCTCTGAGAAGTCACTGATGCGTCGGGTGAACGCATCCACCTTTTGACGGCGCCACGGGAGAGATATATCTTCATCCTCATGGTCATTATATCTACTTCTGGACTTCCAGTGTCCAGTTTCACTATCCTCGTTGTCCGAGGAATTTCCAGAGGACGAGTTTTCCCTCCTTCGGCGCTTGCGCCGACTGTCCTCAAAGTTTGTACTCGAAGGGCTTTTACTTGGGGAATATCACCGCCCAAGTCTATCATGTATTTTGAGACTACCAAGTCTGGTGTGGACACTGGTACGCCGTCCATCCTCTTCACTTCCTTCCAGATGCTGTGAGTTGGATGTCTCATCATCCTCAACTCTCCTCCCAATTCTGTTAAACACAGGGGGTCGGCGGTTGTCTCTACCGCGCTTCTCCTCCTGACGGCGCGGTGGTGAGGTTTCGTATTCCGAGTCAAAACTGAGTCGGGTTTGTAGGCTTCGACCCGACCTTTTTCTAGCTTCCTCTTGCATGAGGGCAGTCAAGGTTTCATAATTTTGGGATACGAAATCCCTTGGTGTTAATTCCGGTGCGACCCCTTCTAGAGCGAGGGTATTCGCTTCTGCCGCTGTGTCCTTGTTTTTATCCGGTGCATCTGGTGCTTTTGTCAAGTCAGTCTCTAGTACCGGTTGAAGGGGAGTGGTAAGAACAGTGCGCAGTGGATCCACTGTGCTGGTAGTGGTTGTGGTGGCCTGGGTTGTCCCCGAGCGCGGTTCCACCATAGGGTAGACCAAGTCCTGGCCTAATCCCTTGTTTTTGGCAGTACTGGTTGTCCCAGGAGTCTGCTTGGAAGCTGAGCCGGTGTGCAGCTTCTTTCCAGTAAGATCCGCTTGCGATCGCTGATTTCCATGCTTCGTCATTCTAGTCTTAGTTCTTAGTGAATGGTCCCACGGATGGCGCCACTTGTTGATACAAAAGTTGGGCGTTCCTTATTTGGGGCTCCGGCTCTCGTACCAATTGCTGATTGTTGCTTGAGACCTGCGCACTAAGAGACAGAAAACACCGTTAGGCTTACCGTGGGATTGTCTCCCACGATTATCCTCCGGCGTGAGAGTAAGTAATCGGTTTAGGGTTAAAGGAGAGTTAGGGTTTGTAAGTCGTACCTTTAACGAGGGATGTGATTCCCTTTATATATGCACGGAATCCTTGTTGGTTCCGTGTTCCTCAACCTTCGGCGTATCCCGCCTAAATCGGTTGGGAATGATTATCTCCTTGATTAAGAGATATCCTCTATCTATTCCGTAAATAGATTTGTACTTGGGCCTTCGTGGGCCTAAACGCTTATCAGCGTAGCCCAGTTCGTGCTGGGCTTGTCAGTATTGGGCTTTGGGCGGGTTCGTGACCCGGATATAGACTATACGTCATCGTATATAGTCTTGTTTTCTATAATCAACTAGAATTAAAATAAGTTTGAACTTTTCAGAGTCGCTCCTTTAATTATTGGTCTACTACATGAGGATATTTGGAACGATACAAGTTCTAATTAAAACGGGTAAAACTCAGAACTCTTAGCGCAGTATTCTTTAATCTACTAGCTGTATAATTGCGGAGACAATTTTATGTCAACTTTCGTTCGTACAGAAGTTGTCTTCAGATAGATAATACTAGATACTCACCCACCCCTCTTGGTCTCTTTGGTTCAAGGGTCCTATTCTAGCTGACAACTCTCTTATGAATAATATTTTTACAACGACTAAGTCTGTCCTTTTTTTAAAAAGATGTTTTCGAAAGGACTGAGATGCGTTTAATCACTAGATTCAAGTAAAGCGTTTGTTTTTTTTTTTAATTTTAAATTTGGCTCATATTTAGTTTCTTCAGCGGAATAATTGGTTTCAAAAGCCATTAATGTATTAACATTGAAATATTATTGATTAACTAAGTTAACCACGGAGTATTTGATAATTATAGAGCAAATAAGATAACTGGTAGTTTTGAGAGTACTTTTGCAATTGATGTATTTTGTTAATAATATGTTAATTATTGAAGTACTATTTTGATATTGGAAAATGATACTCATACCTAAAATGTATGCGTAAAAACATGCTTAACTACATGATCATTACATGTGTCAAAATCAATAGTAAAAATTAGGAGTGATAAAGTGTCAATGTGATGTGTCAAATGATTATTTGATTAGGCATACATTTAGGGAGGTGATACTCACACCATATTTTTTGATTAATGCACCACAAATTGTGCATTACATTATTGTACGGTACAAACTGGAATGCACAGATTGTGGTGCATTAATCAAAAAGTGTGGTGTAAGTATCAATTCCCATACATTTAGGCTTATATTTTAGGTCTCTCTATCATTGCTTTTTCATATTTTCATTAAATACGAGCAACTGCTAAGAGCATGGGGTGTCGTTATGTTGCTCCTCGCCGTTTCCTACGTGGCGGCTTCGCCACTTCATTTTGGCCCTCGCCACGACACCATCTCAACTCGCCAGTCATCTTCTCGTCGTTACAGCGACATGGTAAAAGACAAACCCCTTTAAAATCCAAACGTTGCATATTACCATTTAAAATCCAAACGTTGCAAATTTAAGAGGGTGGGTGGGGCCTAAATGAAAAGAAGTGAGTTAGTTGTGATTGTGGGTATTTTTAAGTGAGTGTGTTGGAGTGATGTGGCACACGTGGACCCCAAATGAAGAGAAGTGGGTTGCCCACGAGGCCACGACACCCATGCTCTAAATGAAGTTAGTTGACTATTTTGTAGTACAACTTGCAGAAGTTATAATAAATGAATAAATAATATAGTTTACAAGATTATCACTGTTTAGAGATGCTTTAATAAGAATGAGTCAAAATCGAAAGACCCATTCAATGATCAAACGACCAAGTTGCAGCGTTTGGAGACAAGTCAGTAGTAGTAGTTTGTACGAAGAAGGAACCAGGTCTTGGTAGCGATGTTCTTATAAGATCAGCCACTTCAAATTGTACTCAGCCAGTAATTGATCACCCTTCCCCAACCAATACCCCCAAAACCGAAGAACACTCGATACATAAAAGAAAACATGCATTTACAAATACTGCTAGCACTAATAGCAGTGGCATCATTGGGGTCAGCAAGTGCTCAAAATACTTCACATTGTGAAAGATCATGTGGCAATGTGACTATTACATACCCTTTTGGATCAGGTGAGGGATGCTACTACAGTCCTGATTTCCTCGTAACTTGTAATCGGTCTCTTGACGGGCCTACACCTTTCTATGGATACAGTTCAGGCAATGTTGTTATCACAAATATGTCAACTAGCACGAGTGAGATGGAGATTATGGCGTTTGTATCCCATGATTGCTATGATAGCTCTGGTAAATACATATCCAACGGTTCAGTTGATTCAACATTAACGTTGAGGAGTTTCCGAATATCAACAAAGAACAGGTTTGTCGCCATTGGGTGTGACACCTTCGCAAGTATTAAAGGAAAAATAGGAAATGAGTCTGGTAGTACTGGATGCCGTTCTCAATGTGATAGTAACAGACGCATCACAAATGGATCTTGCTCGGGACTGGGATGTTGTGAAGTAGCTATCCCAGAAGGAATGAGCACTTTTGAGTTGGCAGCACGTAGCTTCAATAACCATACCAATATAGCGGACTTCAACCCGTGTAGCCATGCTTTTGTCGTTAACAAAGAGAAGTTCAACTTTTCTTCTATAAATCTGCTCGATTTTAGAAGTCAAAGGAGGATGCCAATGTTACTTGACTGGGCAATTGGAAACGATAGTTGTGACGTAGCAAAACTTAATACAAATACAAATTTCTTGTGCAAAGGAAACAGTGAATGTGATCAAGATTATGGAGGTACTGGGTATCGATGCCGTTGCAAAAAAGGTTATGAAGGCAATCCTTATGAGAGTTGTACGAGTAAGTGTTAATTCGATGTTTGAGTTGTTTCTGAATTCCTTATTTTCCCTTAATGAGTGTGATCAAAATAATGGTAATTGCATACATAAAAATAACTAATGCTTGACAGTTAATTTTCTGACTACTATATATATACAGATATTGATGAGTGTGCACGTCCAGATCATGGTTGCCTACATCACTGTGCTGATATTCCAGGAAACTATACATGTTCTTGTCGAAGGGGTTACTCTGGAGATGGCAGGAAAGGTGGATCCGGTTGCACTGCAGAACGATCACTTCTTATAGAGATAGCCATATGTAAGTAAAGTCAATATTTTCTTAAAGATAACTTCAATAAGATCGACTTATGTTTAATTTTGGCCCATATGATGTGATTAGTTTTGGTCATTCGTACATAACCACATGACCGGTTGACCAAGTAAATATGTTTAAGTTAGCACTTAGCAGCTAATGTGGATTTCTATTGTTGTATTGTACTCCCTCCGTCTCAAAATATAAGTCCATTTTGACTTTTACAAAATCTTTTTATTCAAACTTTGACCTTAATTATATTTTTTCGTGTTATATAATACTTGATGCAAAATATAAAAATAGACTTGTGTTTTAAATGCATTTTCATTTTTATACTTTTCGTCAGGTATTATATAACACGAAAAAAAATAATTAAGGTCAAAGTGGGAAAGAAAAGACTTTGAAAAATAAAAAATGGACTTATATTTTGAGACGGAGAAGCTATTTTATATTTGATCTTGTTCTAAAAATGCATCCTTTCACATATGCGATCACAATTTTTACCGGGTTAAACAATCAGGGGGTTACTAAATGTGCGATATAAAAGTACAAACAAAACAAGTGAAAGTGACTCATTTGGGCAAAGCCTCATGTCAATGATTCTGATTCATACAGGACACATAAGTGAAAGTGCGTTTGTATTCTATGAAACTTTTTATGGTTATGCTGAAACACTGTGAACAATAGAATAAAATGGTTTTTTTTTTTTTTTTTTTTTGTTGCAGCTACCTCAGCCACTGCTGTATTTATTCTTATATTTGTGACCTGGCTGTACTTGGGACTCAAGAAGCGTAGGCTTATGATTCTTCGAGAAAAATTCTTTAGGCAAAACGGTGGAATAATGCTGCAGCAACGAATATCTAGCGATGGATGTTCTCATGACCAGGCGAAAGTCTTCACAGCAGAGGAGCTTAAGCGGGCAACAAATAACTATGATGAAAGAAGGATTATTGGCAGGGGTGGATATGGCACAGTGTATAAAGGAGTTCTATCTGATAACAAAATAGTTGCCATAAAGAAGTCCAAATTAGCAGATCAGAGTGAATCCCAGATAGAACAATTTATTAATGAAGTAGTTATACTTTCGCAAATCAATCACAGAAATGTGGTGAAACTGATTGGATGTTGCCTGGAAACTGAAGTCCCGTTATTGGTCTATGAATTCATTCCAAATGGCACACTTTCTGATCACATCCACAACGAAAGCAAGTCACTGGCTATTACTTGGGACATCCGACTCAGAATAGCAACAGAGACGGCTGGAGCACTTTCATATTTACACTCTGCAGCGTCTATCCCAATCATCCATCGAGATGTCAAGCCAATGAATATACTTTTGGATGATAGTTATATAGCAAAAGTAGCTGATTTTGGAGCTTCTAGGCTAATTCCAATGGATCAGCTTGAGTTGGCCACTATAGTACAAGGAACACTAGGTTACTTGGATCCTGAATACATGCACACGAGTCAGCTAACTGATAAGAGCGATGTTTATAGTTTCGGAGTAGTACTCGTGGAACTTTTTACTGGAAAGAAGGTTCTTAGCTTTGATAGGCCAGAGAACGAAAGGAACCTAGCTATGCTTTTCTTGTCTTCATTAAAAGAGGGGAGACTATTACAAGTTCTTGATGAACAACTGCAGTTGAATGAAGTTCCTAATGAGATCATTCAAGTATCAAGGCTTGCAGAAAGATGTTTACGCCTTAACGGAGACGAAAGGCCTACAATGAAGGAAGTGGCATTGGAGCTGGAAGGAATATTGGCATCAATGGTACAAAAGCATCCATGGGTGCAAAGTACTTCACATGAAGAAGAGACGGAGTATTTGCTTAGAAAGCCGATGGAAGACTATGGATACCCAGACAATGCCAACACGGGCTCATCTACTTTTGACAGCATGAGTAATAATACCATAGAACTGATTGCTAGTGGTAGGTAATGGTCGTTGCAGTTGCAGACACAGTTATGTAAAAGGAATACCGACCAGAGGAAGCATAACTTTGCTTATTAATGATTACAACTTGATTTTAACGTATGTAACTTTTATTTATTTTGACATGCTACCTATATAAATTCTTTCGCATAAAGTTTTCTTGTCTTGCTCCAGTTTTCTGTTTCAGTTTGGACATAAAATGTTTGATTTCTACCAAGTTCAGTGTAGTATGTTGAGTACAAAAACAACAGTGACACACAAAACGTGTCACTGTACTTTAATGACATTTCTGAAAAATTGTGAGTGTAGTAATATTTTCGGGATTTTATGTATTAAAACTTCTTACTCTCATTTTGTGTCACCGTATATAGGTATTTACATTCCTTGCACTTGTTTAATCAATGTGTATGTGAGAAACAAGAGAGAATTTTGTGACTAAATGATTAGTTGAGTGATTTTTCAGTTTTGAAATATCTCACCCAAACTTAGTAGTCGAGTATATCGTTTTAATTATTTTAGAAATGGAAAACAGGTGTTCTACATGCAAATAACCCAAAAGATTAAATGAAAATTTGGTGGAAAAACACAATGAAAAAACAGCGGGAATAGGTAAGCTGTTGTTGTTTCAATTTTCTTAACCACCAACTCAGCTTATAAACAGTGTGGCTCAAGCCTCCGGCTCCCCAATACACGCGGCACAACTTCCTCCTTCTAGCAACTATCCCTAATTTTGAGGCTAAGATAGGTAAAGAATTGAAGAAAGATGACAAATCCGCCATTGCTGCAAATTTAGTAAACAGATTTTGACCCTACTCGACTTGTGTATAGGCAGTGAGTATCGAGATGATTAGAAAACAAAGAAAAAAACCACAATTAACATTTTTCAGAACATTCAAACCATACTTTTATCTCAAATTGATCCAATATTATAATAAGCATCAAATTTTTTTAACAAATACGCAATGCGAAACCCATAAACATAATCTCACTAAAAAATACCAAAAAAAAAAAGTAATAATAACTATATACGCAATAAACAAAATTTTGAAATCATTTATAGAATATTAAAAGATGGAACATCAAGAGTGTTACATGGAAAACATAAATTATGTAAAAATCAATCTTTGCCCTAAACTGATTATGTATATTAAGGGTAAATCTTACCTAAAAATTGTAAATAACTAAAACCGCTCATTCACACCATCGGATTGTTTGTGTTTAATTGCAAGTGTGTGAAAGAAAAATTAAAGAAAAAAAAAATAGACTTAAATGTTGGAAGTGATGAGAGAAAGATATAAGAGTTAGGTTTTGATTGTGTTTGGTGCGGTGGACTGTGTATCCAAAAAACACGTACCCCTCATGAATAGTATCTGCTTGGCTGACATGTCAACAAAGTGGCTCAAGCTTCCGGCTCCACAGTACATGCGGCTCATCCTCCTCCTTCCAGCCACCCTCTCCTGCCGGTGGCTTCGGAGTAGTGCGGCACCTCATTTTTAATTTGCCAAATGTATATAAGTATAATGATTGATTTCTTGTAGCGCGGCCTAATCGATGCTATAATTCTCTCAAAATCCTAAAATGTAGACGGTGGGATTCATCCCTATCTTGTGAAATAACAATAGGAAAGTTTGCAAAACTTTGATCCAGTACGACACTTATTTCTAAATTGAACCAATTTTGTGTACTTTAATATATTAAATACATATGTTTTGTGTGTTGTTACTACGTTTTGTTGGTGTTTAAAGGTTTTTATAAAACATTTTTATATATATTAACATATATGACAATCAAACATATTAAATCTAGTGAGCGGAAGCATATAAAACACCACCTCGGATCATATGATTTATACAATTAATCAAGTAAATAAATAAGAGACACCAACCTTATTTGCTCGATATGATCAAGAAACAATAACCAATATGTGGCTATTCTCTACGTTTAATCCACACTACACGTTCACCAATACTCTTAGAATGCTAGTTGTAACACCCGATTTGAATACACTTTAATGTGTTTACTTGCAATGCAAGAAACAAAACTCGAAACCCTTGTGGGTTTGTGTTTGTTGACCGACCAAGAGGGAAAGGGAGGAGAGATTTTGTGTGTTAATGATGACAGAAATTTTTCAAAACTGAATAAGTTTTACAATCCTTCTAGGCAGTATATCTAATTGTTGCAGTGTAGTATAGGCAAAACACGGGAGATTAATCGTTTTCTAGGGGAATAGTGTGGTAGGTTCGAAATGTATGACAAAATAAGCCTAAGGGTTGAAAGAAGATTATTTTTTGTATTTTATGTTTATTTGAAAGCAAGTAAAATCTCGGGTATTGGAAGAGGTTTGTTTTAAACTACTAATTAAATTAAAAACAAAATTAATGACAAGAAAAGTAAATTAGTGAACTTTGTTAATACAAATAACATCTAAAAACCTTATTTGTTTTCTCTACATTTTGATAATAACAAAACACAAAAACATTCTACGTAAAAGTTTACGTAAACAAAGTTTCTAGTCGTAAAACTCCATCGTAACACCATAATCACCAAAGGTATGAATAATGAACATTAAACATAGTAAATGATCAAAGAAATATTTTTTCATAAATGTGACACAAACATTTTATACAAAGTTTATTTTACAAATTATATTCTAATTTTAAAAAAATGTTTTAATCAAAATAAATAATTTGAATTTAAAAAATCTAGTTCCCCCAATCAATAATCACCTTCACCAGATTTTAACTTCCATACAAACAGAGAAAAAACAAAGCGTGGGGACGGTACCTTTATCTCTTACGGTACCTTTAAATATTTAAGGGTACCGTCCACCCGTTGAACGTCCAGATTTTCCTGGCCTATAAATAGCAGCTCAAATCTCATATTTTTACCAACCTTTTGGCATTGATTTTTTTTGTTATCATTTCACACACTCTAGCTTCATTTCTTTGATCATAAACTTAGTTTAACCTCATTCATTAGTGATCCAATCCTTTTTTCATCTCAAGTGCAATAGTAGAATACTTACATTCATCAAGTTATCAAGAATCTTAGTGTAGTAAGATCATAAGTAATATTGGTTCATTTCTTGTTGTACTTCAGCATACATCAAGATCATCATCTTTATTCTTGAGTAGTTGTGTTATTGAATAGATTGAGTTGGTTGTGAGTTGTGTAGTTTGTGAGTGGTTGGGTAGATTGTATCAAGATTGGGTGGATCTCGTATGTTGTGTAGTTGTTGTGTTGATTGTGTCAGGGTCGGGAGGATCCTGTGAGTTGTGTAGTGTGATTGGGTTATTCGTGTGGTAGATTGGTTCTAGCTAAGATTATAACTCGACATCTAGCTTAGTGTCAGAAATTGGGATAAGCAATGTCTACGGTTATCTCCGCCTAAAGGGAGTTTTTCAACATAGTGAAGTCAACTCTCGAGTTGTACTCGAGGAGTGGAGTAGGGCGAAGAGGAGCTTTACTGAACCACTATAAATCACCGTGTCATCCTTCTAACTCTTTAATTTTACTTTACTTTCATTATTTCGTAGTTAATAGTTGATATAGTAGTGTTGAGTATTGATATTGTTGTCGATTGATTTCACATAACACAGAATCTAAAGTTTCCAAAAATGTAATATTTTAAACGATAAATTGGTAAAACTATTCAACCCCCTTTCCTGTTTTCCACAATTGGTACAAGAGCCACGTCAAACAAGATTTTCTAAAATATATTGTATTTTAAAACTTGAATCGATCTATGGATTTTGACAAATATCAAGAAGGGAAATCTATGCAAAGACCACCACTTTTGAAACTGATTGTTTTATCTATTGGAAAATAAGATTAGAAACGTATGTGAAATCAAAAGATCTTGATCTTTAGTATGTCATTACCGAGGGTGACTTTCAACCAATTGAAAAGAACCCAAAAACTGAAAGAGATGAAATAGTTCCTCACGAAAGACAAGTGATAATCTTATAAAGAAACTAGCAAAAAATGATGAGGCTAAAATGGTAATTTATAATGCTTTGCAGAAAAAGAAATTTGAAAGAATCTTTATGTGTAATATGGGAAACATAAATTTGGAAAACTTGGTTAGTCACTCATCAAAGTAATAGTCAAGTCAAAGAAAACAAGATTGATTTACTAGTGCAACAATATGAACAATTTACTATTCCCGAAGATGAAACAATAGGTAGTTCATTTGATAGATTTAATAATATTATCACTAATCTTAAAACTCTTGGTGAAGGTTACTCTAGCAAGAATTACGTTAGGAAGTATCTTAAAGCTCTACATCCTAAATTGAGAGCTAAGGTTACCACAATTGAGAACTCATCGGAAACTTAAAGGTTCACGAAATGATAATCAAGAAAGACTCCGATATAGTTAATGTAAATGGAGAGAAAGTTAGATCTCTCGCCTTAAAAGCTAAATAGGAGTCTAGTGATAACGAATCCTTAACCTCCAAAAGTGAAGATGAAGAATACGCAATGGCGGTTAGATATTTTAAGAAGTTCTTTAGGAGAAGAGGTAGATATGTTATACATCTAAGAGATGAAGAGAAGTCATTCCAAAAGAACCGGGATGACAAGAAAGTTAAAGGAGATAAGAAATTTTTTAAATGCAGAGATCCGAATCACTTCATTGGAAAATGTTCTAAACCACCGAGAAGCAACAACCAAAAGGTGTTTGTCATAGGTTCTTGGAGTGATAGTGGTGAGGAAAATGAAGAGAAGCCCAATGATGAAACATGTCTTATGGCACACGCGTCAAACGAGGTACATTCCGACTCTTCTTATTATAGTGATGATGCATCTTCAATAGATAATGAAACATTAAAAGATGAATATAGTTATCTATGTGAAGCTGGTCTAAAGTTAGTAACTAAAAATAAAATTCTAAAAATTGCTCAAACTAGGTTAGAAAAAGAAATGAGCGAATTAAACGAAAGAGTTAAGAAACTTGGAAGAAACAAAGAAATAGATGTCGGATGTACGACATGTGAAAATCTAAGAACAGAAAATGAGAGACTTAAAGATGAAGCAAATAGATTTTCAAGGTTTGAGAAGAGTACTTAATATCTAAAAGAGATATTGGGTGTTCAAATGATATTCGGTGACAAAACGGGATTAGGGTTTAACATAAAGGAAAATTTAAACAATGGAATTAAAGAAGTAAAGTTTGTTAAACAATCAAAAGCGAAAAAGTACCAGACGGTACTATTAATTGTACCGACGGTACCTTTATAAATAAGGGTACCGTGGTACCGTCTGTGTCGGGAAAAAGCTTAGCTTCAAAATTAAAATATGATATAAATTCTAGAACTGAGTTTGTCATTGTAGCTAAAAGAAAGTTCCAGTAGCTAGTAAAGAAGAGGTTAAACAATTCTACAAAACCTCTTTGAAACCTGGAATTGGATTTGCAAACCCTCTTCTTAAACTCGGTCTAAAACACCACAACCAAGAACTAAGTTTAGAGGACAAAGTTATCCAAACAACCTTCTCGTAAATTGAAATAATATTCAACAGGGTTACTTACCTTGGGGAATTTGTCCACCATTTCAACATACCAACCAAATGCAACAAATGCAAGGGATGTTTAATACTAACAACTTTGGACCCATCAGATATTCGGGACCGAATGTTTGAGTCTCTATGTGATATAAATAGATATGCTTGGGAATTGACTTGGAGCCCGACGAATGGGTCAAAGGTAGTGGATGCATGAGGCATATGACGAGAAATAGAAGTCTCTCCTCTTCGTACAAAGCATACAACGGAGGTAACGTCACTTTTTCTAGTAACCCAAGAAGAAACATAATAGGAAAAGGTACGATTTCTCACAACACCCTCACTATTAATAATGTTGAACATGTAGACAACTTAGGATTTAATTTGCTTAGCGTAAGTCAAATATGTGATAACAAGTGTAAGGTAATATTTTTCGAGGACGGTAGTGAAATAACTAAGGATGGTAAAACTATAGGTAGAGGAACTAGGAAAAGCGGCTTGTATGTGATGAATTAGGAAACAAGCCGAGAGAAAAACTTTGGGTAGCAACCATAGAGGAAAATTGCACATTATGGCATATGAGATTAGGACATGAAAATATGCGCTTAATCCAATCATTAGCCTCAAAGGAATTAGTTAGAAATCTACGTAAGCTTAAGTTTGATCAACACTTGTAAAGTAGGGAAATAAGCTCATGCAAGTCACAAGGCTAAGAATGTAGTATCAACATCTAGATGCCTAGAACTTACACATGGATCTTTTCACTCCATCTACCGTACGGAGTTACGGAGGAAACCTATACACCTTAGTTATAGTAGATGACTATTCTAGGTATACTTGGACAAAATTTCTTAAGATAAAATCTGAGGGTTTTGAGCAATTCGAAATATTCTGTAAAAAAGTCCAAAACCAATTAGGTTTTTCAATAGTCTAAACTAGGATGGATCATGGATGAGAATTTTACAATAAATTACAATTTGGAGCTTATTGTGACACTGTTGGGATCACCCATAATTTCTCAGCTCCTCATACTCCACAATAAAATTTCGTAGTAGAAAGAAAACTGCACTCTCCAAGAAATGAGTAGAACTATGTTAAACGAACAATCTATACCGCAAACGTTTTGGTGAAATGCAGTAGACACCTCAAATTGCATTCTTAATAGTATATTAATTAGACCAATCTTAGTGATGACGTACCCTCCGATCAGGTCGAAGGACCCCCCTTCGGCCTCAGTCGAATTTGCATTACGAAGACCCAAGTCTTTCTTCATAAGTCATTGGTGGCGTAAAACCATTCATCATTGACATGGTTACCAGTTGGGAATCCGCTAGCCGAAGGCCTATGCCCTTCGGTGTCTTCTCTTGAAGATGCCAAGACAAAGAAGAACCTTTACTTGGTCTTCCTTTACGTTCCCACTATTTCCTTAGCTTCCCCGCCAAGTCCGAGATAGTGGGGATGAAGCCCTAGCGGTTACCACAAATCAGGGGACTCCCCCCATGATCTCCTAAACGTATGGTAACACTCTCCAAGCTATTTTCATCACCTATAAATAGGTTGGACGAGTCATTTCAATGGTATGTTCACTTAACACAGTATTTCACATACATCATATGATTTACAACTCATATCACATACTTACTCTCACGCCGGAGGTGGTTCGCAGGGCCCAACCCCTGCGCAATCAATTAACGAAGTGTCTACTATTTCTTATTGCAGATTGGCTACAAGTTTGGCACAAGCATATCACCCTTCATACCCTTCAATCACCATCGAAGGCCTGGTCGTACAAATTATTTTACAATCAGTGGCGCCATCCGTGGGACTCGCTACTATTGGTCTCGTTATTCCAAAGTTACACCCAGTCAATCACTCTCACTAGTTTTACGGCATGAATCAAGGAAGAGAAGATACACCCCCTCCGGGTTTCTCGACCTTGACACCAATCCCAGTCAATGATCCTAACAACCTTCCCAATATAACCGCATCCACTTTTACCACACGATCTCACCCTGAAATAACTCCCAACAACCATGCTTCAACCTCAGTTAACCCTGAACCGGTAATTAGTCCAGCGTTTGTCGAAGCTAACATCGAAGCATTAGAATCTTTACTAAGGGCTCGAAGGAGGCAAGCTCGGAATGTGGAGATGCGTAGGGAGTTAGAATACTCAAGCGATGAATATGACGAAGAGTTGGAGATGGAGACTAGGCCCTTGGCTCCTGGGGCTACACGCTCAGTGCTAAGGATAGGGTCTCCGAGCAGTCGAAGGCCTAGTGGAAGGTCGGTTGGTTTTGAAGACGTTCCGGAGAGGGCTCCGACTAGACGGGAAGGCACGATAGAAGGCTCCAATGGAAGGAGTCACCGAAGGGATGCTACGGAGGTTAATTTGCCACCACTTTTGGCGGCTCATCTGGGAAGAACTGAGGCAGGGGTTCCGTTGCAGCCTTCTCACGCATCCGGCGTGGAAGGCAATCCATCTCAAATGAATGGGGGAGGAAATTGTTGGGATATGAAAGTGCTGAAGATATCAAAGTATTGAAGATATCAAAGTACTGTAAGCTGCAAAGTACTGGAAGAAGTTAAAGACTCAAAGTACTGTTAAAGACAAAGTCAAAGTACTGCAATATGAAGTCAAAGTACTGCAAGAACAAAAGAACTGTTATATTTGTTTATGGAAAGAATTGTATTCTATGTTTAGATTACTTGTCGTACAAGGTTATCAATTGTAAACCGACTAGGATATCCTTGAGCCTATAAAAGGACTCCTAGATTGGCATTAGAGGTACGATTTCAGAAAAAGAGTTTTAGAGTTTACGAATTAGTGTTTTAGAGAAAAGTTCGATTATCTTAGAGTTGTATTAGAGTATCTGCATAATAAGCAGATTTAGAGTTTATAATAAAAGGTTATTCTTCTTAGCTTTGTTAAGTAAATTCGGCGTACTTAATAAAGATTGCTCAGTGTTTCTTTGTTAATAACTTAGGATTTATCCGAGGTTATTAAACCTTAACAAGCTAGTTAAGATAGTTTGATTAAAGTATATCGATCCAACAAGTGGTATCAGAGCTTGTGTGGAAACTCTGACTAGGAAGAGACCCTACTTCAACTATATTCAAGATGTCGACTGAAGCTGTTCCACCACCCTCAATCACCTCACTCAGAATTCCAATAATCAAGAAGGGAGAATATGATCTCTGGTGCATAAAGATGAGGCAGTACATTGCCATTACAGACCATGCTCTTTGAAATGTTATTGTGAATGGGAATGAAGTTGTAGCAGACCCCATTGATATTCCTGGACAACCAAAGGCACCTAAACCAGTATTACCAGAAGCAACCTTAAGGAATCAAGAGAAGGCACTCAATATTCTCTTATCTGCCATTCCCGATGGTCATCTTCTCAAATTTCATGATGCTAAAGATGCTAAGCAGCTCTGGGCTGCTCTCAAGACCAGATTTGGAGGGAATGAAGCCTCTAAAAAGATGCACAGAAATTTGCTAAAGCAACAGTTTGAAACTTTCACAGTTGGTGAAAGAGAGAGTCTTGATGCTGCATATGATAGGTTTCAGAATCTACTGAACATGGTGGAGCTATACAAGGCGAAGTATCGTTGAAGATGCTAATTTGAAATTTCTAAGGAGTTTGCCATCTTCATGGCATGTGATTGCTACAATGATCAGAGGACAACAAGGTTTGGATGTCATGGACTTTGATGATCTATATCATCAACTTAAGGTGTATGAGCATGAGATGAGTGGTCAAACAAGTTCTAAGTCTTACAGTATTGCTTTTCTATCATCTGAAAAGAAGGCCAGTACTTCCAAAAGTACTGCTTCTCCTCAAAGTACTGTTTCTCAAAGTACTGCTGTCTATACTGTGACAATCCGTACTTTCAGGTCATTTCTCGACACAATTCATGTCTCATTATTTCAACATTTATAGTAAACTTGGTTTACTTGTTTCAAATTCGCGTAACCTTGGAGGTTTAGCGGCGAATTCATGATCATGACATCACGTACATTTCATATGGACTATGATTAGTCTACATTTCATTGACATCATGTGCATCTCATTAGTTCATTCACGACATTTCATTTCACCTTCAACGCGTAATTTTTATATTTAATAATCTTTATCGCGTGAGTTATTATTTTTAACATTTATCCCGTTACTTTCAAAAATGATCCCGACATATTTTTAAACTTACATTTAGTTATAAAAACTATATTTTTAGTTTACCTAGTGTTTTAAATTTATTTGGTACATTATTCGTTAAAGTTAAATTATTACGTCGTTTTTCTTAAAAATTATACGATAATTTTTATATCACTCAAATTTCACAAGGAAAGTATTTTTACAATTTTTATCATCTCAATACATTCTATTTTGAACTATTAAAAACTTACTTGTACATTTTCTACATTCTACTTACCTTTTCTTACAAAATTACACAAATGTTAAACAAATTTATACAAGTAACAATTTAAAAAAAAAAAAAAATTATTTTGGAGAGACAACCTCCCCTAAAAACCGGCCATAGGGGAGGGTGTGTCTTAAATGTTGGTATGGTTCATGTCTAATAATTTCATTCACCTCAAAAGTCTTACACTCAAAGTTATTTCTCACACATTACATTTTATCAAGGTGTTAAAAATTTTATTTCTCTCTTCTTCTTGGCTTCAAGAACCGGCCACAACAACAAGAACCAAGGGATCAAAAATTTTCATCAAGTTCAAGAGTGTTTACAACCTAGTATATATCCTTTATATGGTTTTGAAATAAAAACCAAGGATATTTAAGTTAATCCTTGTTACTTTCACCTCTTCATTATCACTAGTAAGCATGTTCTTATCATTTTCAAGTTTCCTTTTCATTTTCATATGTTTCTTTTCATTTTTGGAGCTTATATGCATGATATGTGATTTATACCATTTTATTTCATGATTTTAGAGTATATATATATATATGGTCATCCTATAATTATCCCCTTGGTTTTGGTTGGTCTTGATGGTGATTAGGAACCCATGACACCCTAAGAAGGTGTATGGTAGGATTAGATTAGTTTTGGAGTTGATTTGAAGGGATTAGAATAGGTTTTGTCCGAGAAAAACTATTTTCGATAACTATATATTTATGTTCTGTCCTTAATTCGAATTTCTGGAAAATCCGACAGTGGGTACTAAACTTTGGCCTTGATTTTTAGAAAATATACTTTAAAACGAATCCGTGGCCGCTTGAACGGATAAAAACGGACTTATAACGAAAAAGTTATGGATTTTACAAGTTTGACGACGAAATATATTATTTTCTGAAATTTCAGCATGCAGTTTTTAGTTTGTTCGGGTCAAAAACGAGCCTTAAGCTTCACAAATTATTTCGACTTGTCAAAAATATATTAGTATACTTTGATACGAAGCTAAGGACGTATAAAACGTAGAAAACGGATTTGAAACGACAAAGATATGCACTTTTTCATAAACTTGCCGTAACTAATTTTCTGCACACAATTAGCCAAAACCACCATCTTTAACCCTTATTATCTTTATGATCGAGACCTTTTGGACGAAAACTCCTGAACTGAAACTTTTAGATATCGATACAAACTTTCCAAAACAGTCGAGTTCGTTCTCTAACGATCGACGTACACCATTTTACGACTAGTTTTCCAAAGCCATTTTTGGTAATTTCATGATTTTTCCGACGACATTGTTTTGCGACGAAAAGTGGTAATTTCTCTAAAAATCATTATAAAACCATTGTAGGATGACATTTTGACGTAAAAACATGTAAATTGATTTTTGATTGGTCAAGACGTCAAAAGAGTATTTTTCGACGTCGAGTAATATTTTTCAAAACTCGTAAATGGTATAAATAACATATCAAGTGCATGCATAACATTACATTGCAACTCATGACATATCATATCATTGATAATAGGTCCCGGTTAACGCATCACATTAAACCTCGGTGTACTCACTTTTGCCATTATTCCAGATTATCCAAGTGAGTTTTCATAGCCCCGTTTTTACATGCTTTCGATTATTTTCAAACCCACGGGGGAGAATACATTGCACTACAATTTTCTTTGTACGATACCAAGTATGTTAAATTCATTACATTGCTTAAGTTACCGCATTTGCCAATTTGAAAGTCCCCATTTCTTGAACATGAACCGTTAATCTTTGAAGCGAGGATGAGTGGATAGATCTATCGAGGGTGACGCCTCCATCCGGGTTGGTGAATCCCAACCAGGAAAACGGATGCATTTCATTTGATTTCATTACAGAGTTGTCTGGCAAACACTCTGCAGGGGCATACATGATTGAACAGTCTAGTTTCGGGGTCATGGGCTTAGAGCAATTGTAACATTATTTTTACGTGACTTGATGGTCATGCATGATAGATACTTGTGTAGTCTTATAAAACATTTACATAAACCTATGATTTCTCACCAACATTATTGTTGACCGTTTTAAGCAATGTATTTTCAGTGTAACGAGGCATTATCATCATGACATGGTTTAGGGACCTACATTTTGAGTCGCGGCGTCGACTTACATTATGTACATTATGGCTCTTTATTTCAAAACATCGTTTGGATTTGTATTATATTTGTATTTCCGCAAACTTTGTAAACCTTTTGGGACCGATGTTGTACTCTGCATGTTTTTATTATAATATCCAACGATGTGTTTTTAAACGGCACTTTAGGTCGTTCAATATAACTGTGATGTGGTGCTATGACAGTCAATCCCCCTGGAATTCCATTCCGCTGCAAAACAGGTAAATTGGGGTGTGACAGATTGGTACCAGAGCTACAATTATAGAGAACTAGGTTGCATCATTGACCCTAGACTATAGCTACATTATCATAGCATCTCATCATTTCATCATAGTGCATATTCATGTTTATCATGCGGATTCACTTACACTTTATTCGAGATTATTTACTTTTATTTCACATCGGTTGTCACAGACATGTCTTCAGATTCACATCCCATCACCATATCATCGAACTCTAGCTCGGATGATGTCCCACTAACCCCATCATGGATGATGTTGCATCACATTCCACTGAGATCGTATCTTCTATTGGATCCACTCCAGTCTTTCCACCTATCATGACCGACACTGAGACCGAACCCTTCGAGGAGGGCGAGGTTGCACCCACTCCTCACGTTAGCCCAGCTCACGATCCACCAGCACCACTGCTAGCACCATCATCACCATCTCCATCATATTTTCTTAGAGATCCTTTACCTACGACAGACTTGCCGCCCAAAAAGCGTGCTCGTTTTGATATCCCTACACCAGCATCGACTGAGCCCGAGCCACCCGCTAGATTTGAGTTAGGTGAGAGTTCTAGGGCAGCTGCTGCTCGACAGCCTTCTACCGAGGCATTAGGAGCCCGTATTGATAGTCAGCAGATCCAGATTGATAGTTTGACACGACAGTTGGAGGAGTTGTCGGTAGATAGGATTGAACCCATCGCTGAGGAGGTCGAGGGTTTGATATTAGGCGTGGTTTGTATTGACTTATCTCATCGAGTATTCAGCATAGGCGTTAGAGGACAGGAGAGTATTGCTTCTTTGCAGGTACAGGTTGATGAGTTGAGGAGTTTGGTGGATAGTTTGACGACTCAGGTTCGTGATCTTCAGGATCGAGCCGGCGGAGCACCATGAGGTGCCTTATGTAGACTTTGTCATGTATAGTTTTGACCATTATTATCCTAGTCACGGGGTGTGTGACGTAGTTTAAAGAACTTGTTGTATTTTGGTTGTTGTACAAACAAATGTATCAAGTATTGACTCTACTATGTAGGAATGGTTATTATTATCTATGATATCGGTCCATGTAGGCCGAAATTTTCATGTATATTATCCACGTGTGTTGTGATTATATTTGTGATATTTCGTTATTGTTCCGTTGTGATTCCATTTATCTTTATGCATGATGTGGTTGTGGATATATTTGTATGATGGTTGTTTCTACTTACGAGTTCTCATGATTGTTTCATCTTGTGATTTTGAAGAGTTATGGCGCCTAAGAAAGCTACACCGGAAATGACCCAAGCAGAAATTCAAAAGTTGGTGAATGATAGCATTGCTAATACTCTAAGAGTCGAAAGGAAACAGTGGTCTGCTGAAGCCGCTAGGCTAGCTACTGCTACTGGTAATGCCGGAGGATCTGGGGTTAAGAAATGTTCGTACAAAGATTTCAAGAGTGGTGAACCCACTAAGTTTCGAGGTACCGAGGGAGCTACTGCAATGGTACGATGGTTTGAGAAATTGGAATCGGTGTTTTTTGCTTTGTAACGGGTCCGGATGACAGTAGGTCAAATTTACTACGAGCACTTTACTCGATGGAGCGTTGTCATGGTGGAATTCATACGCTCAACCGATTGGAATGGAGAATGCTTTTAAGCTTACTTGGGAGGAATTCAAGGGCTTGGTGACTAAGAAGTTTTGTCCTCGAACGGAAATCAAAAAGTTGGAGACGGAGTTCTATGAATTGGTCACTATTGGTTATGATATCGACACTTACATTCGGAGATTCCAGGAATTAGCCACGTTATGCCCGTCGATGGTATCGGATAATGAAAAGTTGCTAGAGGCTTTTATTGGAGGACTTCCCGAAGTTGTTCAAGGAGATGTGACTTCATTTGATCCACAAACAATCGAGGAAGCTATTCGTGTGACTCAGAAGTTGATGGCACAAGTGGTGAAGCGAGGTAAGTATACCACCACCAACCAAAGCAACAACAACAACCCCAACAACCGTTTCAACAATAACCGAGCCAACTACAACAACAATAGCAACAACAACAAGCGCAAGTGGGACAACACCAGGGGTAGGAATGCTACTCAACAACCGCCCAAAAGGCAAGAAGTTGCTAAGGCTTATGTTGCGGGACCAAAAGAAGGAAAAGGATATACGGGGGTTTTGCCGAAGTGTAATAAGTGTTTGAGTCATCACAATCCGGGTCGATGTCCTGATCCGTGTGAAAATTGCAAGAAAGTTGGTCACCGTACTAGGGATTGCAAGTGGCCACAAGTTACATGTTTTGGTTGCGGGGAAACTGGACACTACAAGAAGGATTGTAAGAAGGGAAAGAATCAAGCAAATCCGAATCAAGAAGGTTTGGCACGAGGAAGGGTTTACGTCATTGGAGGCGGAGAAGATAGGGAGGACCCGAATGTCATCACGGGTACGTTCCTTCTCAATAATCGTTATGCTTCAGTTTTATTTGATTCGGGTGCCGATAAAAGTTTTGTGTCCACTGCATTTGCACCTTTGCTCAACATTAAACCAACTACATTAGACATATCATACAATGTCGAATTAGCTAATGGTAGCGTAGTTAACACCAACACCATTGTTCGCGGTTGCACATTCAATTTTCTTAATCATCCCTTCAACATAGACCTCATGCCCGTAGAGCTTGGTAGTTTCGACGTCGTCATCGGCATGGACTGGTTATCTAAGCATCGCGCAAAGATCATTTGTGATGAGAAAGTTGTTCATCTTCCTTATAACGGCGAAACTTTGATCATTCGTGGGGAACGAAGTGGAACCAGACTTAGTATCATATCGTGCATCAAAACGGAGAAGTACATAAAGAAAGGTTGTCTTGCTTTCTTAGCCCATGTAACCGAGAAAAAGTCGGAGGAGAAGCGACTTGAAGATGTTCCTATTGTTCGTGAATTTTCTGAAGTTTTTCCCGAGGATTTACCGGGACTTCCACCGGCACGTCAAGTAGAATTTCATATTGACTTAGTGCCCGGAGCTGCACCGATTGCGCGAGCACCGTATCGTTTAGCACCATCCGAAATGCAAGAATTGTCTAATCAATTGCAAGAACTTCTAGACAAAGGATTCATTAGGCCTAGTTCCTCGCCTTGGGGAGCACCGGTCTTGTTTGTGAAGAAGAAGGATGGATCCTTCCGAATGTGCATAGATTATAGAGAGTTGAACAAGTTAACGGTGAAGAATCGTTACCCACTCCCCAGAATTGATGATTTGTTTGACCAGTTGCAAGGTTCAAGTATTTACTCCAAGATTGATCTTCGATCGGGTTATCATCAGCTTCGAGTTCGGGAAGAGGATATTCCGAAAACAGCGTTTAGAACACGTTACGGTCATTACGAGTTTCAAGTGATGCCGTTTGGATTGACTAATGCACCGGCGGTATTCATGGATCTCATGAATAGAGTTTGTAAGCCGTATTTGGACAAGTTTGTTATTGTGTTCATCGACGACATCTTGATCTACTCCAAGAGCAAAGAAGAGCACGAAGAACATTTAAGGACGATTTTAAGGCTACTCAAGAATGAGAAGTTGTATGCCAAATTTTCGAAATGTGATTTTTGGAATCACAAAGTGCAATTCCTTGGTCATGTCATTGATAGTCATGGACTACAAGTTGATCCCGCAAAGATTGAAGCTGTGAAAGATTGGGCTACTCCAACGAATCCTACAGAAATTCGACAATTTCTAGGACTAGCAGGGTATTACCGAAGGTTCATCGAAGGTTTTTCTAAGATAGCGAGACCTTTGACCAAGTTGACACAGAAAAACAAGAAGTACGAGTGGGGAAAGAAACAAGAAGTTGCTTTTCTGTTGTTGAAGCAAAAGCTTTGTAAAGGCGCCAATTTTGGCACTACCCGAAGGCATTGAGAACTTTGTTGTATATTGCGACGCCTCGCATAAAGGACTTGGGGCTGTTTTAATGCAAAACGAGAAGGTGATAGCGTATGCTTCTCGACAACTTAAGGTTCATGAGAAGAACTACACAACTCATGATCTCGAGTTAGGAGCCGTAGTTTTGCGCTCAAGATTTGGAGACACTACCTCTATGGTACAAAGTGCACAGTGTTTACCGACCACAAGAGTTTGCAATATATTCTTGATGAGAAGGAGCTTAATATGAGGCAACGTCGTTGGTTGGAGTTACTCAGCGACTATGATTGTGAAATCAAGTATCACCCGAGAAAAGCCAATGTTGTGGTGATGCTCTTAGTCGGAAAGAGAGGCCTAAACCTTTAAGAGTTCGATCATTGGGAATGACGATTATTTCTCCTTTACCATCGAAAATCCACGAAGCACAGATCGAAGCACTTAAGGAGGAAAATCGACCAAGTGAAAAGCTTTATGGTATGCCCGAAAGCGCAAATGGTTTTGTAAAAAGAGCAGATGGAGTACTATGTTTCAAGGATAGAATGTGGGTTCCATTGTATGGCGGAATACGAGAATTGATTATGCATGAGTCGCATAAGTCAAAGTATTCTATTCATCCAGGATCGGATAAGATGTATCAAGATCTTAAGAAGCTTTATTGGTGGCCGAACATGAAAGCGGAGATTGCCACGTACGTTAGCAAATGTCTTACTTGCTCTAAGGTAAAAGTCGAATATCGAAGCCTCGGTTTACTCCAACAACCGGAAATTCCTCAATGGAAATGGGAACGCATTACAATGGACTTTGTTACGAAACTTCCTAAGACATCGGGAGGTTACGACGCTATTTGGGTAATTGTTGATCGCCTTACCAAGTCAGCCCATTTCATACCTATTAGAGAGACTTATTCTATGGAGCAACTCACTAGACTTTATGTCAAGGAAATAGTCTCTAGGCACGGAGCACCAATTTCTATCATTTCCGACAGAGATAGTCGATTCACTTCAAACTTCTGGAATTCATTGCAAGATTCATTCGGAACCAGATTAGAGATGAGCACAGCGTATCACCCACAAACCGACGGTCAAAGTGAAAGGACAATTCAAACGCTAGAAGATATGCTGAGGGCATGTGTGATTGATTTTGGCAATGGTTGGGCTAACCATTTGCCATTGATAGAATTCTCGTACAACAATAGTTATCACACCAGTATCAAGATGGCACCATTTGAGGCACTCTATGTCGTAAGTGCCATAGATCACCGCACTTTTGTTGGGCCGAGGTCGGAGACGCACAACTTACTGGTCCGAAATGGTATGCCGGGAAACCACGGAAAAGATTGTTCAAATTCGTGATAGACTCAGAACTGCAAGGAGTCGACAGAAAAGTTATGCGGATGGTAGACGCAAGGATTTGGAATTTCAAGTGGGAGACAAAGTTATGTTGAAAGTATCGCCTTGGAAGGGCGTGGTACGATTGGAAAGCGTGGAAAGTTAAACCCGAGATACATTGGACCATTCAAGATTTTGAGCAGTTGGTTTCCGGTAGCTTATCGACTTGATCTTCCGTCAGAACTCAGTCATGTGCACAACACGTTTCACGTTTCAAACTTGAAGAAGTGTCTTTCGGACGAATCGCTCGTTATTCCATTGGACGAAGTTCAGCTTGACGACAAACTCAATTTTGTGGAGGAACCTGTAGAAATCATGGACCGCGAGGTCAAGCAGTTGAAACAGAGTCGTATTCCGATTGTGAAAGTTCGTTGGAATTCTCGACGAGGTCCCGAGTTTACTTGGGAACGGGAAGACCAGATGCGACGCAAGTATCCTCATCTTTTCGCCGACACCGTTCACCTAAAAACGATTGAATTCAGGGACTGAATTCCCCTTTTGGATGGGCGAATGTGACAATCCGTACTTTCAGGTCATTTCTCGACACAATTCATGTCTCATTATTTCAACATTTATAGTAAACTTGGTTTACTTGTTTCAAATTCGCGTAACCTTGGAGGTTTAGCGGCGAATTCATGATCATGACATCACGTACATTTCATATGGACTATGATTAGTCTACATTTCATTGACATCATGTGCATCTCATTAGTTCATTCACGACATTTCATTTCACCTTCAACGCGTAAATTTTTATATTTAATAATCTTTATCAAGTGAGTTATTATTTTTAACATTTATCCCGTTACTTTCAAAAATGATCCCCGATATATTTTAAACTTACATTTAGTATATAAAACTATATTTTAGTTTACCTAGTGTTTTAAATTTATTTGGTACATTATTCGTTAAAGTTAAATTATTACGTCGTTTTTCTTAAAAATTATACGATAATTTTTATATCACTCAAATTTCACAAGGAAAGTATTTTTACAATTTTTATCATCTCAATACATTCTATTTTGAACTATTAAAAACTTACTTGTACATTTTCTACATTCTACTTACCTTTTCTTACAAAATTACACAAATGTTAAACAAATTTATACAAGTAACAATTTAAAAAAAATTATTTTGGAGAGACAACCTCCCCTAAAAACCGGCCATAGGGGAGGGTGTGTCTTAAATGTTGGTATGGTTCATGTCTAATAATTTCATTCACCTCAAAAGTCTTACACTCAAAGTTATTTCTCACACATTACATTTTATCAAGGTGTTAAAAATTTTATTTCTCTCTTCTTCTTGGCTTCAAGAACCGGCCACAACAACAAGAACCAAGGGATCAAAAATTTTCATCAAGTTCAAGAGTGTTTACAACCTAGTATATATCCTTTATATGGTTTTGAAATAAAAACCAAGGATATTTAAGTTAATCCTTGTTACTTTCACCTCTTCATTATCACTAGTAAGCATATTCTTATCATTTTCAAGTTTCCTTTTCATTTTCATATGTTTCTTTTCATTTTTGGAGCTTATATGCATGATATGTGATTTATACCATTTTATTTCATGATTTTAGAGTATATATATATATATGGTCATCCTATAATTATCCCCTTGGTTTTGGTTGGTCTTGATGGTGATTAGGAACCCATGACACCCTAAGAAGGTGTATGGTAGGATTAGATTAGTTTTGGAGTTGATTTGAAGGGATTAGAATAGGTTTTGTCCGAGAAAAACTATTTTCGATAACTATATATTTATGTTCTGTCTTTAATTCGAATTTCTGGAAAAATCCGACAGTGGGTACTAAACTTTGGCCTTGATTTTAGAAAATATACTTTAAAACGAATCGTGGGCCGCTTGAACGGATATAAAAACGGACTTATAACGAAAAAGTTATGGATTTTACAAGTTTGACGACGAAATATATTATTTTCTGAAATTTCAGCATGCAGTTTTTAGTTTGTTCGGGTCAAAACGAGCCTTAAGCTTCACAAATTATTTCGACTTGTCAAAAATATATTAGTATACTTTGATACCAAGCTAAGGACGTATAAAACGTAGAAAACGGATTTGAAACGACAAAGATATGCACTTTTTCATAAACTTGCCGTAACTAATTTTTTGCACACAATTAGCCAAAAACCACCATCTTTAACCCTTATTATCTTTATGATCGAGACCTTTGGACGAAATCCTGAACTGAAACTTTTAGATATCGATACAAACTTTCCAAAACAGTCGAGTTCGTTCTCTAACGATCGACGGACACCATTTTACGACTAGTTTTCCAAAGCCATTTTTGGTAATTTCATGATTTTTCCGACGACATTGTTTTGCGACGAAAAGTGGTAATTTCTCTAAAAATCATTATAAAACCATTGTAGGATGACATTTTGGCGTAAAAACATGTAAAGTGATTTTGATTGGTCAAGACGTCAAAAGAGTATTTTTCGACGTCGAGTAATATTTTTCAAAACTCGTAAATGGTATAAATAACATATCAAGTGCATGCATAACATTACATTGCAACTCATGACATATCATATCATTGATAATAGGTCCCGGTTAACGCATCACATTAACCCTCGGTGTACTCACTTTTGCCATTATTCCAGATTATCCAAGTGAGTTTTCATAGCCCCGTTTTACATGCTTTCGATGATTTTCAAACCCACGGGGGAGAATACATTGCACTACATTTTTCTTTGTACGATACAAGTATGTTAAATCATTACATTGCTTAAGTTACCGCATTTGCCAATTTGAAAGTCCCCATTTCTTGAACATGAACCGTTAATCTTTGAAGCGAGGATGAGTGGATAGATCCATCGAGGGTGACGCCTCCATCCGGGTTGGTGAATCCCAACCAGGAAAACGGATGCATTTCATTGGATTTCATTACAGAGTGTTGGCAAACACTCTGCAGGGGCATACATGATTGAACAGTCTAGTTTCGGGGTCATGGGCTTAGAGCAATTGTAACATTATTTTTACGTGACTTGATGGTCATGCATGATAGATACTTGTGTAGTCGTATAAAACATTTACATAAACCTATGATTTCTCACCAACATTATTGTTGACCGTTTTTAGCAATGTATTTTCAGGTAAATGAGGCATTATCATCATGACATTGTTTAGGGACCTACATTTTGAGTCGCGGCGTCGACTTACATTATGTACATTATGGCACTTTATTTCAAAAACATCATTTGGATTTGTATTATTATTTGTATTCCGCAAACTTTGAAAACCTTTTGGGACCGATGTTGTACTCTGCATGTTTTTATTATAATATCCAACGATGTGTTTTTAAAACGGCACTTTAGGTCGTTCAATATAACTGTGATGTGGTGCTATGACAGTCAATCCCCCAGGAATTCCATTCCGCTGCAAAACAGGTAAATTGGGGGTGTGACATATACACCCCCCACTTATGTTCCTCAGGCCCCACCAACTACCACTATGGCCTCAGATGAAGTTATGTGCTCCTTCTATGCACAACAAGCTAGTTTACCGGTCACTTATGAAGAAGATCTAGCACAGATTGAAGAAGATGCGCTTGAAGAAATTGATATCAGGTGGCAAGTTGCTATGATCACTGCAAAGAATCAAAAAGTACATGAAGAAGACAAGCAAAAGCATTGATTTCAAACCAAAACAGGGCATAACTTTTGACAAATCTAAAATTGAATGCTTCAATTGTCAAAAGACTGGTCACTTTGCAAGGGAGTGCAGGTTTGCTAAGTATCAAGCAAGCAGGACATCTGAAAAGCCAAAACTTGAGCTTAAGGAAATTCCCATTACTGAAACAAAGGCTTTGGTTGTTCAAGAGAAGTTATCGAAGTTGATGGAGTGAAGAATTTGATGATGAACCAGTGACTTACTTATCAGGTGGTAGCAGTGGAAGATGCAGTTGAAGACACAGTGGAAGCATTGACTGGAGAGTACTGCTTTTGATGAAGAATCTCAACATGCTGCTTTGGAATCGATGATGGCTTTGGAGGATTTGACTGGAGCGGAGTTGGGGAAAGTGAAGCTGATCCTGTTCAACTAGCATTGGTGGCTACTTCACCAAATCAATCTCCTATCTCTGAGGTATGCTCAAATTGCTATGAATTTTATCATAAATTGCTTAGCAGTTATGTGATTGAGAGAGATAATTGTGTTAAGGCTAGGTCGGAGGTAGCAGGTTATCAAATAACCTTAGAATCTATGGAAGCCAAAATTTTAGCACATGAAACTAATGAAGTAGCTTGGGCTGAAAAATATGCACAACAGGATTACCAGTTAAAGCTTAGTGAATGGAAATTAAACTGTAAAATTGCTGAAATTGAGAAATTAACTAAGGAAAGAGATGATTTGTTAGCTAAGTTTGCTGCTTGGGGTGAAGCCGGTCTGTCACATGTTTCTTATGTTCAAAAATGCAAAGAGCTTATCTTAAACCTGGATTAGGTTTTGGTATGGATTTTAGTAAGATAGAAGAAAACCAATCTAGTAATCACGATGAAGGTGAGTATGAGGATATAACCACTAGTGATGAAGAACTCATTAATTATGTAGATACATCTAGTAATGATGGTTCAATAAGTGACTCACCTCCTGCATATAAGAAACCTAATGATTATCATGCTGTTCCACATCCCTACGGCATTCATCAACCCCTTAGGCCTGATGTTTCTCGTTTTGGAGTAGACAGTCTAGAGTTTAGGAAAAACCTAGTTGCTAAATCTAGGTCTGAAATACCCAAAGAAAACTGTGAAAACGGTGTTCAAAATCAAGCAGTACCTTTAAATCAAAGTACTGCTCCACAAGCAGTACCTTCTGTAAAACCTTTTCAAAACAGATCGCTAAACCTTTTGGGATAATTTTGGTCAAAACAGGTTTAATCACTCACCAAGAAGGAAAAATAATTTTGGGCATAGACATAGAAAATGTCACTTTGACAGATGGGTCGCGAAACGTGTTTTGTGTGTTTCAGTCCTACTCATCTAATTAAGGATTGTGAACATCACTCAAAATACCTTAGAAAAATTCCAAAGAACAGACTGCCAACCAAAACCTAGAGAGTACAAACCAGCTTTGGAATAATTCAAATAGGGTTAATCACAGAAACTTCACACGATCATAGATACCCACACAGAGAAGACCTTCAGATCTCACAAGACTTTTCCAAAGTGCACTATCTCGCCCAGACTTTCACAAAGTACGCCGACAAAACAAGGTACTGCCACCGATCACAATACTTGGTATAGAATTCTAGGCAATCTCACTATCAACCTAGAAGGTATTCCAATTCACATAGGAGATTTAGATCAGAGGAACCAAGTGTTAAAACAGAATGGGTTAAAAGGGAAAGTACTGCTAAGGGACAAACAAGACGTTCAACAAAAGTGAATCGATGTTTGTGGTGACACAAGAAAATGCTAATAAAATGGTGAAAGAGATTTATGTTGAAAAACCAGAAAGTTTTGAAAATCCACATGCTAAAAATCAAAAGATAATTTTGGATCATCATTTGAAAGATAGTGGGAATTACATTCTCAAAGAATTTGAGTTTGTAACTCCACAAGGGGAACACAAGTCAATAATGGCTTGGGTTCCTAAAAGTTTCTTACTCTTTTCTTTATGTGCGGCAACCCAGAAGAGGAGCTTAAAGATCATCTTATTGTGGATAGTGGTTGCTCTGGAAGTATGACAGGAGACAAAGAGATCCTGTCTGATTTTAGGAAGATTAGTGGAGGAAAAGTTACATTTGGGAATGATCCCAATGGAGGAAGGATTACTGGAAAAGGAACAATTAAAGCTGGAAGAATTGATTTTGAGAATGTCAGATATGTGAAGGAGCTTAAGTTCAACTTGTTGTCAGTCTCTCAAATTTGTGATAAAAAGCATCCTGTGTTATTCACTGACACAGAATGTCTCATCCTTTCCTCTGACTTTAAACCTGTTGATGATGACTTGGTAGTACTTAGAGTACCAAGGACAAATGATGTGTATAGTTTAGACATGAAGAGTCTACATTCTTATGGCAGAGCTACATGTTTGGTGGCTAAAGCAACCTCTGAAGAGGCACATCAATGGCATAGACGATTGGGCCATGTTAATTTCAAGAACATCAACAAACTGGTCAAAGGCAATTTAGTTAGAGGTTTACCTTCAAAGACTTACAAGAATGAACAATCATGTTTGGCATGCAAGAAGGGTAAACAACACAAAGCTTCCTGCAAGAAGCTTGAAGAGAGAACTATTAGAGAACCATTGGAGCTGTTACATATGGATTTATTTGGACCTGTCTCTGTGGCAAGTTTAAATAAGAAAAAGTACTGTTTGGTTGTTACTGATGATTGTAGTAGATTCAGTTGGGTTTTCTTTTTGGGTTTTAAAGATGATACTTTTGATGCTATGATTATTGCTCTTGAAAACCAATTGAGACTCAAGGTTAGAGGTATTAGATGTGACAATGGAACTGAATTCAAGAACAAACTTATGGATGAATTTTGTGCAAACAAAGGCATAAAAGGGAGTTTAGTATTGCAAGAACACCACAACAATGTAATGGTGTTGCAAAGGAAGAATAGGACTTTGATTGAAGCAACAAGAACAATGTTAGCAGATTCTCATCTACCTATTCAGTTCTGCGCAAGAAGTCGTAAGTACTGCTTGTTATGTACTTAACAGAGTCTCAGTACTAAACCACGATGAAGACACCCTATGAATTGCTGATGGGCACTAAACCCAACATTCGTTTTATGAAACCTTTTGGATGCCCTCTTACTATTTTAAACACTATTGATAATCTGGGAATGTTTGATGGCAAGTCGAAGAAGGATACTTTATTGGGTTATTGCACTAACAGGAAGGGCTTTAGAGTATACAACAAAGTTACTAAGAAGGTTCAAGATTGTCTTCATGTTGAGTTTTTAGAAGATCAAGTCAATGAGAAAGGTAAAGGTCCTGATTGGATGTTTGATCTTGAGGTTTTGACTCCTTCTATGAACTATGTAATCCTTGTTAGAGAAGAAAATCAACCTATGCACAATGAAGAAGATTTACAATATGTGGTTCATGGAGTTCATATTAGACCTGATGCTGTTTCTGATAAAGATCCTGTTAGTTCAAAACAAAGTAACTAAGCAAAGTAACTGTTCCAAAACAAAGTATCCTGTTGTCACCAGAATCTTCTTTATCTGCTGATGATCAATCTATTCAAGAGGAACTTAATCAGATGCTTCTTCAAGATGTTTTAGCACATTCTTACACTGATGACCAAAGGAGAGCTTATGAAGAAGCAAAGAAGAAGAACAAGACTGCAGAGTACTCTCACAGTACTTTGGACAGTACTTTCGATCAAAGTACTACTGCACGTTGACAGACATTTTGCTGATCGAATGATCCTACCATGCCTGGATTAGAAGATACTGATGATGAATTTGAAGATGAAGGTATTTTTCCAAATTCCAATGAAGGGGCTGATGTTACTAATTTAGATGATAATTATGAAGTTCCACAGTCTCCAAACTTAAGAACTCATAAGGATCATCCTTCTGATCAAATAATTGGTCCTTCTACTGGAGTGCTGATAGACACAAAGCTAAGGTTTCACAGAAACTCACAATGCTTTACTTAGCTTTGTGTATAAACAAAACAGGCTGAATCATAAGGACCATCAAACCTGTCTATTTACTTGTTTTATCTCTCAAGAAGAACCCAAGAATATTGCTCAAGCTTTGACTAAAGAAAGCTGGGTTGAAGCTATGCAGGAAGAACTTCTTCAATTTAAACTTCAAGAAGTTTTGGTTTTATGTGATCTTCCAGATGGGAAGAGAGTTATTGGAACCAGGTGGGTTTTTAGAGTTAAAAGAGAT
Organism: Chrysanthemum makinoi; assembly: GCA_910596185.1. Classification (NCBI taxonomy): domain Eukaryota; kingdom Viridiplantae; phylum Streptophyta; class Magnoliopsida; order Asterales; family Asteraceae; genus Chrysanthemum; species Chrysanthemum makinoi. Next base: position 19,310,682 of record OU343224.1, on the reverse strand, counting down.
GAAAGAGGTAATGTTATCAAAAACAAGGCAAGGTTAGTTGCTCAGGGTTATAGACAGGAGGAAGGGGTAGATTATGATGAGGTATTTGCTCCTGTAGCAAGAATAGAAGCTATTAGAATATTTCTTGCCTTTGCTTCTTATATGGGCTTTCAAGTTTACAAGATGGATGTCAAAAGTGCCTTTTTATATGGCAAGATTACAGAGGAAGTTTATGTCAAACAACCTATTGGTTTTGAAGATCCAAACATCCAAACAAAGTCTACAAGGTTGTTAAGGCTCTTTATGGCCTTCATCAGGCACCTAGAGCTTGGTATGAGAGACTCTCCACATTCTTATTGCAACATGGATATAGGAGGGGAGCTATTGACAAGACTTTGTTTATCAAGAGAGACAAGAAAGATATCATGTTAGTTCAAGTTTATGTTGATGATATCATCTTTGGGGCTACCAAACAATCCATGGTTAAGGAGTTTGAGCAGCTGATGCAGAAAGAATTTCAAATGAGTTCAATGGGAGAGTTGACTTTCATTTTAGGACTTCAAGTTAAGCAGTCAAAGGAAGGTATTTTTATCAGTCAAGACAAGTATGTTACGGACATACTTAAGAAATTCAATTTTGATGATATGAAGGCTGTTACTACACCTATTAAATCTATCAATTCCTTGGGCAAAAATGAAGATGGACACCTGTTGAAGTCAAGCTTTATAGATCAATGATTGGCTCTCTTATGTATCTTATGCATCCAAGGCCCGATATCATGTTTGCAGTTTGTCTATGTGCAAGATATCAAGTCTCACCAAAGATCTCTCACATGAATGCAGTTAAAAGAGTTTTCTGTTATTTGAAACAACAACCTAAGTTGGGGTTGTGGTATCCAAAAGAGTCACCTTTCACTTGGAAGCTTTTTCAGATAGTGACTATGCAGGTGATAATTATGATAGAAGATCCACAACTGGTGGATGCCAATATCTTGGAAGAAGGCTAGTCTCCTAGCAATGCAAAAAGCACAATTGCAGCAACATCATCTACTGAAGCTGAATATGTAGCTGCTGCAAGTTGTTGTGGTCAAGTTTTGTGGATGCAAAATCAACTCTTGGACTATGGGTTCAATTTCAAGAATACTCCTATCAATATTGATAATGAGAGTACCAGTTGTATTGTGAAGAATCGTGTATCATTCCAAGACAAAGCATATTCAGATTAGGCATCACTTTATCAGAGATTGTTATGAGCATAGGCTCATCAATGTAGTTAAGGTTCACAGGGATGACAATGTAGCTGATTTACTCACAAAAGGTTTTGATGTGTCACGATTCAATCACTTGGTCGTGAGCATTGGAATGATTAACTACTAAGCTATGTTTAAGGGGAGGACTATAAGGTGTTAGTATAGTCCTTTGTATTGCTTGAGGGGAGGATGCTTGTTTATACTTAGTTTATATGAAGGAAATTGGCAAAGTAATGCTTTTCCTGAAAGTACTGCTTGGAAAGTACTGCTTGGGAAAGTACTGCTTATGTGGAAAGTACTGTTTGTCGTATTAAAGTATTGTTCCAACGGTAATATTGATGGGTAATTGATAATAACGGTAACTTTGTTATTATAGGCTGTGATTTTTCAAATCCTACCTATAAATAACTACTTCCGATTTTCCCTCTCATATTATTACTTTACATCTTTTCCATACTTATCTCCCAATAACCATCTCTTTATTCTTCGATACAATCTTTACTGTGCTCACTTATTCAACAATGGCGAGTCGTTTAACTGTTTCAAAGCACAATATGGTGGCTAATTTGGACAAGACTAAGGCGAATATGGCTTTTTATGATATTGTTGATTATCTTACTGGGTCGCCTATTAGTTATGCTCTTTTAGTTGAACCGGATTTTATTGAACCTTGGATTCAAGAATTTTGTGCTAATGCTAGAGATAACATGGAGGAGGATGAATATTATATTAGATCTACAGTTGCTGGAAGGACTATCAAGATTACAGAAGCCTCTATTCGAGAAGATTTATTATTTGGAGATGAAGATGGGGCTATTCGATTTGACAAGCAATTGATTTGGGATACTTTTAGGAATCTTGGTTATGAAGGATCTTTAACAGAACAAACATTCAAGAAAGCATTATTCTGTCCTCAATGGAAGTTTTTGATTCATGTACTGCTTCATTGCATAAGTTCTAAAAGTACTTCTTGGGAGCAGTTTGGGTCCAATATAGCATCTGCAGTGGTTGGACTAGCTACTGACAGAGTGTTTAATTTTTCAAAGCTTATTTTGGATGGGATGCTATCACATATATTCTCTGGGTCAAAATGGCTGAGGTACCCAAGGTTTGTACAAGTTTTCTTAAACAAGCAATTGGCTGATGTTCCAAAACCTGCTGCTTTGGTACCTGTCATTGTGCAACAAGCCAAAATCTTTACATTTATGGCTAGGCGAAGTGCTTTGTTCAGAGGTGGAGATATTCCATTAACTACTACAATGATGGAAGTTGTTCAAGCTGTACGTAATGAAGCCGGAGAGGATGAAGAAAGTGAAGGTCCTGATTCTGGTACTGCTTCACAAAGTGCTGCCTCTCAAAGTCTGCTTCTCCAAGATCTGCTCACAAAGTGCCTGCCTCACAAGGTACTGCATCTGAAAGTACTGCTTCTATTGAAGGTACAGCATCTTTACAGGGTAATCGTTTTCCAAGCCCGAGGTTCAAGCAGAGATTGAAACAACACCTACTCCATCTCCACAACATTCTGTTCCTGTTTCAGAGGAACATTCACATCTTCAAGGTGATGATCATACTATCCCTCGTGAAGGTTTGACTTTGGATAATTATGCTTTGACAAGGGAGCTTGTTAGGTTGAACAAGACTGTTGAGTTTCAAGCTAAAGCGCTTAGGAAATTGAAGCGTAGGTATATCTGGTTGAGGAATTTTATTAAACCATATATTCAAGGTTTCAACTTATGGGTTAAAGAGGAAAACAAACGTCGTAAACAACTTCGAAAGGAATTAAAACGAAAGAAGGTTCCTAAATCATCTTCTGTCAACTTGGGGAGGAATTTAGAAAAGGAAAATTTGAAAGAAGATGTTGCGAAGAAGAAAGAATCTGTAAGTACAGCAGAAAAGATTATTTCGATTCGAGGAACAAGAAGAAGAAGTGCAGTTCAAAGTAATCATTCAAGGTAATGTTCAAGGTACGATGATCAAGGTAACGAACATCAAAGTAATGTTTTTCATGATACATCTAGGCAAGAAGTAATAACACCAAGGGTATTGAATTTTGAAGAAGATGCTGGTCCTTCTACAATTGTTATAGAAGAAGAGGAGGAAGCTACATTCAAACCTATTCATTCTGCTAGTGATGATGAAGTAATTGCTACAATATTAGATTTATCACAACCAAGAGGAGGAGTTACTATTAGAGATGTACAAGAAGAAGAACAACAAAGAACTTCTCAACCCCAATTGATCCAAAAGATAAAGGGAAAGGTATTCTGGTTGAAACAAAGAAAAAGAAACTCACTTTTGCAGAACTTAGAGCAATTGAAGTTGCTAGGAATGAAGCTGCAGCTAGAAAAGTTCAAGAAGAGTTAGATGCTCAAGATAGAAAAGAACAGAAAGCTCAAGAAGCTCTGAATAGAGAAGCAGCTCAAAAGGTGCAAGATAAATTAGATGTGAAGCTTGAACCTTTACACCCCTACACCTGTTAGATATATGCCAAGAAGACCTAATTTAGCTAAGGACAAGAATGCTATGATGGCTTATTTAAAAAGTCGAGGATATAAGGGTTTGCAGAAGTTAAACTATGTTGATATGAAAAAGACTTTATGATGTGAAACAGAGCTTATAAGAAGAGTGTTGCGATATTAAAGACTTTAGAGAAGAAGCTCATTGACTGAATCAAAGGAAGAAGAGCTTAAAGAGAAAAAGAAAAACTGAAGTTACAGATGTCCAGTTTTCAAAGAAAGAAAAGGTTGAATTAAGATCTGAGACTAGAGATGAATTGAAGAATTATCTCAGAGTGGTAGATTTTGATTATACAAAGGAAGATGATGACATGAAGATGAACAGATCAAAGATCGGTGTTTTTAAAGTTGTGAAATCCAAGAATGGAGATTACATGATTTTTCATAAAGAAGATGAAAGCTTCAAAGTTTTTTAAAGGCTATGGGATTTATGTGATATTATAGATAGAGTAGACCTATTCTACTTATATCATGTTGTGAAGGCTTACTTTGAAAATAATCCATTGGAAGGGATTGGTTTGGTTTTACATGGTGATCTCATAACTTTATGGGAAACTGAAGAAGAGAGTACTGATGATATCTGGAAGAATCAAGAAAGCTGGGAAATAGTTTGCTGGAGATTCTTTGAAGAATCTAGAGTTCATGTTTTGGAGCTAGAAAATGGAACAATGATACACATGTTTGCAGAAAGAAGATATCCTCTCACAGTTGAGCTCATGAGAAGAATGCTAGAGCATGGATTGGAAGTAGAAGAGGATAATGAAACTGCTTGCATGGTTATCAACTTGTTTATAAACTGGACTACCATTGCTGAGAATGATCAATAACTGGTATGAATTTTATTTGAATAAATACTTTTTGATATATCAGTGCTTTTATTCAAAGTATCGCTGATCAGACAAGATTTCATCAAAGTACTGTTTGCTGAACTAAACCAGTTAAATAAATTTTAGAAGAAACCTTTTGCTAAGTAATAAATATTTTGAAATAAAGGTTTAATAAATGGGTTTTGTGATGATAACATCAATAGGTTATCAATCCACCATGGTTACAAAAGGATTGACTAATCCATGAGCAAACGGCTCTGGTAAAGATATATCAAATCCGTTTTAGTTGACAACTTGCTAATAAGTTGGATGGTATTCAACTCACCATATCAAGTAATGTGAAGAGTTGGCTAGCCCACAAGAAAATGGCTTGTGGTAAAGGCTGTGGAAAACCATTATTGGTAATTAGTTCACCATTAGATAGAAGAACTAACTAGTCCAGTAGGGTACAGCTTTTGGTAAAGACAAAACAAATCGTTGATAGTGGTGGTTTGCTAAAAATCATATGGTTATCAATGTACCATGGTCTTACACACCAAAACATTTGGCTACTCCAGAGATAATGGCTTTGGTAAAGAGTTCTAAATCCATTAATTTTTCAATGATTCACTTGAAAGTGATGAGAATAGTATGCAACTTAATTAAATGTACAAATTGTCATATGTTGTTGTTGTCTGAAAAGATGGAGCTTGTGGATGTGCTGTAGAAGAGAACAATTCTAAGAGATACTTTGACAAGAACAGATGTTACGAAGATAAAAGCTTAAAGACTAAGAAACAATCCGCTTTTAAAAGATGAAGTCTAAAGATATATTCACAAAGGAACTTGAAGTCAAGCAAGTAGAATTCAAGTTAGGGGAGGATTATTGGGATATGAAAGTCAAGATATCAAAGTATGAAGATATCAAAGTACTGTGAAGTTGCAAAGTACTCGGAAGAAGTTAAAGACTCAAAGTACTTAAAGACAAAGTCAAAGTACTGCAATATGAAGTCAAAGTACTGCAAGAACAAAAGAACTGTTATATTTGTTTATGGAAAGAATTGTATTCTATGTTTAGATTACTTGTCGTACAAGGTTATCAATTGTAAACCGACTAGGATATCCTTGAGCCTATAAAAGGACTCCTAGATTGACATTAGAGGTATGAGTAAAAGAGTTTTAGAGTTTTACGATTTGAATTAGAGTTTTAGAGAAAAGTTCGATTATCTTAGAGTTGTATTAGAGTATCTGCATAATAAGCAGATTTAGAGTTTATAATAAAAGGTTATTCTTCTTAGCTTTGTTAAGTAAATTCCGCGTACTTAATAAAGATTACTCAGTGTTTCTTTGTTAATAACTTAGTATTTATCCGAGGTTATAAACTAAAAGTACAAATTAGTCATAAGTTATCGATTCAAAAGATGGAGCTGCTGGATACCGTAATGAGAACAATTCTAAGAGATACTTTGACAAGAACAGATGTTACAGAGATAAAAGCTTAAAGACTAAGAAACAATCCGCTTTTAAAAAAGATGAAGTCATAAAGATATATTATTAAAGGAACTTGAAGTCAAGCAAGTAGAATTCAAAGTTAGGGAGGATTGTTAGATATGAAAGTGCCGAAGATATCAAAGTACCGATATCAAAGCATCAGAAGTTGCAAAGTACCGGAAGAAGTTAAAGACTCAGCAATCAAGTAAAGACAAAGTCAAAGTAATCGCAATATGAAGTCAAAGTACCGCAAGAACAAAAGAACTGTTATATTCGCTTTATGGAAATAATTGTGGTATTCTATGTTTAGATTACTTAATGCATAAGGTTATCAATTGTAAAACCTAATTAGATATCCTTGAGCCTATAAAAGCACCCTAGATTGGCATTAGAGATATGACTTTACGATTTCGTAATTAGAGTTTTAGAGAAAAGTTCTATTATCTTAGAGTTGTATTAGAGTATCTGCATAATAAGCAGATTTAGAGTTAATAATAAAAGGTTAGTCTTCTTAGCTTTGTTAAGTAAATCTCGCTGCACTTAAAGATTACTCAGTGTTTCTTTTTGTTAATAACTTAGATTTATCCGAGGTTATTAAACCTTAACAAGCTAGTTAAGATAGTTTGATTAAAGTATATCGATCCAACATGCTCAAAAGTGTTTTCCAGCACGTTGAATGGGCATTAATGTTTACAAACAAAAGTATTTTTGAGTGAAGCTTGATTTAACTCATAAAACCTTCATCGTATTGCAAAAACTCTTTATGCAGCAATACACGATTGTTTATCAACAAATTAATTCTACCAATCGCTGATATCAATTACGATTCACTCAATTGTTGTCTACTTTGCATGCCCGTTTGAGAACGGCTAGTACAAAATTCTCAAGCAACCTTGTCAACGATTCTTAGGAATTCTACCTGATCACAGCAGCATTTATACTGATCAACGGGAACCGTGGTTCTTGCAACCATATTCGGTGTGAACAAAGACACTTTCGCGGTGTTTATTACTAACTATCGCTATGTGCAATCATGATTGCAAATGAGCAGCCAATAAGAAGTCAATTCATAACCGCATGCTCACATCTCACACTCATATTTTGAATAAAAATCATGACGACAAAACATACAACAAAAGCTTCCATTTTGATGAAAAGATGTCATGATCCAAGTCTGTGAGCATGTTGGTCCAAAAGTCACAACAACACATAATGGAAATGCTTCAAAAGATGAGCTGGAGATTCTATGTTGCTGATAATCTCAAAGAAAGCTCGTGATC
>OU343224.1:19234066-19303261 GCA_910596185.1 Chrysanthemum makinoi | reverse complement strand
GATCTGTAATAACGGAACCAGATTTGATAAACACATAGGTTTTGCATTTTTATACCACGAAATATGTTTTATCCTACAATTTCAGTAAGCATGCATACATGACTTCTAATGTATCACGAAAGAACATGAAACAAATAAATAAAAAGAAATGACAAACATATTATGATAATAATAACCTAGATAACTAGATTATTAGTAATCCATTTCAATACTAAGGATAATACAAAGGATTGGGTATATGATCCCAATGTAGATTAACAACACAAAGTAAAATGCTCCATATGAAACTTCATCATAGGGAACACAAGTGCGATGAGTGTTAAGGCTGATCACGAGCGATGATAAAACCATGTTGATGACGAATCTTCTTGGTTTCGTTGGGAACTACGGAGGAAGATGAAGTTTTGATAGAGAGGGAAATTTTAAATTGGAAGATTTGAAAAAGGTAGGATTTGATAGAGTGGTCGACGGTGGGAATATTTATGGGGAAGGAGAAATTTTTGAAATTCGTGTTTTGTTATATTATTGGATTAAAAGAAACAAAACATAAGTTTTATATACCACGACTTTAGACGAGAAATAAAACACGTATGTGAGAAAAAAAAGGCTTCCTAATGAAGCTTCATGTAAAACATGTGTTAGGATCCAATATTTATGTTGTTTGATGATTCGGGTGGTCTAGGACAATGATTAAACAAGAAAGCCATTTTAGAGAGATGAAGAGAGTTGAGAGGAGGTTCTTGAAAGAGAGTTGCTTAAACAAATGAAAGGTTAGATTCAAAGAAGCCACACCCCTTCCATGGATGGAAGGGGTATTTATAGTTACAGAATACACGACCTCCTAACGGCACGTGGATCGGTGCTACAGTGGGTAAAGACCGTCCCTTCGCCACGGTGTTACACTAAACTACTCTACGCTACAAACTAATAAATAAACTACTAAATAACGTAAATAACTACAAGTCTACGAGCTAACTTATGCTAGATAACATTTGAGGTGACCGACTCTTCACTATGGAATTTTCTAATTCCTAACAGTATCCCCCTAAGGGAGGTCACCCCATGTTTTACAATTCGAATCCTAGCATTCTATTCTTTGACTTCGTTCTTGAGCTCGTAGACTTGATTCTTCATTTCCGCCAATCTTTGTGCTTTAGTAGCGATTTTAAGGTCCAATAACTGTACTTTAAGTGAAGGCCTTTACCGATCCACATCTTTGATGATCTTCGAGCTTTCTTTGAGATCATCAGTAAATCTCTGGATCACCCTTTATTGTGTTGCCATCATGTGATGTTGTGACTTTCGAACCGACATGCTCACACTTTTGAATCATGACATCTTTCCACCAGGTAGCGGGCCTTACTGGTTCATGATATTTGCAGCGAAGAGAAGCATAGTATGAATATCAACGAGCCAGGTTATGTAGATATGCACCATCATGATTTCTTCATTAAGTGTGGATGCCGTGAGCATCGCGGCTTTGGATTGACTCCTCAATTCGATCATTCTAACAACGTCAAATGTACCTACAAACAACGATCGACAATAAACAACGAAAGTGTCTTTGATCACTTTCGTTGAATTGAGGTACGGCCGGCGGTTCCCGTTGATCGAGTACAATCTTTTGTGTCCGGGGTATAATTCGAAGAATCTCCTTGACGGGGTTTCGCAGCTGTTCTAGCAGTTCTCAAACCGGCGTCTGAAGACAAGGGTGAGCGAACCAGCGAATTGAGATTCACTGATTGATAAAAAATTGATTTGAAAAACAATCGCGTATTGCTTAAGATAAAGAGTTTTGCAATACTACGAAGGTTTTATGAGTAATATCAATTCTCAATCAAAAATACCTTTTGTATTTGAAAAGAGTACACATTCGATGTGCTAGAGAAAGAAGACCATCGAATTTTTTCCAAAAGTATTTTTTTATATTTTTTTTTCAATCAGAGATACTTTTTGTGTTTGAAAACATGAGTACATATTCGACGTGCTAGAGAAAAGAAGGTTTGCACATCGAACGGTTTTTCCAAAAGTATTCGTCTATTCCAATCTTGGACCAAGGTAGATTCAAAAGTGAATAAACCCCATCGTTTCGTCGGTTTCACCAAGCTTGATCTTTAAAAAAAAGATCTCACATGCCACCCACCAAGAGCTTGTTTGATGTTGGCTCTAGAAGGATTTCCATCTTCATCGTGAATATTTTTACATCCTTTCGGATGTTCTGGCAATACCACAAGGATAATGCGTAGGACTCTCAATATCTACTTACTTTCCACATTGTGTGAAACAACAATAGTGCACATTTGGTTCCTATGCCGGAGACTAGGGAGAGGGTCTCCTTCTTCAATATCAACAATCTCTAAGAGAAAGTCGATAGATTATGTCGGTTCCCCGTGAGAATGAAACAAGCCCTTTTAAGAGGAACTTGAGTAGCTTGGGAAGTTAGGTGCACTGCGTCACTGGGTCCATGACGTCTTGTCTTCAATACCGGCGTTACCTTAGTAACCACCAGTAGCATATGTATTGAACCCGGTTTCTGCCCTAAGGTTGATTATGGAGGGCTATTTCTTTTCATCCTTTTTCACATTCAGTTCTTTTCATTCTTCAACCCCTTCATTGCTACCGACTTCATTACTAGAACCTTCTTGGGTTTATTTCAGTTACTAGCTCTGTCTCAGTCCACTTTTCTTCCCATATCTCACATTTCTCCTTTTTTCATCATACCTAAGGACTCTACACTATCTAGTGGATTGTCCCGGGTAGATCCCTCCGGCTCTAGGGGATCGGTGAAACGAATACCTAATCTAACCATCCTTATAACTCCATGCATAAAGTAAATTGGTCGGTCTTTTGGTATTGTCCATTCCTTCTCGAAACCAATTGAAAAATCATTTGGAAAAACAATCAAGGTACTTGTGATACAAGATCAAAGCATTTTGTACCTTAATAGTTTTGATCATTTAGAAAACCTCCCCCTCATCATGTGCATATGATTTAGAAATTGTTTAGCACATGGAGGCAAGAGGACTTTGAAATATTTTCTTTGATCACAATTTTCATAGAAAAAGCCATTTGATTTTCTTGGTAAATTCTCCCCCTCAATATGTGCATAGGATATTTGAAATCATTTTATCACATAGAGGCAAGAGTTCTTTTGAAGTACATCCACTATCACAAAAGCCATTAAGAAACCATTTGAAAACTCAATAAAGGTACTTTATAAATCACTTTAAAAAAACTTTCGTACCTCGATAGTTTATTTGCTCCCCCTCAATATGTGCTTCGAGATTCGAAAGCGTTTAGCACATATGAGAGAGCAGCCTATACAATTAAATCAAAACGATCACCTTTTATCAAATTTCATTATTAAATCACAAATTCTCCCTCGACCAAAAATATCAAACCCTTTGAGATTTTGGATCCCAAGTGATTTAATTAGGTTTAGAAAACATGGGAGAAAATGTGGCCTTGTTTAAATACTCATCTGGTTTTTGGATAAATCCTCCTCCTCAACATGTGCATTGTGTATTTGAAATCATTTGGCACATGGAGGCAGGAATGCCTTTGATGGACTAAAACCAATTCCATAAAAACAGATTTGAGATTTAAATCACGATCTCTCCCTTGATCAAAAATATTAAACCATTTGAGATTTGTGATCCCCTTTGATTTAAATTATTTAGAAAAGTTTAAGGGAAAGACGTGGCAAAATTTAATTTTGACAAATGATTAATAAGGAACAGATTTAGACATTAAAGATTGTTAGTGTCAGGTATGATTGTTTTAAGAGATCTTTTGAGTAAAACAAAACAATTTCACAATCAAATAAGAACAGAAAAAATTTCATTTTGAAAGACCTTGATTCAAAAGAAAAATATACCATGACATAACATTAAATCTTTAGAATTTACTTTACGTAATTTACGACGGAACTTATTTTGAAAATATTTTAAGTTTCACTCTCCCCTCAATCGATGACCGTAGTCGATAATTGAGTGACTTAAGTTTTGATAAAAATGAAGTCCGGTGATTTTCAAAATTTAGTCCAATATATTTTCAAAACAATATTTTCCATTTTTTAAAACAATTTACTCAAATTTATTCAAAATTTGTAAAAATGGTATCCTACAAGATACATAAGGTGGTTGAGAAGCTTTTGTTGTTGTTGCTGAGGGTTTGGAAGAAAAACCATCTGCTGATGCAGTGAGACTTCTTCTTACGTTGCATTTTGAATGCCAACGTCGTCGAATTAAGCTCCGTTTATCCATTTGATGATGAAGAAAACCATCTGCTGATGCAGTGAGACCTCTTACGTTGCATTTATGCCAACTCTCCATAGAAGTCCAATTAATCTCCGTTTCTTCATTTGTCAACCCAAGATCTAGTTACCCTTTCCTTTCAGCATCCAAACATCATATTATGTGGGATCCGGATCGGGAACATTCTTATACCAAGATACCTACATACGTTAGTGAACACACATACAGATATATGGTGGTCGACATCACCCAAACAGCAATCGACTAATAAAAGTCAATTCAACATATCAATCAGTTCATATAAGGTATGGGATTAATGTGTTTATCAATCTATAATCATCTAAACCTAACAGTCATATCCTAAATTCCTAGTCCTTCGACACAGGCAATTATCATTTTTAATTAAGCACATAGGATAATTAAGAAAGCTCGTTAGATGATATAAATTTGAAAACATTCTCCCCCTCAATCAATGACTCATTTTCTAAAAGGTTTAAAAGCGCTGAAGTCATTGATTGAGTTTTCAAATTTTATAAAAACTCTGAAACTGATTGATTTTGCAACTCATTAACCACCATTTAGTTGAAAACAACAAATATTTTTCTGAAGAATTTTAGACGGAAAAACATTTGTGTAGGAACAGCAGTCCTTCGACATACTTTCCTCAAATTGTTTTAGGATAAGTGCATGATATTTTTGAAAATATGTTTAGTGCAGCACTTTCCTTCTTTTGAAGAGCGGGTTGCTATCAGAAATAATAGCAAGCCATAGTTTAAGCGCGGGTCACAGTCTGAAGTAACTGCAAGCCATTTTTTGAAGCGCGGGTTACAGTCTGAAATAAATGTAAGCCATATTTAGAGACATGTTTAGAAAGAAATATTTACACATCCTGCTCGAACTTCATCTAAAGTCCCGTGCCATTCTTGAATGACATTTCTAAGACCGTAGATGTTATCGATACCATAAAACATGTCTTGAGAAAACATATTTTTGGTATTTTTGAAATTTTCTGATTTTTATGGATTTTTTGAAGGTTTTATATTTTTCTATTTTCTTTTTGTTGGTTTTATATTTTTTATTTTGTTTTTCAAAAATATTTACAGATAAGTAGATGATATAGTATAAGAGGATGATGATAGAGTAAGAGATAAGGATATCAAGCAGACGTCGTAGAAGATAGAATACGTCATCTCTTAAACTACCACCAAAGAATCCGAGCTCCAGAAATAGAATGTAGAACATGAGCCTTTGAGAAAAACGAGACTTTGGCACTTCCCCCAAACCGAGAATCCATTAGATGAGCAGATTCGAAGCTCTATTTCAAGCTTGCCTTAGCCAGGTGCACAAAAAATGCACACCATTATCATAAATCCCGCTGCTCCTTTTTAAATACAATAATCGAGATTCTTCGATCGGGGTTATATCATCAACAAGAACAGCAATGTATCATCCCACACTTTAAATTTCTTCTCATATTTCATAACCACTGAAGTTTGAAGCGATCCATTCCAAAAGGTGTCAAGAGAACAATTCCCCCAAGTAGTTGAATTGAAGTAGTCAGTCTCTTTGTATAATGCTCAAGAACTCTCCCAAATACACATCATGAGGGGAATGAAAACGCCTTCCCATGTTCACATTTTTCTTCCCGGATGATCGTGTATGAAGCTCAAGAATCCGAAGTACACACATTCCCACCGAAAACACCTCCCTCATGTTACACATTTATCTCCCCTGAATATGTCGTACTTGTGTACCTCATTTATCTTCAGAAACTTTCTTTTACATCACTTCCCCCACGTCGTTGGAATAATAACACTAAAAACCTTGATGAGTAAAACCTTGAGTTTCTCTGCGGTCATGACATTTGTTTTCCCGGGATATCTTCAACACCTTAGAAGTATTAAGCTTCATCAAGTTTACTCGCCATGAGTCAAACCTTGAGTTTCTCTAAGGTAATAACATTTGTCTTCCCGAGATATCTTCAGTTACTTAGAAGTATTAAGTTCATCAAGTTTACTCTCTTTGTGTTTGTCTCCTTCCCTCTTGCTAGTTTTGACACTTCAGAATCAGCAACATAGTATAAGCCCGAATACTTGAAATCTTTATGAGAAGAACACTTGAACTCTTGTGAGAATCAACTTGCTGAAGACTCTCTCTGACAGTTTTTATCAACCCTTATGTAGACAATTTGAAGTGACCACTGATGAAGACAACCCGATATACCATACTTGAAACTGAAGTCAACTTCCCCACATTTGTATCTTAAGCTTGCACCTAATGATGGAAGAACGGTTGTCGGTTTATGCTTCAAGCAAATCTTTAAGTACTCACTACTCAAACAAAGTATGAGACATTAACACCTCTTGCGATTATCCACACCGTCATATCGTGTGACACGAGTAAAACAAAGTAACTCCTAATAGTGATAGTTAACGGTCTTCAACCATCCACCTCGACTGCTGGTAACTAGATAAACCAAGTCTTCAACTCAAAATCTTAAGCCCGAACAAGTTATCAAATAAGAACAACTGTGAAAGTCAACTTTAATCTCAAATAAGTGATAAATGATTAGCTCCGAAGTAATCAACTTGAGTCAAATGTCTAACACGTGAATAAATGTACAACCGGATGTACATTGACCCACTAATGAACCGGACAAATGATTCCTCAACATCAATTCCATCTCCCTAAATATATACATATAGAGACTGATCTGGAAGATTCACCATAATGTCTTGGCAGATGAGAGTAGTCATTTTCCTTAATATTCATGTGGTTGATTTACAGAGTGCATAATAATCCGTGAAGATTTGGTAAAGGAATACCAAAGAGCGGATCATTTTTCATGAACAATAATCCGTGAAGATTTGGTAAAGGAATACCAAAGAGCGGATTATTCAATAGTGCTAACAATATTACAATAGTCAATATCAACGTCTCGAGGAGTCACTGCAAAAGAATATGAGCAAGTCTAATTGGGGATTGAATCTGACTTATAACTCTCTCCCTTAGTGCTCTCCTAAAGCGACAATCGTTTGATAAATGCGGATTAAGAAGAAGTCTTTAGATCGTTAAATACAACTCGTCTTTAGTCTTCTAACATGTAGCAGAAAATGTAGAACAGACTGTAGACTCGACCTTCTTCAAGATTGTGCAGTTGGGGAATAGATAGTTAACATCTTCAACTCACACCAAAAGCATCCCAATTAACTTACATCTTGCAAATCCCCTTAACTAAAATCCTCCCAATCAAACAAGAACAGAAAGATGTTCATCAAGGAAATCAGCAATCAGGCCGCAACGAACACACAAGATGGTAACACCAAACTACCAATCATATCAAACAAGAACAGAGAGATTGTTCGGCATCATCATGTTGATGTATACGTGAAGCATTAACCGGAAGCACTTTGTCGATAAACTAATCAATCCGAGTGAAGATGTCAACCAACGGCTCTTAGAAGAGAAAAAGCTCCATGTGAAGATGACCCGATAAGAAGAGGCTCGGTTCTTACATGAGTTTAGAGCCGTATGACCATTTATATTCTCAAATATCAATCAACAATGCAAAAATTCACACTTCTTCTCCCCCTCAAGAATTGCATACGGAGTTGCCATTCTTGATTAAGTAAGTGAATATCATCCAAAAGTATTCTATTCACACTTCTCCCCCGCAAAATTTAGCACGTGATGTCGCCATCTTCATTATATTGAGCAAGTGGAATATGAAAACAATCATTGGTAGGCCGGTTCACTTTATGACTGAAGCGCATGGAAAAAGCATGAAGCATGTTGATGAGAATGGTCATAATAGAAGGATTCTCTTCAGAAGATAATGCGCACTGAAGCGTACACATTTCTTTTCTTGGAGGAACGAGGCATGAACTGTAGTGTTCATACGTCATTAGAAGATTTCTCTTCTTTCCAAGATAAAGCGCACTGAAACGTACACTTTTCTTTTCTTTAGAGTACGAGGCTTGAACTGTTGATGTTCAAACGTCATTAATCTCTCTCTTTTCATCTACTCTTGGCAAACTTGTAATCACCCCATTATCATTCAGTAGGCTCTTTGTTGTGACAGCTGATGGAGAAAACCCGATATTATGAATTTGACCCTGAAGTAAACTACCCTGAACTCGTGACTTAAACTTGTACATATGTAACAAAGAGCGGTGCCGAGACTTCATCCTCCATTGAATCTCTAAGTACTCTATACTCTTCATCCAACCAACCATCAAGTAATAGACGTACATCACCTCTTGAGAATCCACAATTCAATGTGACACTGAGCACTACAACGTAAATCCTTAAAGTGATAGTTATTTTGTGGTGGTATGAGCCCAATTCCCAAGTGGTAAAAGAAAAGGTAAAAGACACCCAAAAATAACTAGATTTACAAGTCTTCGTATTTGAAGATAAGCTCGAACAAGGATCTTGAAGAATCTTCATCCAACCATCCCCGATACCTTCAGATACAAAGTACACTCGCCCGTGATATTTCACTTCAACCTCAAAAATAATATCTTAATCGCCTCTGTCACATCTTCTTAACAGCTCAAATCTAGCCTTCTTTGACATTTAAATGAACTTTGATAATGGTTTCATTCTAACCATGGTTAAAAGCACGTAACCCCGTAAAACCTTGTAATAGCCAAACTGCCATGAGGACAATCCAAACAAACACCCAATTCATGAAGTACACCCTTTTATCCCTTCTTTGAAGTAGAAACGAAGTACACCAGCATCAAATAAGATCCCGATATACACTTTCCATTTCTCCAGAATGGTTCCATCAGTACGGGATTTTACAAGTCTATGGTTTAAACCGAAAAATAGTTTCTTTCGTGGGATTTTACAAAACCAAGAGTAAACCGTAAGATAGATCCGGAAATGCACCTTGCAATTACCAGGATGTTTCCATTGTCCGATTTTTACAAGTCAAAGATTTAAACCGAGAAATAGATTCTTTCGCGGGATTTTACAAAATCAAGACAAAACCGTAAACAATGTAAATTTGAATGTTTTATGACAACCTTGGTTTCGGTGAATTTCTGTTTTAGGGGAACATGCAGCGGTTTATCAGCTGTTCATTATCCAACATCAACAATATCATCACCCATATGAAAATAGCTTCATAAACCATACTAAGTCGAGTAGTATACACTACTTCCCCCTGAGGTTGACCGTAAAACATCAAAGTACACGTTTCTCCCCCATGATGGTTTTGAACTTTCGGAATCATGATAACGTGTACGACCATTTGCACGAAAAGTTCTATTCATAAGCAAACATCTTGAAGAATCATGACTGACGCTGAAGATTCTTGAAAGATTTTGATTAATCTGTGAAGTATCATTGATATTCAAATCTATGGTAATTGCTGATCACATCTCATCCATTCAGACCTTTGGTAAACATATCATCCACATATTCTGACGGCTATAGTTGTGACCACATGGAGAAGTAAACCCGATATGCCAAACTTGAGCATGAAGTAAAATTCCCCAGATTTGTTACTTAAACATGTACTAATCCTTGTGAAGAAGAAACGGTGTACCCAATGTACAAACCTCTTGACATATCCTCAACTGCGGTAGGCACCGTAGTGATAGTTACGTTGTGGGTTAAACGAGAAAGAATCACAACCGTAACCAAATAGCCAAGTCTTTATCACACACAATAAATGCTCAAACAAGTCATCTTCACAGAAGGGTAGAAAGAAAGAAGACAAAATAAGTAGACGTGCCCGGAGAAACTTCACTTCACATCCAAATAAGAAATACCGTCCACACACTCCGTAGTCAGCATTTTTCAATATCAATTAAAGCCGTGACATAATGTTCTCCGTGAAAATGTATATATCAAAGTACCAAACCTCATGACCCATTAAATCTCATCATCATCAAATCCCTTTAGCAAATCGCATAATCAGAACTCATAGCACAACAAATCTCATGTGTTGAATCTTATACCAATTTTAGTAAAGATGATCCCCGATTCATTCCATCTTACCGAAATATCACTCAGTATAGCACTTAAAATCAATAGGTATCAAAAATTTGCATAGAATATACAAAGTCTGATATTTCACTTATGTTAATCAAATTAAGATTAAGTGTTATATGCCCATTAATCTTTCAGTCGAAGGTCTAACTGCTTAAGCCCTGTCAAAACAACAAATGTATGGCCCAAAGTAGCAATATGGCATAATCCGGTCCAAAGCCCATAGACACAAAATAACATGATCTGACCCACATCTTTTACCCCTAAAAACTCGGTTATAAAACACAACATACCACACACATAACCCTAAAAATTCTCACAATCTTTCAAAACCTAAGTGCTAATCAGTCCGCCCCCATCCCTGATATCTCTTACACCTACAGACATAATCACAAGAAACCTTAATGATTTACAAAGGATAATCCGCCCCCATAACAGCCAAAATGCTCCAAATCAATTGTCCAACTTCTCCATCCAGGCACCTTTGTCCCCATTGATTGTGATAATAATCAATACCTTGCCACAGGGATGGCAGATGTCTATTTGACCTAGCCACAGAGATGGCCAAGATAACAAACAAAATCATTATGGTAGGTTTTACTTATGATTTTGTTTACCCGTTTGATTGCATAAAACCGAACATGAAGGAAAATGAAACCGTTAAGGTTTTGTTCTAACTTCAAAATATTCGAATATGAACCTGATTGACATTTTTGTACCACCGAATGAGAGGAAAGGAGACAACACATTTGATATTGTTGTTCCCTTTTCTTATGATATTCGAAGAATAACCAGGAAGCATAAGTAGAATCTGTGATGGACATGAATCATGTAGAGGGCCTTTTCTATGGTCTTGATTTAACATATCACCATACATGAATGATTTCTGAGATTTATTAACTTTGTTTTCCATTTCTCTTGAATATGATCAGTGATGTTATATAATTCCTTTTTGTTTAAAAGACCTAGAGTCTTGATATGCAAAATAGTTAAAAGAAAGGAGTTGAACTGAGATCAGATTATTGTTGAACATGTTGATGTATATGAGACTGAGATAATGTTAGATGCAGGTTGTTGTTGTAGCAATAGGTTGTTGAAGTTTGTGTTTTTGTAGGTTCAGATTCGATAATATCATGATGAAATTGTATTCTTGATTGTGAATTAGAAACTTGAGTCTTGTTTGAGTCTTGTTGGTTTTGAGGCTTTTATTTGGTGTTTGGTTTTGAAATGAACTGATGTTGGACTGATGATGGTAAAGTAACCTGAAGTCGATGAGTATTGAGTTAGTTGTGGTCTTGGTCACTGTCTTTACCATCTTCTCTGTCAACTCGCATACCTTATTTGGCAACCAACTCGCATCATGACATTTATGCAACATGACAACTCGCTTTTGAAATTAAATCAATAGCAACTCGCTCAATAGCAAAGTGCAATAAGAACAAATGCGAGTTAAGTAACTCGCATGAAACTGAACTAGTACCCAACTCGCTTTTGACTAAGGCAACTCGCATTTGACAAAGGCAACTCGCATTTGGACCATTGAACCTGGACATATTTTAGACAAGTCGTATTCATAGCAACTCGCAGTTGACTAAATAGTCAACCCGCATCCTTAAAGCTGGTTCCTAACTCGCTTATGACCCAGAAATAACTCACATCAGATACTTTGAAATTGGACGTTTTTTGACAACTCGCATTCAACAATGCTCCAACTCGCATCCAAGAAAGACCAACTCGCATTGAGGAACAGGCATACAAACTGCTTATCACCAGATTCAGTAACAGAAATAAGACTTGTATGAAACAGCTCAAAAACTCAATATAGCAAGCTTAAACACTGCATAAGAACACGCTTAAAGATACTGGTTTAGAACATGAAAAATGATATATGACCATGACATACAATAAACCAGTAAGCCAACATAAAATACATATTTAACAGCCAACAACTGCAGCAACACACATCATCAAATCATCACGCCAACTGAATTAAACACCCAACAAAATGCATAGACAAAAATCGTGAATCAACCCGCATACAAGACAACCCAAACCGCATATACGAACCACATAAAACACCATGCAAATCATCAAAACAGCACAACCTTGGCTCTGGTACCAATTGTTAGGATCCAATATTTATGTTGTTTGATGATTCGGGTGGTCTAGGACAATGATTAAACAAGAAAGCCATTTTAGAGAGATGAAGAGAGTTGAGAGGAGGTTCTTGAAAGAGAGTTGCTTAAACAAATGAAAGGTTAGATTCAAAGAAGCCACACCCCTTCCATGGATGGAAGGGGTATTTATAGTTACAGAATACACGACCTCCTAACGGCCTATGGATCAGGTATACAGTGGGTAAAGACCCGTCCTTCCTCCACGGTGTTACACTAAACTACTCTACGCTACAAACTAACAAATAAACTACTAAATAACGTAAATAACTACAAGTCTACGAGCTTTCTAACGATTACATATACTTGAGGTGACCGAATCTTTAATACCTGGAATTTCTAATTCCTAACAACATGTATAAGCACAAAATATAATCATATAAATACCTAAATAGGCATACTTAATTATCAAGCAAAATAAAAAGAAAATCATACCTCTAGCGCACTTAGGAATGCCTTTACAAATGACACAACAAATGTCACTTAGAAGATTCCCGCTCCTTTGCGATTAAGATACCTTCTTAAGGAAGCTATTCTTGTTACCAAGCGATTCCTATAGCTTGGTGGGTATGAGCTTTGACTAATCAACATGACAAAGAAGATTAGTGCAATTAAATGAAACAAGTAAATAAAAAAAATGTTGTTATCAAATCAACATCAAAACATATAGTTTTAAAAGATATGGTGTTTGTTTTTATGAAAAACCTTCTTTATAGTTTTCAATTAACTATGGATCGTATCAAGTTTTTAAAGTACAATATACTTCAAGAAACTTGGTAACAAAGCTCTGATGCCAATTGTGGAAAACTAGAAGGGGGGGGGGTTGAATAGTTTTGCCAATTAAAACTTCCTTTTAATCTATTTAGATTGACTTATGTCAATCTATTTGGATGTGTGTGTTGGATATTGATAAACAAGCATATAAAGGTAAGTAATGTAAAGATAAGAGTAAGAAGCACAAAACCACAACACGAGTATTTATAGTGGTAGGTACATATGGGACACCTTCCTCTTGCCCTACTCCACTCCCCGAGTCACCTCCTCGAGAGTTCGTAATCATACACCAATCTCCTTATGGCGGAGAAGCCTTCACAACGTCGCCTACCCTTTTCCGGTGCTAGGCTAACCACAGGTTCTTCACTCCAAGGTGAACAAGACCTACACAACGTCGCCTACCCTTTATAAGGTACTAGGCTAAGTACCTAGTTCTTTCACTCCAAGGTGAACTACACCTTCACAACGTCGCCTACCCTTTATTAGGTACTAGGCTAAGCACCTAGTTCCATTGCAATAGAGGAACTACTACCACACTACACCAACGAGTAATCCCAAAGGAGATCTACTCTTTTACAACATCATCAAGGATATCAATATCCTTGGATCTACTGCTAGTCTATCTTGTACATAGAAACACACCATATCGAATGTACATCTAAGGCACCTTTCACTAATGCCTTTGACTAGATCTACAAGACACCTTTCACTAATGTCTTGTGTCTTCACTTCTAAGCAACTTTCACTAATGCTTCTAGTCTTGACTTCTAAGCACCTTTCACTAATGCTTCTTGTCTTGACTTCTAAGCACCTACCACAAGTGCTTATGCTATAGACGATAGATACCCTTCACTAATATCTTCGTCTTGACACTTGAGACATTTTTCACTAATGTCTTCAACACTACACTTCTTTGAAGAAAGAAAGAAATCATCAACAAGAAGACTTCAGTAGCCTTGATGATGAGGAAGCATGGCAACTCATGAACTTGAGCTTGCTCGACTTCAATGGTGGTGATCTTGCCTTTAAGAGGAAACTAAAAGATCACACAAAAACAAAACTACAAACATAGATCTCTTGGATCTGAGGTTAGTGAGTTTTTAACTTAGGGAGAAAGTGTGTTAGAAAAGGGTGAGGAATAATGAAGAAATGGC
Organism: Chrysanthemum makinoi; assembly: GCA_910596185.1. Lineage (NCBI taxonomy): Eukaryota > Viridiplantae > Streptophyta > Magnoliopsida > Asterales > Asteraceae > Chrysanthemum > Chrysanthemum makinoi. Next base: position 19,288,900 of record OU343224.1, on the reverse strand, counting down.
TCACTATTTATAGAGGAAAAATCCTACTGTTCCCCGGAACCCATAGATCCCTTCCACAAGGGATTCGTCTAGCGTTAAGCTAGGGATCCATGGGACGCTCCCTTTTACCCATGGGTATTTTGGTTATGGGTTGAACCATGGATCTTTAGCTAGATACAATGTATCTTTGAGTGCAATGCACTTGGTCACTTGGGTATGGGTTGATCCATGGGTTATGGATATTATCCATGTATGATATAAGCATGATGTCATGCAATGGGTTATGGGTCAAGCTCTATGGGTCATGGGCTTTGGGTTGTACCCAACTACATTCAATGTATTTGCCCAATGGGTTGTGATACTTAAGTTTCTACCCATTTATATTACCCAATATACTACATACTAGTTATGTGTATATTTTACCCAAATATGTAAACACTAGTTGTTGTACATATGTATTACTAAATCATAAAATCACTTATACTTGTTTTAGTGTTTTATGTGAAAGTGTGAATATGTTAGAAACTATTAGTTCAAACAATTTACGTATTTTATTTCTTTCGTTAACATGATTTTACGTTTGTTATCGACAAAACATTAGAAGATAGTAAAATATAAATAAACGTTTTTACGGCCTATTTGTATTAACACTTTGTCCTTAAGAACTTAACCCATGTAAATCGATAGTAATCATCAACCACAACTAACACATATTTCTTCCCATTAATAGTCTGCACTCTCATGGATCCACATAAATCCATGTGAATGGTATGAAGAACTTCCATAACTGAGTTTGTAGGTTTGGGTTTTTGGCATACTTCTTGCTTTTTCCCAATTGGCATGCTGAACAAAGATGATCCTTTTCATAATTTAGTCTAGGTAATCCTCTTACTAAATCCTTTCTGGAATGATAATTTATGGTGCCGAAGTTCAAGTGATTGAGATGACGATGCCATAACCATGACTTTGTTTTTGAAGCCTTTGATAACAAGCAGATTGGAGAAGACTTCATCATGTCTTCGATAGAGATGGTGTATAGATTTGAACCCCGTGTTCCTCTTAAAAGTTCCACACCATCAAGTTCTCTAACGAAACAAGTATGTTTTCTAAAAGCCACCTCTAGATCAGAATCACAGAATTGACCAACAGAAAAAAGATTATGACCAAGACCTTCTACATAATATACCTTGGAGATTACACTATCATCAAAAACATAGTCTCCATAACCCATAATTGCACTGAAATGATCGTTCTCGAATCTAACAGTCCCGATGAATTTACTCACGAAGTTCATGAGCCGCGACCGGTCTCCAGTCATATGCTTGGAATAGCCTGAGTTCAGGTACCACAAAACGATTTGAACGATCTGCTGTTGAACACAGACAAGAATGGATAACTGGATAATTGGGATCCCCATGCAAGAATGGGTTCCATTTGGTTAGTAACAATGATTGGAACATCCACATCGGAAGTAGAAATAATGAAATCATTAGGGATAGATGCTATGCTAGTGTGTGCATTAGACCTATTCAAAGTATGTTCACTTCTTAAAGGAATAGTTATACCAGTAGGCATCCATTTCCTAACGGGCATTGGTCTAGATAATTTAGGGCACAACTCATTAAGATTGAATTTACGGCCAGTAGGTATCCATTGATAACCTACATTACTAAATTTTCTACCTGTGGGTTTCCAATGTTTTCTAACCTTCTTCCACCATTGTTTTCTAGCATTAACATTCTTAACTGGGTATTTAACCCCATTACTCACATCATTCACAACACATTCATGATTAACACCAGAAATCAAACATTCATTACAAGTTTTGCAAGTAGTAGAAGAATTCGAATTAATTACAGTACGCTTAAAGATAATACTAGAATCAACACGATTCGTTTTATTCAATTCCAACTTAAAGTTCCTAGGGTGGTCTTCTACTTTCCTCCATTGATTACTCTTAGCTTCTGAGGTCCTATCTTGCTCTGTATTGCCTTGAGGCTTTGACCTGCTCGATTTGGTGTCACTTTTTACTCATGTAGAGGGAATGGGAACATTAGTTGGTTTTGCTACCTTTTGCATTTTAGGTTTAGAAGTGCTGGGATCTGAACTACTTGAAGGCACATTGAAGCTTAGATGCTACGTTTAGGCTTTGAGTGAGGCATATCAAGATTGGAATTCTTAAAATCAAGCATAGAACAAGGCACAACTATTTTTTCCTTCTTACCATCAGATTTAGGGCATGTTGCTCTTAAGCATTCTAACAGCTCTTGAGATCGTTTGGCCTGAATTCAAGCAAACCTAATTTCACTATCAAGGGGCTTATTTATGAAATCCTCCTCTACAATTTCACGGAGACATTCTAGACTATCCTTAAGATGAACGAAATAGTTATGAAATTCCAGTTCGTTATTTCTAAGATGAGGAGGAATGTATTTAACAGTCACAGTATATTTAGAATCTGAAGATGACTTTGATGCAACATTCTCATTAAAGACAAGTGGCATTTTCCCGTTTACCTGACTCCTCAGATTCTCAATTTCCTTTTGTAAAGACATTATTTTTTCGTTGTTCTTGTCACGAGTGACTTTCATTGAATCATATAAATCTTTAAAGTGTCGTTTAACTTTTTCATTTTCTTCTAGAAAACTCTCATTTTCCTTTTGTAAAGCATTAACCAAGTTTTGAAGATGAAAAGTTTGAGAAAACTGAGAATCTAAAGGAGGAGGTATTTGGGAGTCAGTCACATTGTTCTTTTCACCCTTTAATTGTGAAATTTGGGCTTTCAACTTTCTGATCGTGTTACAGTGAGCTTGAATATGTTCGTCACGTTTGTTTATTTCAAAAAGTGCATCAAACTCTGGAACATTTGAGGATGTCTTGATGTTTGAGGTTTTGACATTTTCTTTGAGATGTTGATATTTTAGTTGCAAATCAAAATGTTCAACTTCTAGCTTAGAAAGATGTTTTACCAGATTATCATGATCATCTTGATCAATTTTCTCATTTAGTTCTGAGTTTTTGTCTTCAAGCTCAATGACACAATCATGGGAAACTTTCAAAGCATCTGTTAATTCATGAAATTGAGAAGCAGTAATAGAATGCTTAGTAACAGTATAAAACACATCTTGAGCCACACAACTCAATACTAAGTTCTCATTTAAGATATGCAGATTCTTCCTTTCAATTTCATTATATTTGAGTTCCCGTTCATAATCATTGACCTCAACTATCATTGCATCAAATTCCTTTTCCATTTCTTTAATATCTGAGTCTATCCCTTTTTGAAGACTCTCAAATTGACCTTTTAATTGTTTAAAGAAAGGTATGACTTCAGTTAAATAGCATTCATTAGTTTACTCAAAACCCCTCTCCCCTTCAGTTATCCCAGTAGGTGTGATCCTTTTCTTACATGTCTTCTCAAAATCAACAAATAGTTGATAAACAATATACAGGCTGATTAAGGTCTTGCTCTTAGTGGGAATAGATCTAGGAACTAAACGCATTGGTGTATTCGGAGGATACACAGTTGATGGAGGCATTTTCCTAAGGGGAGTGTTTGTTTTAACAAGAGTGTGATTGGATCCCTGATGTATCTCACAGCCAGTAGACCTGATATTCTGTTCGCTGTATGCATGTGTGCTAGATACCAGGCTAAGCCTACCAAAAAGCACCTTTAAGCGGTTAAACGGGTCTTTCGGTACCTCCAAGGAACCATTATAATGGGAGTTTGGTACCCGAAGGACACCTGTATGTCACTAACAGCCTATGCAGATGCTGACCATGCAGGATGTCAAGATACACGTCGAAGTACGTCTGGAGGTGCTCAGTTTTTAGGTGATAAGCTTGTGAGCTAGTCTTCAAAGAAACAAATGAGTACTACTATATCCTCTACAGAGGCTGAATACATAGCCATGTCATCTTGTTGTGCTCAAATACTATGGATGAGATCCCAATTATCTAACTATGGCTTTGAATTCAACAAAATCCCTCTGTATTGTGAACAAAAGTGCCATTGCTCTTTCTTGCAACAACATTCAACATTCAAGAGCAAAGCACATCGACATTCGACATCATTTCATTCGGGAACAAGTGGAAAAAGGTGTGGTAGAACTCTATTTTGCGAGGAATGAATACCAGTTAGCAGACATCTTTACCAAAGCTCTTCCTAGAGAATGTTTTGAGTTTATCCTTCCACGACTTGGTCTAAAGAGTCTACAACCGGAAACACTCAAACGTCTTCAAGAGGAAGATGAGGAGTAAAGGTCTTTCTTCATCTATCTCTTGTATATATTTATTCAAAAAGCAAAATACAAAATTATAAAACCCACAAAAGAAAATAGAAAAATATAAAATTTCAAAAATCCATAAAAAAAAATAAAAAAAAAAATAAATTTTTGACAAACTCGAAAAAATTCCAAAAACATTGTCTTTTTGTCATGATTTTCTTAATTCGATAACATCTACGGACTTTGTGTTGACATTCAAAGAATGTCACGGGTTTTTAGATGTTCTTCGAATGTACATAAATTGCTTTAAAAAAATAATAAATAAAAAAGAGACAGAGAAAAATGGTGGTTTATTGTCATTTCAGGCAGTAACCCGTTTAAAAAGAAAGAACAGAGCCATGCTTAATCTTATTTTTCAAATCTCATGCTCTCATTCTTAAAAACAAAATGTTTGTCACGAAAAAGACAAATATTTCCTTTCCAAATTTTTTTCCTTCTGAAAAATATTTGTCATCTTATGAAAACAAAATTGCTTTAAAAATACCTTGGACTATATTTTTTGAAAATCATCCGGGCTTATCTTTGTCAAAATCTCTAACACTCAATCAACAACTCATGTCATTGATTGAGGGAGAGAATGATTTCAATTCAATCAAAAATGTTATTTTTCAAACAATTGGCACGTAAAAGAGCAAGGTCTACTTTTGGAAAATAAAAAAGAACAATGTTTTATGCAATTAATTCAAGACCTTGGCTAATGTTACGTTTTCAAAGGATATTTATGCATGATTGAGCAATGGAGTTTAAAGTCTCAAAATCCGATCCTTATCAGGTAAAATGTTTTTTCAAAAGCAAGTTACTATTCTCCTCAAAAGTTCTCAAAATTTAATTTAAATCAATAGAGATCACAAACCTCAAAGGATTTGAAAATCGTGATCGGGGGAGAATTTGTGGTTTAAATTGGATTTAAACTGATATTGAATCGTGATTGATCTATCTCTAGGTGCAGGTTTTCCCCAATATGTGCTAAACAATTTCAAAATCAGATGCACATATTGAGGGGGAGCAAATTTTTGAAAACCACATTCTTTCCCGAAAATATCTTTAACTGTATGTGAAACACTGATTTTGATCGGGAAAGTGATGTCGATATTTTTAGAAAATATTTATCAAAGAAGTGAATTCTTCCTCTTGCCTCCATGTGCCAAAATGATTTCAAACACATGATGCACATGTTGAGGGGGAGCCGTTTTCTAAAATATCAAAAACAATTCAGGTACAAAATGCTTTGATAATATATCACAAGTACCTGGATTGATTTTCAAATGGTTTTCAATTGGTTCCAATGGCTGATGAACAATATCAAAAAGACCGACCAAATTTACTTTATGTATGGTTATATAAGGATGGTTAGGTTAGGTACTCGTTCCCACGATCCCGCCTGAGCCGGAGGGATCTACCCAGGGACAATCCACTAGATAGTGTAGAAGTCTTTAGGTATGATGAAAAAAAAGGAGAAAAATGAGAGGAAGAGTGCGGACTGAGACTGAGCTAGTACTGGAATAAACCCAACGAGGTTCTAGTTATGAAGACTCGGTAAGCACTGAAGGGGTTGAAGAATGAAAAAGAATTGAATGAGGAAAAGGGTGAAAAGAAATAGCCCTCCTTTAATTCAACCTCAGGGCAGAAACCGGGTTCAATTCATATGCTACTGGTTGTTACCAAGGTAACACCGGTATTGAAGACAAAACGTCATGGACCCAGCGACGCACTGCACTACAACTTCCCAAACTACTCAAGCTCCTGTTAAAAGGGCTTGTTTCATTCTCACGGGGAACCCACATTATCTATCGACTTTTTTGTAGAGATTGTTGATATTGAAAAAGGAGACCCTCTCCCTAGTCTCCGGCATAGGAACCAAATGTGCACAATTGAGTCTAGAGCCTCGAGATCATCAATAAATCTCATTAAGGACACAATCAATGAAGACTCTCTGTTTCACACAATGTGGAAAGAGAGAATATATTTTAAGAGTCCTTCGCATTTTCCTTGTGGTATTGCCAGAACATCTGAGTAATATGCAAACATATTCACAATGAAGATGGAAAGCCTTCTAGAGCCAACATCAAACAAGCTCTTGGTAGGTGGCATGTGAGATCTATCAAATAGATCAACCATGTGACAACTGAACAGAAACAATGAGGCGATTCAAAATTATGAATCAATCTTGGTTCAGGTAATGGATTGACGGATACCTTTGAAAAACCGGTCATTGTGCTTAAAACTCTTTTCTCTAGCACATCGACTGTGTATTAATATTTCAAAATAAAAGGTGTTTATGATTGATAATTGATTTTCCTTAAAACCTTCGTTGTATTGCAAAAACAATTTATATTGAGCAGTACACGATTATTTTTCAAATCTCTTTTCATCAATCAGTGAATCTCCATTCACTGGTTCACTCACTCGGTGTTGTTTTCTTTGAGACGTTCCGGTTTGAGAACGGCTAGAGCAGCTGTGAAACCCTATCAAGGAGATTCTTCGGAATTATACCTGATCACAGGCAGTACTTGTACTGATCAACGGGGAACAGTGGGCCGTGTACCTCAATTCAACGAAAGTGATGAAAGACACTTTCGTGTGCTTTATTGCTAACTGTCGTATGCAGGTACACCCAACGTTTACAGCTGATCAGAATGGAGAGGTTAATCCATTGCCGCATGCTCACACAACACATTCATTTCAAAATAAATCATGATTAGTGCATCAACGACTCTGATATTCTCACTCCATGCTTCTGCTACGTTTCTGCAAATATCATGAATCAACCAAAGCTTCCGCTACTCTGATGGGAAAAAATCATGATCCAGAATGTGAGCATCTCGGTCCACTGTCAAAACATCACATAATGTCAACACTACAAAGGAAGAGTCAGAGATTTATGGAAGCTGATGATCTCAAAGCTGGCTCTAAACTCATCATCACGTGGATCAGTTAAATACCTCCACTTGAATTATCCAAACATGCTAAACATGAAGAATCAATGTCTACGGGCTACAGAGCAATGAACTTAAACAAGAATCCAAGAACTATCTTAATGTAAAATCTGTTTGTATTCTGTGTAATTTGAGGTGACCTCCCTTAGGGGGAGATTGTTAGGATTTAGAAAATCCAGTCGTTAAAGTGTCGGTCACATCAAGTATATGTAATCGTTAGAAATCTCGTAGTCGTAGTCATTTAATATTAGTTAGTATTTAGTTAAGTAACACCGTGGAGGACGGACGGGTCTTTACCCACTGTATGCTTGATCCACAGCCCGTAGGAGGCGAGTCTTGTAAGAAAACTATAAATACCCTCTACCTCCCAAGGTAGAGGGTTGGAGCTTCAATACCATTTTTTTTTGTTTCACATAGTTCCCAACTCTCTTCCCTTTCTCTCTCTAGAACTTTCTCTCTCTAAACATTGTATACGCCCCATATGTTATTGGTTTGATGTGTTTGTGAAATCCTATAAGTTACAATTGGTATCAAGAGCCATGGTTTGTTCACTCATCTTTCATGCTCTTTGTTTTGGTGGATTTCATAAGGCTTTTGGGGTTATAAGAGTTTAGGAGAGTTTGAATCATTTGGTCAATTTCTAGTGTTAAAGTTTGAATTTTGATTGTACTTTTGTGTTTAGGATCATCATATGTGTTTAGGTTTTCAATTGGAAGGCTTGAATCATTGTGGTTTGGCTGTTTTTGATTGATAAAGTGGGGGGTTTTAAATTTTGTACGAAGCGAGTTGAGCCACGGTGTTGCGTTTCTAAGAAGCGAGTTGCTTTGTTATTGGAAGCGAGTTGGTTTATGCGACTTGGCTATTAAGCGAGTTGATTCTTTAAGCGACTTGAGTTCTAAAGCGACTTGGCTATTAACCGAGTTGTATTGGCAGCGAGTTGGTTTATGCGACTTGGTTGTTAAGCGAGTTGTCTCTGTATGCGACTTGGCTATTTAGCGAGTTGACTCTTTATGTGACTTGGGTTTTAAGCGAGTTGTTTCTTTAAGAGACTTGAGTTTTAAGCAACTTGTCTTTGAAGCGAGTTGAATGTTTAGCGAGTTGATACCAAAGCGAGTTGTCTGCTTAGCTACTTTTCTATTGAGACTTGTCACTTCTTCGTGCTACATTTTTACGGTTGTTCTTTTGGTTTAGTAAAATCCCGTGAAAGAATCAATTTCCCGGTTTAATCAAAGAATAGTAAAATCCCGTAGAACTTGTAATCATGTCTAGCAACGTACCTACTATCGTTTCTACTATAGCTGAGGACATTCAAGTAGTTGGATCAGATACTCGTCCACCTATGCTTGACGTAACTGATTATGACTCACGGGCTCAACGAATTAGGCTGTACTATTTGGGAAAGGAAAATGGGGTTAACATTCTCAAATCAATTGATGAAGGACCTTATCAGATTGAGACTACAAGAGACATACGTGAAACTGCTGTGGATGGAACAGTGATCTTAGGATTGGATAGACCAAAGACGTATGATGAGCTCAGTGATAAGGAGAAAAAGAGATATGATGCTGATATCAGGGCTTCAAACATTATACTTCAGGATCTTCCAAAAGACATCTACAAGTTAATCAATCACAACACTGAAGCCAAGGCAGTTTGGGACAATGTCAAGATGCTTCTCTCTGGTTCTGAATTAACTAAAGAAGACATAGAATCACAATTGTATGATGACTTTGAGCACTTTAAGATGAAACTAGGGGAAAGTGTCACTGAATATTACGTGAGGTTCCATAAGCTTGTGAATGACATGAGGAATATTAAGATGACTATGCCAAATATTCAGCTAAACTCAAAGTTTGTGAACAACATGAATCCCGAATGGCACAAATTTGTCACTTCTGTGAAGCTAACCAAAGGATTAAAGAATACCAACTATGAGCAACTGTATGCCTTCCTCCTCCAGAATGAGAAGCATGCTACGTTTGAACGAATGATTCTTGAAAAGTTCAAATCTAATCAGGGAGAAGCAAGCTCATCAAATGATTCAATAGCATTCTACACCAATGTAGGGATCACTACCAAAGCTTCACAAGTCATACCTACTGGAAACATAGTTTTAAAAATCGCGCCTAAGGCGCGCCTAGGCTCTAAATCCCACGAGGCTCTAGCCTTTGGAATGAGAAGCATTAAAGAACACCAACTATGAGCAACCGGGAAATTGATTCTTTCACGGGATTTTACTAAACCAAAAGAACAACCGTAAAAATGTAGCACGAAGAAGTGACAAGTCTCAATAGACAAGTAGCTAAGCAGTCAACTCGCTTTGGTATCAACTCGCTAAACAGTCAACTCGCTTCAAAGACAAGTTGCTTAAAAATCAAGTCGCTTAAAGAAACAACTCGCTTAAAACCCAAGTCGCATAAAGAGTCAACTCACTAAATAGCCAAGTCGTATACAGAGACAACTCGCTTAACAACCAAGTCGCATAAAACAACTCGCTGCCAATACAACTCGCATAATAGCCAAGTCGCTTTAGAACTCAAGTCGCTTAAAGAATCAACTCGATTAATAGCCAAGTCGCATAAACCAACTCGCTTCCAATTACAAAGCAACTCGCTTCTTAGAAACGCAACACCGTGGCTCAACTCGCTTCGTACAAAATTTAAAAACACCCACTTTATAAATAAAAAACAGCCAAACCACAATGATTCAAGCCTTCCAATTCAAAACCTAAACACATATGATGATCCTAAACACAAAAGTACAATCAAAATTCAAACTTTAATACTAGAAATTGACCAAATGATTCAAACTCTCCTAAACACTTGTGACCCTAAAAACCTTATGAAATCCACCAAAACAAAGAGCATGAAAGATGAGTTATCAAACCATGGCTCTTGATACCAATTGTAACTTATAGGATTTCACAAACACATCAAACCAATAACATATGGGGCGTATACAATGTTTAGAGAGAGAAAGTTCTAGAGAGAGAAAGGGACGAGAGTTGGGAACTTTGTGAAACAAAGAAAAATGGTATTGAAGCTCAAACCCTCTACCTTGGGAGGTAGAGGGTATTTATAGTTTTCTTACAAGACTCGCCTCCTACGGGCTGTGGATCAGGCATACAGTGGGTAAAGACCCGTCCGTCCTCCACGGTGTTACTTAACTAAATACTAACTAATATTAAATGACTACGACTATGAGCTTTCTAACGATTACATATACTTGAGGTGACCGACACTTTAATGACTGGATTTTCTAAATCCTAACATAACTCCTCCCGATGAGTAAATGAGAGCCAAAATAGCAAAACATGTCAAAATCTGCACACCATATTTCATTTAAGAAAAGCCCATAGTTCTTTTCATTTCTGGAAGTCGACTCAGTTTTATGAAATGTAGCCAAGACGTAAAATTGAATTTTGGCGAAAGCCGCGCGTCAAAAAAAGTTGTAGAACTCAACTTATGGTCGTTTTGGCAGGACTGAATGTGCAGCCAAACTTTCTGCAATGAAATATAAGTAATTACTAGTTATTAGACAATTGATATAAGTAAAGTTTAGACTTTAGAGTTGATTAAGCTTAATAAGCTGTTAGGGAATATAAAAATATAAACTTGAGCTTTTGAATCACTTAAAAAGGGCTTATGGTTAAAAAGTTAGGCCTAGTTAAGTGTTACTAGAGGTAAATATAGTGCTGGAACAAGAAAGCTTGCTGAAACGATTTTAAAACAAGGTTTTGACCCTTTTCTGGTCCGAATCAGCAAAAGTGTAAAACACGAAAGTTGCTCGAAATGATTTTTTCTACAAAAACTCAGGTGCACATAAGCAGAAAGTGAACGAAAAGTCTTAAAAACAGCAAAAACTAAACTGACCTGTTGTTGACTAGAAAATAACCATGGCTAAGAAACCTTAGTGTAGTTTGATCCTTTGAGGCTGAAACAAAGCCAAGGTTAAGCCGAGGCTGTTGTCTTAAGGTCTTTAAACTTAGACATAACCATAGGAATGACCTTGAATATGATCTCAAGTTGTTTAAACATAATTTAGCCGCACGGCTAGTTTGGACTCAATGGCCAATTCTTGTTTTAAAACTTTGTTCATTGGATTAGACTTTGACAAACTAAGAAAATGACCATATGGCAAGTTAAACTACTTCACGACACACAACTTATATCATTATATCGTCACACAAGTCAATCAATAGTCTTTGACGAAACACGACACATGTTTTATATAACATTTGTCTCGTCAAATACTTTACTTATAAATGACAAGTACAATAATAGTAAGGAATTTCATTATCATAAGAGGCCTCTTTGGGGTGTCGTATCGACGAGTTGTGGATTTACGATTTAAAGTGTCCTGGCTCCTCATACTTTACAAAAGGCCTATAAGCCAAACAACACTTAAGGGATACTTTAACTTAATGGTTCATGTACAACATCATATTGAAAGCCAACATACTACCTATACTTGTACACTTATATCGTACACTATACTAAAACACGAATACTATGCTTTCGTAGGTAATAGTTAAAGATCGTGATCTTGTCATACTCTACCGTTGATAAACATTATATCGTTACACTCCGATGCTGATCGGTACATTGAGTTTCATAGCCCCAACTTTTATTTAACTGTTTTATAAACTCTTTAGGGGAGATACATGCTACTGCTTTTACTACATGCTAAAATGCTTTATAATGGACAATTACTTGCAAAATGAATGCCTTGACTGTATTATTGCATGCCTAAGTTGTTTTTGCCAAAAGTCCCCAACATCATGGACCACTAATCACTGGGAGTGAGCACAAATATTGTGGATAGACCTATCGGAATTGACGAACCCGTCTATGTTATTGGAAATAACAAGGCGCACTATATTTGAGATTATCTAGGTATAGGGCAAAATACCTACCCGGGGCAAGTTATTTACTGTATATATCGTCCGGTGATATATATACAACAGTCAGTCATGAGTGCCATGAGCTTAGAGCAATAATAACTTTCAAGAAGATAATTGTACACATTGCAATTATACTACAAACTATATTGTCCACTACTGTTTTCAAACCTATGTGGTTTCTATTGTTTGTATTGACCGGTTAGGCAATCAAACGCACTATGGGCGTATAACAATGTAGCCCACTACTTTCATAAACTTGATATATTATGATCAACTGTTTTGCTTACAAACATATGAACTCACTCAACCTTTGTGTTGACACTTTTTAGCATGTTATCTCAGGTTTAAAAGGAATTAGCTGGCATTGGATGAGAAGGCGCACGAAAAATATTTTGAAGACAATGCATATATTATCATTCGAAAAACATTACAACTTTTATGTTGTACTTTTTATGATTGTACAAACTTGTGGGACCTATTTGTAAACTCTGATATTTTAATCGAATGATAATTTATTTCAAAACGTCTCATTTAGAGTCGTTTTCTGTAACTTGTGCTGTGAACTATGAAGTAATACCCCAGCAACACAATCTTCCGTTGCGATAATTTTGGGGGTGTTACATCATGCTTATGTCATATATGGATAATTTCCATGACCCAAGGTTTTAATCCATGGCCTATAGTTTTAATCCAAGAACCATGGACTAGATGCATTGCATCTTGAAGGTACATTGAACCTACTTGATATCCATGACCCATAACCCATGACCCATGACCCAAAACCCATGGGCAAAAGGGAGCGTCCCATGGATCCCAGTTAATACACTGGACGGATCCCTCAAGGGAGGGATTCGGGGAATAGTAGTTGTTTTCTCTCTATAAATAGTGAGCCATTTCTTCATTGTTTCTCACCCATTTCTCACATATTTTCTCTTTGAGTTATAAACTCTCTCACCTCAGATCCAAGTGATCTATGTATGTAGTTTTGTTTTTGTGTGATTCTATAGGTTCCTCTTAAAGGCGAGATCACCATCTTTTGAAGACGAGCAAGCTCAAGTCCATGAGTTGCCATGCTTCGTTATCATCAAGATTACTGAGGTTCTCTTGTTCATAATTCTCTTCTTTCTCATAAGAAGTGTAGTGTTGAAGACATTAGTGAAAGATGTCTAAAGGGTCAAGACGAAGACATTAGTGAAAGGTGTCGAACGTCCATATTAGAAGCACTAGTGAAGAGTGCTTGGAAGTCAAGGCTAAAGGCATTGAGGTTGTCTAAAAGTCAAGCCAAGGGCATTAGTGAAAGGTGACTTGTACATTCGATATGGTGTGTTTCGATGTACAAGATAGATTAGTATTGGATCCAAGGATATTGGTATCCTTGATGATGTTGTAATAACGAGTTAGTCTCCTTTGGGGTTTAGGTGTTGTGTAGTGTTGGGTAGTAGTTCCTCCATTGTGATAGGTTTGGTTCTCCTTGGTGAAAGGACCCGGTATCTAGCCTTGTACCGGATAAAGAGTAGGCAACGTTGTGAAGGTTTCTCCACCATAAGGAGTCGGTGTTGTGTAGTGATTACGAACTCTCGAGTAGGTGACTCGGGGAGTGGAGTAGGGCAAGGAAGGTGTCCTTGTAGCCGAACTACTATAAATACTCGCGTTGTGGTTTTGTGCTTCTTACTATATGTTTGTTTATATTTCTATATGTTTGTTTATCAACATCCAACACACATCTAAATAGATTGACATAAGTTGATCTAAATAGCTTAAAACAAAGTTTTAATTGGAAAACTATTCAACCCCCCTTCTAGTTTTCCACAAAAGGCATAGGGTAGGTATAAGTGTTCGAAAACGACTAGTTCTAATAAGCGCATCAACTCAACCAAAACATATATCACATAATGGAAGCTTTAAAATAGAGGTACCGCATTACACAAAATATGCATTTAAACAAAACGCATAAGTTCCATTCTATCACATAATCCACGCATCATATAATCCCAAGTCACATCAATCATATAATCAAGCTCATAATCTTCCAAAATCAATAATCATATCCCAAAACATAACATCTCAATAATCAATTCACAATTCATCATATCTCAACAATCAAATCGCAGTTCATACCATAATCAAGGTAAGAAGCTTCGGCTTGGCAGGCTGGCATGCGTCGGTCGAGGATCAATTTTTCCAAAAAGTGGTTATAGTTTAGGTTTTATTAAATACCTAGTTCTCTATAACCTTGGCTTTGATACCAATCGGTAACACCCCCAAATCTCGGTACATCGGAAGACTCAAACAAGTTTTTGGGGCGTTACTGGATTGGTACATCACACAACTATAGCAAACCAGATAAGCATATTATAGTTCAAAAACCAATCCTAAATTTAATTATCCAAATACAATCATCCCAAAATAGTTAAATGTAAGGCCCAACATGATTTATAAAATAGGTCCGCATAATATTATCAGAGTTTAAATATGATCTTTCAACCATGCCTCATTGCCAAGCTTCCACAGAACAAGCATTCCAAACATCACTTAAATACCTGAGAAAGATATGCTAAAAGGTCAACTAACGCTGGTGAGTTCATAGGTTTAAGTTCAAATTCAATAGTGGACCTGTAAGAGTTTATTTGCTATGCGAGACTAAGATAGATACACACAAACACATCATTCTCATACCAATACCACAATCAATAACTCCATCAATAACATAATCGACATCATAGTAGGGCCCTAAGCGACTCTAGCCAGCGCAGTCGTAGCAAGGTCTAGAACAAATGCTACCCTGGACTAGGTTGAGGTAGAAGTCTATACTTAGCTAGGCAAGTGTCATAGAAATAAGATTGCTACCCTAGACTAAGGCAACAACTACCACATATCTATCTAAACAATCAACACATAAGCAAGTCAAAGAGTTTAAAAGGTCCAAAAGAATAGCATGATTTCTCACCCCAATTTAGTTAAAACAGAGATAAAAGTGGGGCTATGAAACTCACCTCAAGCAAGCAACGTACAAACAAACACTAGCAACGAAGATAACAGTTAACACGGCTCAACAAATACTGACTCGGCAAAACCTATTAATATATACCAATTATTAATATTTAATTCCAAATTCAACGTTATCTACCGCAATGTATTCCTTTTCTTTATTTCCAAAAATATATTGTTTCATCGTTTAGTCCTAGCGTTTGGTATCGTCGTGTGTGTGTATCGACTAAACAAGACATCATGAATGCACTCAAATAATCACAATGCGACTCAATGCAACACAATGAGACGTCTAAGCGATAAGCTCCATAGTCCAATAAGTTTCGGAATAAATAGTTAGACCTTATCGAATTCGTCAACTCGATAAACTCAATCATTTATTCGTGTCGCTTATTATTCCATAAACCGGTCGCATCCTAACGAGTCCTAAGGATAATTCACCCATTAATAACATTATCCTACGTGCCTAACGGGCACTTATTAGATTCGTCAACCTAATAAGTCCGTTATCCACGTGGATTGACGCTATTAATGTTAGGTCATCGGTAACCCATGCACAAGACGTAAATAGTATTAAATGCTCAAAAAAGGAATTAAATGCTCATAAATGGAATTAAATGCTCATAAATGGCTCATTTCGATAAACGTGCACTCGAAGCATTTAATACTCATTAATTAAAAAACCTTTCCGTTTTTAGTCGTTAGTTTCCATTTAAGTATTAGCATGTTTATATATATATATATATATATATATATATATATATATATATATATATATATATATAAGTTTCAAATCGTTTTTCGTTTCGAGTCCACAAGCACGAGTCATGACCTCTCGGCTTTTATACATTCTATAGTCCAATATATACTAAAGTCCATGTTACGGCGTTGTCAAGGTCAACTATGACTCAAAAGTCAAAGTAACACCGACGTTGCTCAAAGTTGACAATTTATAATATCAGTCCAAGTAAATAATCACAATATCGCAAATCAATCTCCAATCAACCCATATCAATCTCGCCATCTAAACAAACTACCAAAAATACCCGTAACCAATGTCACGACCCTAATGGTCTTGACACAGTCCCGGTTAAGACCACGTGGACCAAACAAGCTCTAGAAGCTTTTCGGCTCCACGTGTCTCATCCAAACACTCCCCAAATGGCTTCTCCAATAAACAAACACAACCAAACATCATCCAATCATCAAACCCAATAACTAATCTAGACCAAAAACATGAAACAATGATGAAAATACAAAAACACAAATAAATGACACAACACACGATACCAAATCACTTGTTTACATGTTTAATTAGTTATAAATTCGTTTTAGACCCATATTCATCAAAAACCCACCATGGTCGCCACTTGTACGAGCCAAATAGGGCTCGTACGTGACTCCTAATGACTCAAATGATTCACCACTATGTTCCTTTTACCTTTTCCAAACTCAATCATACAACAACTGATGAGTGCTTATTTACTCATCGTTTTTACCCACCTAAGACCGCAAAAACGACCAAAAAGACCCAAATATGATCAAAATATGTTAAAAATATTCTCGGAATGTATTTTGTGTCTTGCAGGTACAAAAAGATTGAAAACAGAGCAAAAACGGACAAAAACGGATAAAAACGAGCGGAAATCAGAAAAGTGCTGAAACAGACGGAGCAGGGAGTGGATTTTCTACATTTTCAGAGCCCGGGACACGTTTTTGGAGTGAGAGTGGGAAACCAAACCTAAAACCTAACCCGAAACCAAAAATTCCTTCTTACCCATTCCGGATACCCAAAACGACCAAATTGCCTTTTAAACCCAAAAATCCAAAATCCTCTTTTTAGTTTTAAAAACCATTTTGTAAAGATTCCACTTTTTCATTAAACCAGTTTTTAGTTTCAAAAAAAAATACAAAATACATTTTAAACCTTTTTAAATAATAAACCTATTACCCCTTTCATTTTTAACAAAACCAAATAAAACATTTTCTTTTCACTTTCCCTCTTTATCTCTTCTTCCCGTCTTTATCCAGGAACAAAAACCCAGGAACCCTAACTCCTCTTTTACCCATATGATCCCATATCCCCAACCCACTAATCCCTCAACCAAGACAAAGTCACATGATACCCTCCATGTCATCAATCCTGGTGAGCACAAAGGCTCAATCAATGGCTGAGATTCCAAGGTTTAGGGCTCCATAGTCACTCTCGATGGCCGGGATCAATCAAGAAAAGCACAAGATGTGTTTTGGCTTGTTTACACTCACACAAGAAACACAAAATAAGAAGAAAGAAAAGAAGAGAGAAGACATAAGTTTTCTTAGTATAGATAGGAGATTAGTGTATTTGTATCAAATTGTCTAGAAATCTTGTTCTAGTCCCACTTTTAAATTTCTTTGTCAATTTAAATTGTACTGTTAATTTCTAGTTAATGCAATTTTCAGATTTTTAAATTTCATGTTTTTGATTCATGCACTTATTCTGCGATTCCAATTTAAAGTTTGTTCTAAGAGTTTTAATTCAATTTAAATAGATTACAGTTGCAAAAGTGAGTTTTATTGAATCTCAGAATTTTTTTTAAACAGTTTTTCACAAGCTTTTCTGCCCAAGGCAGTGTTTGGAACAGCTCATTTGTGGGTCATAAGCCCACTTTTGACCCATTTTGACTGTTAACTTAGTTGTTGTTAGTAATTTTAACGAGTTTTACAAGTGATTGCAAGTTTGAATTGGCTTGAAAGTAGCTTTTACATTTTTTTTTACTATTATAGCAATCTGCCTAAACAGCCTTTCCACCTCTTTTTGGCTTAGATTAAAGTAGCTTAAGGATAGAGTTATGATTAGTAGTAGTGGCATTCAATAGTTAGATGTAAGGACTTGATTTTAGTTAGCTTATTTCCCCTTGTTGAGCTTATTTAGTTGCTTTTTAGGCCCTCAAATCAGCCCACTTTGGCTTTCCTTAACTGCTTGTAACAGTAGGCAGAACAGGTCCCAAATCCACTACCTTGACAGCTTATTTATAAGCTGTCAAGGGACTCCCCTTGCCCCACTTTTGATCTTTTGGACTCCCAGTAGTGTAAGGTTAATATGTCTTAGCTTACTTTTCAGTTTAGGAGTCCCTAGATAGCTTAATTTTAAGCTCTTTTCACCCCTTTTGGGCTGTTACAACAACAGCAACTGACAGCAGCTTAGGACCTTTAGACCTTTTTTTTTAAAGCTTTTTAGTGCTTAAGTATTGCTTATTAGGTTCCCTTTAGGACCTTTAGATAGTATAGATTAGGATAGCTTTTGATTAGTTTTAATTGTAGCTTTTTTTTTTTTTTTTTTTTTTGTAGCTTTTATAACTGATAGATCCCCTTTATTACCTCTATGCCAAACAGCCTTAGTTCTTTTTTTAGCTTCTATTTCTTCTTTTATCTATTAACAACTAATTTTCAGTTTTGTAAGTTTAAGATTTTGTAAAAAAGTTGCATTTTAATCCCTTGCTAGTTGGTAAAAGAAAAAAATCAAAAAAAAAATATAAGTGAAAAAAAAGTAGGAGCCTAGGGATTCATACCTGGACCTTCTGCACAGCACCACACGACCACGTCACCCAACACTCAACACTAACTTGCCCTTGGGTCTTTTGCGTTTATATCTTCACACTTATTGAATTTAACCAGTTTTTGAATTTTTAGCTTATTAACATTTTTTCTTTTTCAAATGCTTATTTCCTTAAGCAGTGGTAGGCTTTTATGTTTTTCTCATATTCAGTATTATTAAAAGTATTTTCTGTAATTTTCTTAGATTTTTTCAAAATAGTTTAGTATTTTTTATTAATTAATTAGATTAAAATAGTTTTTAATTCGTAGAAAATAAAATAAAAGTCGAAAAAATTCCCGGATTTTTCCTAAAATTCTTTTTAGTCATTTAGAATGTAGGAAAATTATTGTTGCACCCGTAGGTCTTAAATTGCATATTTTTCACTTTCGGGGCTCAGTGTGTTCCCGGTTTTTCGCGTTTTTGCATTTTAGCACCCTAGGATATAATTTAGCTTCGTTTTGTCATTTCTTAGGCTTATTAGTAGTTTATTTAGTGTTTACCTTGTTTTACGTGCTTTATTTTCATTCCCGTTCTTTAATTTGTAGATTAGCGTAATCAAAAATCCAAATTCGTTTAACCAATTCAAGTCCTAATCACGAAACTCAACGAAACCGTCAATTCCACACCTCATTGGGACACGAACCGGGGAAATCACTTTCCCGGTATCACTTTTATCACATTCGTGAGATTTGGCATGTTAACCCTTTTTCTAAAAGGTTAATTTGTCGAATTTCACGATTAATTTGATATATTGATATTGTGTTTAATCACCACTCACAAACAACGAATCAAATTTTGGCGCCACTGCCGGGGAGGTGTTTTGCGACAATATCATGGTTTTTGTGATTAGTGACTTGAAGATCTCGTGAAGTTATTGTTTTTTATAAACATACAAAAATACAAAAATATTTTTCTTTTCTTTGTATATATGTAAAAGATAAAAATACAAAAAGATTTTGCTTGTTGTTTTAAATAAGTAGAATACATCAATCATATAACACTTCTCAACTTGAGTGTTATCATAATAAGTTCTCAAACCAAAGATTCAAAACTTGCATTTGTGTCACTTGCGTGAATACGCTTGTGATTATTGGTTTAAGTTCCTTGTGTTTTTGCTTCGGTCTCGTTTTGATTGATTGTGTTTTTGTGCATGTACTCTCGTTTTGAAAATCCAAAAAAATATTCTTCTCGTTCCTCTTATCCGTATAACTCTATTTCTATTATCTTCTCGACCATTTGATTCTATTTCTTTAACCTTCTTTATGTTTAATTCTCATGGCGACGATCGATTATCGTCGTTGTTTTCACTGCAAAAGCCGTATGGAAGAGAATCAAGATTACTGTCACAATCACGATTGTGTATGTAAGAAATGTGGTAGGGCTGGTGCGAGCAAGTATTGCTATTGGTGCGAATTATCCGATAAAAACTCTCTCGATGATTCTCCAAGTTTTTCCGACCACCCGCCACAACCCGAGATTTGTTTTATTGTTTATGAGCCTAAACCGTCTAGATTTGATCAAAATCTTTTGCGATTTACGGTTAAGGTTAAGAAAAAAGAGCAAGAACCGAAGATCAAAACAGAAGTGGTGGAAATTGCTAACTATGAGAGCACACCACTTGACCCACCTCCGGAATCTTAAGAACGTTTTATCGACGATTTCTTTAGGGCCAGAAATGACATGATTCAAAACTTCTTAATTGACCTTTGTCAAGATTCAACTTCGGGAAATACCGCTTTACCTACCATTTGTGATGTTGTTGAACCCTCGATTCCTACTCCCGAGCCCGAGATATCTTCTTTCGATCAAGATTATTGCTACGGTTGTGGAGACATATTACCGAAAGGTTTTCGTTGTTTCAAATGTATGTGCGAGTGGTGTGGAAACTATCTTATTGATGGATGTTGTTCGATTTGTGCCGAGAATTCATTCGCTTATGATTCTAACATGAACTCTTTCAATTATCCTCAAAAAAATTTCAACTATCCTCCACAAAATTCATACGAACCAGATCCGTATTGTCATCATTTCAATAATCAATAATTGTTTCAAACTTTCTCTCCACCAAATCCTCAAGAACTTATCCCAGGTCTTCTAGATGTATTAGAGGATTTAAAAGGATTGGTTAATAAACGTGCCCAAGACGAGTCTCATCAGAAAACATATGGAGAACTTCTTGCCGAAGAACAAGCAGCTCACAACGAAAGATTGCTAGTCGAAGAACGGGAAGCTAAAAGGCGTTTTCTATTCAACGAGGTTTGTCGTCTCGATGATGAGGATGAGGAGGATTCGGAGATGACAAAGGACAAGGTGCATATCTCAAGCCCACAAAGTACCGCACATGGCCACTCTCCACCCTCATATTGCCTATCTACCATAGAACCTTCGGATAACCTTTTAATGGGGGACGAGCATCTTAGCACTATTCCGAAAATGGAATAGTCTTGTGTTGAGAACCTTGTCCTAACCCCAAGTGATTCCGAGGTTATCTCCGATGATATGTGTGATGAGCCTCTCGATGATGATTCTTCTCCCACCCCAAAATTTTCTGTTGAGTTGATCTCCGTGTCTGAAAATGATTATATGTCATTTGATGATTCTTTATCATGCGGAGACATCGAGTATGTTGAGGAGATACCTTATGAGCTTGTCAGCTTAGAAGAAGTGAGAGATGTTGATCCCGATGATCTTGATATTGACACTGATTTTGAAACGGATGATGAAGATATTCTTGTTGTGTCCGAGAAACCATTCACTACGGCATTCACTAATCCTCTGTTTGATTTTGATTCTGAATTCACTCTAGTTTCTGATAATCCCATCTTTGACATTCAGAATGAGGATAGTGACGTTACATCTACTTCATTTCCCGAAGATAAGAATAGTGGCAGTTCCACTTCGACGTTAGACCTTCTCGAGGAGTTCGCCGATGAACTCGCTCTTATTGATCATTCTCCACCGGGTGATGATGATGCTCACTTCGACTTTGAAGTCGAGCTTACCAAATTGGAAAATCTTCTTTACAATTGGTCTTTTGATAACTCGTCGAGTGACACTCGTATGGAATAGGTCGACTCATTTCTTTCTCCGGATGACTCGATACCTTCGGGTTTTGAGAGTGACGAGTATAGCTTAGGTCCATCATCCACTCGTCCGCCTGCGAAACCGCCAGATGATGGAACCTCTTCTAAGCCCGATACGGATGTTTTCATTGCTACAGTGTGGATAAGATTTCTGAACATTCCGTTAATGTTCCTCAATCTAATCTTTTGCCTTCTTCTCCTATTTCTTCTCCATGTCTTAACTCCTACGGGAGTGAAGATACCATCTTTGACCCCGATATTTCTCATTCTCTTGAGCCGGTTGCATCTCATCGGAGTGGAACTTTCATCACATTCAATGTTTATCCAAACCATTTGAATGAAAGTCCGATGGAGATTTTCTCTTCCACTTGCTCCCCCATGGACCAATGAATTCGGGGTCGAGTCAAGCTACCGATTCGGTTAACAAAAACAGTAGCATTTCATGGGTGACAACCCATGTTTCTGACTTCTTTCTCTTTTCTAATAACTAAGTGTGGGGGGAAACCTCCACAGTGTTTTCTTCTTGTGTGTTTGCTCATATTTTCAGGAATCCCTTTGATCGTGATGATTGATGCTCCTGTTTTCAATCCAGCCGCCCAATATCTGATCATTTTGTTAATGTTTATCTGGCGATATTGTAAGATATAGGATTTCACAAACACATCAAACCAAATCCATATGGGGCGTATACAATGTTTTAGAGAGAGAAATTTCTAGAGAGAGAAAGGGAAGAGAGTTGGGAACTATGTAAAACAAAGAAAAATGGTATTGAAGCTCCAACCCTCTACCTTGGGAGGTAGAGGGTATTTATAGAATATTACAATAAATGCCACCTACGGGCTGTGGATCAGGCATACAGTGGGTAAAGACCCGTCCGTCCTCCACGGTGTTACTTAACTAAGTACTTATTAACATAACTTGACTACGACTACGAGCTTTCTAACGAATACATATATTTGAGGTGACTGACTCTTTAACGATTGGATTTTCAAATTACTAACAATCTCCCCCTAAGGGAGGTCACCTCAAATTACACAGAATACAAACAGATATTACATTAAGATTGTTCTTGGATTCTTGTTTAAGTTCATTGCTCTATAGCTCGTAGTCTTTGATTCTTCATGTTTTCCACGTTTGGATAATTCAAGTGGAGGTCTTTAACTGATCCACGTGATGATGAGTTTTTGGCCAGCTTTGAGATCATCAACTTGCATAAATCTCTTACTCTTCCATTGTGGTGTTGACTTTGTGTAATGTTGTGACAGTGGACCGACTTACTCACATTCTGAATCATAAATTCTTTTCATCAGAGTAGCAGAAGCTTTAGTTGATTCATGATATTTGCAGCAGCGTAGCAGAAGCATGGAGTGAGAATATCAGAGTCATTGATGCACTAATCATGATTTATTTTGAAATGAATGTGTTGTGTGAGCATGCGGCTATGGATTGACCTTTCCATTCTGATCAGCTGTAAACGTCGGGTGTACCTGCATACAACAGTTAGCAATAAAGTGCACGAAAGTGTCTTTGATCACTTTCGTTGAATTGAGGTACACGGCCCACGGCTCCCCATTAATTAGTACAAGTAGTGCCTGTGATCAGGTATAATTTAAAGAATCTCCTTGATAGGGTTTCGCAGCTGCTCTAGCTGTTCTCAAACCGGAACGTCTCAAAGAAGACAACACGGAGTGAGTGAACAAGCGAATTTGAGATTCACTGATTGATGAAAAGAGATTTGAAAAACAATCGTGTTGTCACACCCCCAATTTACCTGTTTTGCAGCGGAATGGAATTCCTGGGGATTGACTGTCATAGCACCACATCACAGTTATATTGAACGACCTAAAGTGTCGTTTTTAAAAACACATCGTTGGATATTTCATAAAAACATTCAGAGTACAACATCGGTCCCAAAAGGTTTACAAGGTTTGCGGAAATACAAATATGTTACAAATCCAAACGATGTTTTGAATAAAGTGCCATAAAGTAGAAAAATGTAAGTCGACGCCGCGACTCAAAATGTAGGTCCCTAAACCATGTCATGATGAATATGCCTCAGTTACCTGAAAATACATTGCTAAAAACGGTCAACAATAATGTTGGTGAGAAATCATAGGTTTATGTAAATGTTTTATACGACTACACAAGTATAAATCAGGCATGACAATCCAGTCACGTAAAAATGTTACAATTGCTTAAGCGCATGATACCGAAGCTTCTGACTAATGTACGCCCCAAAAGAGTGTCTTGCCAAACAACTCTGGTAATGATTATGAATGAAATGCATCCGTATGACAATTGGGATTCACCAACCCGGATGGAGGAGTCACCCTCGATAGATCTATCCACTCACACACGCTTTCCAAAATTAACGGCTCATGCATTTGAAATGGGGACTTTTAACTGGCAACTTTGTAACTCAAGCAATGTAAATGTATTTAACATACTTGGTATCGTAATAAAATGTTGTGCAATGTATTCTCCCCCGTAGGTTTGAAATAATGTAAAAAGCATGTAAAACGGGGCTATGAAAACTCACTTGGATAAACTGGAATAACGGCGAAAGTGAGTACACTGAGGTTTAATGTGATGCGTCCAACGGGACCTATTACGAATGATATGATATGTCATGAGTTACAATGTAATGTTATGCATGCACTTAATATGTTATTTATACCATTTACGAGTTTTGAAAATATTACTCGTCGTCGAAAAATACTCTTTTGACGTCTTGACCCTTCGAAAATGACTTTACATGTTTTTACGTCAAAATGTCATCCTATAATGGTTTTATAATGATTTTTGGTGAAATTACCATTTTTCGTCGCAAAACAATGTCGGCGGAAAAATCAAGAAATTAACAAAAATGACTCCGGAAAAACAGTCGTAAAACGGTGTACGTCGATCGTTAGAGAACGAACTCGACGGTTTTGGAAAGTTTGTATCGATATCTAAAAGTTTCAGTTCAGGAGTTTTCGTCCAAAAGGTCTCGATTATAAAGATATTAAGGGTTAAAGTTGGTGATTTTGTTGAATTGTGTGCAGAAAATGAGTTTCGGCCAAGTTTGAACATCCGTAAATGATTTACTATGACTCCGCTTGACAAACAGCTTTTTGTTTTGAAAAATATGGCCGGTGAACTTGATTTTACTAGAAGACATCTCGTTCCAAAAAGTTTCACAACCTTGTTAAAAACAGCCGCAAACATAGCCCTCATAGCTGATGAAATACTTGTAACGTAAAAATAATATAGTTTTTCAGAAAATAATATTTACGGCAACTTTATGAAAATGGCCATATATTTGTCGTTTCAACTCCGTTTTCTACGTAATATATGTCCTTAGCTTCGTATCGAAGTAAACTAATATATTTTTGAGAAGTCGAAATAATTTGTGAAGCTTAAGGCTCGTTTTTGACCCGAAAATACTAAAAACAGCAAGCTGAAAATCCTGAAAATAATACATTTCGTCGTCAAACTTTAAAAATTCACCACGGCTTCGTTATAAGTCCGTTTTTATCCGTTCAAGCGGCCACGGATTCGTTTTTAAATATATTTTCTAAAAATCAAGGCCAAAGTTTCGTACAATCTGTTGGTTTTTCCAGAAACTCGAATTAAGGACAGAACATAAAAATATACATATCGAAAATAGTTTTTCTCGGACAAAACCTATTCTAATCCCTTCAAATCAACTCCAAACTAATCTAATCCTACCATACACCTTCTTAGGGTGTCATGGGTTCCTAATCACCATCAAGACCAAAGAATACCATGGGAGTAATTATACGATGACCAATAAATATATATAACTCAAAAATCATGAAATAAATGGTATAAATCACATAACTTGCATATAAGCTCCAAAAATGAAAAGAAACATATGAAAATGAAGAGGAAACATGAAAATGATAAAAACATGCTTACTAGTGAAAATGAAGAGGTGTAAGTAACAAGGATTAACTTAAATATCCTTGGTTTTTATTTCAAAACCATATAAAGGATATAATCTAAATTGAAAACACACTTGATTTTTGCAAAACTTTTGATCCCTTGGTTGTTCTTGATGCTTGGTCGTTTCTTGAGAAGCCAAAAGAGGAGAGGATTTTTTTTTTTACTAACACTTGTGAAAAAGAATGAATGAGTGAATTGTCTAAATGAAGACTTTTTAAGTTGAATGAAATAATTATAAAACACAAAGCCATACTACATTTATGGAGTACCCTCCTTGTGGCCGGATTTTTGGGGCTTATGTTCCTCAAAATATATATATTTTTTTTCTTAAAATCTATTACTTGTATATATGTTGTGTTATTTGTATAGAAAGTGTAAGTAAAATGTGTAGAAATGTACAAATAAAGGTAAAATGAGAATTTTTGGTACAAGTAAGTTTTTAATAGCTCAAAATAGAATGTAATGAGTTAATAAAAATTGTAAAAATACTTTCCCTGTGAAAATTGAGTGATAAAATAATTATCGTAAAATTTTTAAGAAAACGACGTAATAAATAAAACTTTAACGATTAATATACGAAATAAATTTGAAACACTAGGAAAACTAAAAATATGATTTTTATAAACTAAATGTAAGTTTAAAATACATCAGGATCATTTTTGAAAGTAACGGGTTAAATGTTAAAATAATAACTCACGCGATAAAAATTATTAAACATAAAAATTACGCGTAAAATATGAAATGAAATGTCGTGAATGAACTAATGAGATGCACATGATATCCATGAAATGTAGACTAATCATAGTCCATATAAATGTACGTGATGTCATGATCATGAATTCGCCGCTAAACCTCCAAGGTTACGCGAATTTGAAACAAGTAAACCAAGTTTACTATAAATGTTGAAATAATGAGACCAGAACTGTGTCGAGAAATGACTTGAAAATACGGGTTGTCACATTCGCCCATCCAAAAAGGAATTCAGTCCCTGAATTCAGTCGTTGTTAGGTCTATCGAATTTTTGAGTTTGTGATGAATATCGAAGGAAGAAAACATGGAGAAGTGTCGTTACGGTTGTCGATGATTGAGAGTGTACAAAACATCGTATTGGGTAAATCTCGCATGAGTAATACTTTGACTTGTGGAATATGTGAACATTTTGCTTGCACTAAGACTTATAAATAACCGCTCCCAACATAACATGATCCCTCCAGAATTAGACATAGTTAGCTAGGCTATGTATAATTAAGGAACGATGATGTGACGTTCGGTTTAGTTGTTATAACTCTCGATGCTTACAAGGATTTAAACCGTGTCGTTAAAATGGTCGATAAAGTAAAAAGAAATAACATTCTCGAAAGTGATATCGAATCGAAAGGAAATAAAGTACGATAGATGAGAATATTTTACAACGAGTGGTTTATCAAAAGTAGTACATCTTAGGTTATAAAGATTCGGATGCGATGAAAACATAAACTTAGTACGACATAATACATAAGGAGAAATAAGACTGCTAGTTTCCGATCTTCTTCAGTCTTTTGCGTCGTTGGTACCTTGACGAGCTTCTCCTTTTTCCTAATCCATGAGCACCTTCAACTTGCTGACCTTAGTTTTTGAGGACATTGATTCCGATAGTGTCCTTGCTCTCCACATCTGAAACATGTAATTATAGTTTTGCCTTTACAATCCCTGGCTAGATGTCCCGGTTTTTGGCATTCGCGGCACTTGGCAGGGCAAGGACCCGTGTGATGATACTTACATCGATTACATAGTGGTTTAGCCCCAACATATCCTTTTCCCTTGCAGTCCTTAGCAAGGTGTCCCACTGTTTGACAGATAAAGCATATTCCACATGGACCATTATGATGTAGCGTGCATTGATGGCATCGTGGCAAGTTTCCGGTATAAGTTCTTTCCTTTGTTGGTGCATCAACATGAACCCTGACGGCTTCTTGTCTTCTATTTTGTTGTTGGTGATGGTTAGTGTTACAGCTTTGGTTGTTGTCGTTATAACCTCCCTGGTCATTTTCCCATTTCCTTTTGTTGTTGTTAGTTTGGTTGTTGTTATTGTTGTGGTGGTTATTGTTGATAATGGTTTCCCTTTTCACAACTTGAACCATGAGTAATTGAGTTATCTTGATGGTCTCTTCAATTGTTTGCAAATCGAAAGAGGCTACCTCTCCTTGAATGCATTTTGGAAGTCCTCCAATGAATCTTTCCAGTAGTTTCTCATTGTCCATAACCATATATGGACATAAAACAGCCAACTCTTGAAACCTTCTGATGTAGGTCTCAATGTCATAACCAACGGTCACTAGCCCAATAAATTCCATTTTCAATTTCTTCATCTCCTTGGGCGGGCAATACTTCTTAGTCATCAACCTCTTGAATTGATCCCATGAGAGTTTATAAGCATTTTCCATACCAATAGGCTGTGCATATTGATTCCACCATAACATTGCCTCATTCAAGAGTGTACTAGTTGCAAATTTCACCTTGCAGTCATCTGGGCAATCGCATATAAGAAATAACAACTCGATCCTTTCCAACCAACGGATCATAGTAATGGCTCCTTCTGTGCCTCTGAACTTCGGGGGGTCACTGCTCTTAAAGTCTATGTATGTACCACTTCGAACTCTCGAATCTCCTGCAACTCCTGTAGTAGTAGCATGTCTAGTAGCTTCAGTACCAGCCATGGTCTCGACAGCGGCAGCAGCAGCAGCAACTATCGTTGTCCCGTCTTTCTCTAGTTCCCTAGCTATACAATCCTTTATATACTTTTGGATATCGGCTTGTGTCATAGCTGGTGGAGCTCTCTTCGGCGCCATAACTCTTCAAATAAAAGGAAAATGAAACGTGTCAAATCCTATGTTAATAATAAGCGTTCTAAATAGAAGTGATAGAAGGTGGTAAGTTTGAGGATATTTTTCAAAATGATCGACGGGTTCCGAAAAGATGGGTTATGAGGTGTTGTAATTGCTTCAAATGTAGTTCATCCCTAATATTGCTATCATGCTAGCAAGAAGATAGATATCATCTCAAACTATGTCGAAGAATGTTTGTTCTAGTTTCACTTGTAGATGGGGAGTCATTGATAGTCCGACATGTTCAAACCTGTGACATCTCTTGATATGGAAATGAGGTTACTTGGAATTTCTAGAGAACACAATGCCTTAGGGGAAGTTTATATCGATAGCCTTAATTTAACCAAATTTTCCTTTAAGGGACACTCATTGTAGGGAAGTTCACATATTGTTGAGGCCATGTTTAATAGAATGTTCTATAGCCTCAGATAGAAGACTTGGTATATCCCTATAGTGTTGCTTCATGGGTATTTGCTTCGTATTAAATCTCGTAACTCGGTCTGGCTAGTACTTATGGAATGATAGAGTTTGGATTCTAATTCAAAATAGTGGTTCGGAATGTCTCGTGGTGTCTTAAGATTTTTGTTGAGTTTTGAATCATCCTACCACCTAGTTCTAGTCCTTGTTGGAAATTCCAAAATCCTTCCATTGTTTTCCTGTATCAAGGAATCCTCCTCACAGATGGTATAGGAAGTCTTTCCTAAAAGGTCAATCGTCAAATCCTAACTTATCGGTTGAGTGAGAGATAAATAGCGTAAGCATCTATAGAGTGTTAACAGAAGGAAATGTTTATGCACGATAAATCTGATTATAAAACTTTGCTTTCAAACAAGAATAAATAGTTTGTAAGAATTTACAGTAAAGTTTATGAAAAGGTTTGTAAAACCACTTTATTGAGTAAGAAAGGAACATTTTTTTTTTTTTTTTTTTTTTTTTTTCATTTACAGTTTAATAATAAATCTTAGTTGTGGCTTGGTGTTAAAGCAACAACTTGTTAAGGTGATTTTAAAATAGCTTATATAGTGATAGAAAACGGCTTAACAATGGTAATGAAATATTTTGGTAAGACACAATTCAGATTATAACATAACTCGTGAAATGATTTGTAAAATAGCTTACAAGAAAACAATTTATCGTTTGTCAAATAATATGAAATTTCGTAATTCAATTAATATTAATATGGTTTAGAGGTTGGTAATATAACAGTCATTTAAAGTAAAGGCGAATAGTATGGGAGGTAAGCGTACCAAGTTTTATGATTTTAAATCAGACAGTGGCTAAAATAGCTCACCAAAAGGGTAAAATAGTTTATATGACCGCAATATTACTTGCAGGAAAAAAATTTGTAATATAGTTTGTAACTTGCTATTGCAATTGGTTGTTGTTTTATAAAATAATAGCAAATTAATCGGTTTATCATACTATGAGGAAATAGTTTGCAAAGTATCAGTAAGGTCATTGTTTATAAAGTATTATTAAAGTCGTAAATTTTGGTTTAATGGTACAAGAGTAAGATGAAATGATCGGTAAAATAATTGAAAGCAGTTTGTGTTAGATAACGATGAAGTTTATTATCTCATGAGAGGGAATGTAGGACAAATAGTTGGTATTCAACGTTTTGTTTTGTAAGATAATAGCTTGATGATTTTTCAGAGTAACATGAAAATCGTTTCGCATGAGGATATTAAATAGTTGATAAAATGACTGAAACCATTTGATAATTTAATAATAAAACAACTTGCGTTAAATCTTTATGTAACAACGTTTCTAAGATGGTGATAAAATAGTTCGAAATAAAATCAAGTGAAATAATTTCATGAAATAGTAGCAGGATAATTTGGAATAAAATTTGTTGGATGGTTTGTAGGATACATAGGAGAACCTTATCGAATGGTAATAGTCTACTAATTGGTCGAGAATAAAGCCGACCTAATCCCTAGTAAGATAGTGATGTATCGTTGTGAAATGATGGAGAATTGGGCAATTGGAGTAAGGAATGAAATAAACAAGGTGGTGACTATCGTAGAGATAAAAATGATAAGGATCACATTAGCTCGGAAGGTACTTATTATCTGTTCCTGTTGGTAGCCTAATCATGTCTCAAGTGTAGGAGTAGTAGGCGGTCTAGCAACCATAGCCCAAAAATTCTCTCAGTCCTCAAACCTATGAGATGGTGTAGTGTCTATAGTCTTAGTGGTAGATGGTAATGGTGTGTCAAATCATGCACGCTTCCCAAGCCGCAAGTCAGGTGTTATGAGTATCGGGTATGAGATGTGATGGTACGGATGGTGCTCGAAATGATAATGATGATAAAAATAATGACAATGATGATAATGGAATCCTTGTGGCGAGTTAAGAAAATAGGTTTATTAGGACCAAACCTATAAGTTCTACCCAATGGTATGATCTGTCCCAACTGAGTGATAAAAATTGTCCTGATCCTATAGTGAATCGATAGTGATCGTGATGGTGTAGGTGTAACTTCGTCCTCCCAAAAGGGTTTATCTCAGTATACAACGTTATCGATGATGAGTCAATTGATGTGAAAATTGTGATAGGGAATGCCAAGGAATTCTCCACGTTAGAGTATGAGGAAAAGATAATAGGATGGGTATTTAAGGGCATCCATGTGACAATCGTTTTGAAATGAAAATAAATAACTCGTAAAATGTGCGTACAAAACCGCATGCAAAGTGAACATGTACTTATGATGAAATGATGAGATGCTATGATAATGTAGTTATAGTCTAGGGTCGATGATGCAACCTAGTTCTCTATAACTGTAGCTCTGGTACCAATCTTACACCCCAATTTACCTGTTTTGCAGCGAATGGAATTTGGGGATTGACTGTCATAGCACCACATCACAGTTATATTGAACGACCTAAAGTGTCGTTTTTTTTTTAAAACACATCGTTGGATATTTCATAAAAAAAACATTCAGAGTACAACATCGGTCCCAAAAGGTTTACAAGGTTTGCGGAAATACAAATATGTTACAAATCCAAACGATGTTTTGAATAAAGTGCCATAAAGTACAAAAATGTAAGTCGACGCCGCGACTCAAAATGTAGGTCCCTAAACCATGTCATGATGAATATGCCTCAGTTACCTGAAAATACATTGCTAAAAACGGTCAACAATAATGTTGGTGAGAAATCATAGGTTTATGTAAATGTTTTATACGACTACACAAGTATAAATCAGGCATGACAATCCAGTCACGTAAAAATGTTACAATTGCTTAAGCGCATGATACCGAAGCTTCTACTAATGTACCCCCAAAAGAGTGTCGTGCCAAACAACTCTGGTAATGATTATGAATGAAATGCATCCGTATGACAATTGGGATTCACCAACCCGGATGGAGGAGTCACCCTCGATAGATCTATCCACTCACACACGCTTTCCAAAATTAACGGCTCATGCATTTGAAATGGGGACTTTAACGGCAACTTTGTAACTCAAGAAATGTAAATGTATTTAACATACTTGGTATCGTAATAAAATGTTGTGCAATGTATTCTCCCCCGTAGGTTTGAAATAATGTAAAAAGCATGTAAACGGGGCTATGAAAACTCACTTGGATAAACTGGAATAACGGCGAAAGTGAGTACACTGAGGTTTAATGTGATGCGTCCAACGGGACCTATTACGAATGATATGATATGTCATGAGTTACAATGTAATGTTATGCATGCACTTAATATGTTATTTATACCATTTACGAGTTTTGAAAATATTACTCGTCGTCGAAAAATACTCTTTTGACGCTTGACCCTTCGAAAATGACTTTACATGTTTTTACGTCAAAATGTCATCCTATAATGGTTTTATAATGATTTTGGTGAAATTACCATTTTTCGTCGCAAAACAATGTCGGCGGAAAAATCAAGAAATTAACAAAAATGACTCCGGAAAAACAGTCGTAAAATGGTGTACGTCGATCGTTAGAGAACGAACTCGACGGTTTTGGAAAGTTTGTATCGATATCTAAAAGTTTCAGTTCAGGAGTTTTCGTCCAAAAGGTCTCGATTATAAAGATATTAAGGGTTAAAGTTGGTGATTTTGTTGAATTGTGTGCAGAAAATGAGTTTCGGCCAAGTTTGAACATCCGTAAATGATTTACTATGACTCCGCTCGACAAACAGCTTTTTGTTTTGAAAAATATGGCCGGTGAACTTGATTTTACTAGAAGACATCTCGTTCCAAAAAGTTTCACAACCTTGTTAAAAACAGCCGCAAACATAGCCCTCATAGCTGATGAAATACTTGTAACGTAAAAATAATATAGTTTTTCAGAAAATAATATTTACGGCAACTTTATGAAAATGGCCATATATTTGTCGTTTCAACTCCGTTTTCTACGTAATATATGTCCTTAGCTTCGTATCGAAGTAAACTAATATATTTTTGAGAAGTCGAAATAATTTGTGAAGCTTAAGGCTCGTTTTTGACCCGAAAATACTAAAAACAGCAAGCTGAAAATCCTGAAAATAATACATTTCGTCGTCAAACTTTAAAAATTCACCACGGCTTCGTTATAAGTCCGTTTTATTCCGTTCAAGCGGCCACGGATTCGTTTTTAAATATATTTTCTAAAAATCAAGGCCAAAGTTTCGTACAATCTGTTGGTTTTTCCAGAAACTCGAATTAAGGACAGAACATAAAAATATACATATCGAAAATAGTTTTTCTCGGACAAAACCTATTCTAATCCCTTCAAATCAACTCCAAACTAATCTAATCCTACCATACACCTTCTTAGGGTGTCATGGGTTCCTAATCACCATCAAGACCAAAGAATACCATGGGAGTAATTATACGATGACCAATAAATATATATGACTCAAAAATCATGAAATAAATGGTATAAATCACATAACTTGCATATAAGCTCCAAAAATGAAAAGAAACATATGAAAATGAAGAGGAAACATGAAAATGATAAAAACATGCTTACTAGTGAAAATGAAGAGGTGTAAGTAACAAGGATTAACTTAAATATCCTTGGTTTTTATTTCAAAACCATATAAAGGATATAATCTAAATTGAAAACACACTTGATTTTTGCAAAACTTTTGATCCCTTGGTTGTTCTTGATGCTTGGTCGTTTCTTGAGAAGCCAAAAGAGGAGAGGATTTTTTTTTTTTTACTAACACTTGTGAAAAAGAATGAATGAGTGAATTGTCTAAATGAAGACTTTTTAAGTTGAATGAAATAATTATAAAACACAAAGCCATACTACATTTATGGAGTACCCTCCTTGTGGCCGGATTTTTGGGGCTTATGTTCCTCAAAATATATATTTTTTTTTTTCTTAAAATCTATTACTTGTATATATGTTGTGTTATTTGTATAGAAAGTGTAAGTAAAATGTGTAGAAATGTACAAATAAAGGTAAAATGAGAATTTTTGGTACAAGTAAGTTTTTAATAGCTCAAAATAGAATGTAATGAGTTAATAAAAATTGTAAAAATACTTTCCCTGTGAAAATTGAGTGATAAAATAATTATCGTAAAATTTTTAAGAAAACGACGTAATAAATAAAACTTTAACGATTAATATACGAAATAAATTTGAAACACTAGGAAAACTAAAAATATGATTTTTATAAACTAAATGTAAGTTTAAAATACATCGGGATCATTTTTGAAAGTAACGGGTTAAATGTTAAAATAATAACTCACGCGATAAAAATTATTAAACATAAAAATTACGCGTAAAATATGAAATGAAATGTCGTGAATGAACTAATGAGATGCACATGATATCCATGAAATGTAGACTAATCATAGTCCATATAAATGTACGTGATGTCATGATCATGAATTCGCCGCTAAACCTCCAAGGTTACGCGAATTTGAAACAAGTAAACCAAGTTTACTATAAATGTTGAAATAATGAGACCAGAACTGTGTCGAGAAATGACTTGAAAATACGGGTTGTCACACGTGTACTGCTCAAAATAAAGTGTTTTTGCAATACAAAGAAGGTTTTAAAGAAAATCAATTATCAATCATACACACCTTTTATTTTTGAAATATTAATGCACAGTCGATGTGCTAGAGAAAAGAGTTTTAAGCACAACGACCGGTTTTTCAAAGGTATCCGTCAATCCATAACCTGAACCAGGATTGATTCAAAAATTTGAATCGCCCCGTTGTTTCTGTTCAGTTGTCACATGGTTGATCTATTGGATAGATCTCACATGCCACCTACCAAGATCTTTTTTGATGTTGGCTCTAGAAGGCTTTCCATCTTCATTTTGAATTTGTTTGCATATCATTCAGATGTTCTGGAAATACCACAAGGATAATGCGTAGGACACTAAAAGTATATTCTCTCTTTCCACATTGTGTAAAACAGAGAGTCTTCATTGATTGTGTCCTTAATGAGATTTATTGATGATCTCGTGGCTCTAGACTCAATTGTGCACATTTGGTTCCTATGCCGGAGACTAGGGAGAGGGTCTCCTTCTTCAATATCAACCATCTCTAAGAGAAAGTCGATAGATAATGTAGGTTCCCCTGTGAGAATGAAACAAACCCTTTTAAGAGGAACTTGAGTGGCTTGGGAAGATGTAGTGCAGTGCGTCACTGGGTCCATGACGTCTTGTCTTCAATACCGGTGTTACCTTGGAAAACACCAGTAGCATATGAATTGAACCCGGTTTCTGCCCTAAGGTTGAAATAATGGAGGGCTATTTCTTTTCACCCTTTTCTTATTCATTTCTTTTTCATTCTTCAACCCCTTCAGTGCTTATCGAGACTTCATGACTAGAACCTTGTTGGGTTTATTCCAGTCCGCACTCTTCCCATATTCTCATTTTCCCATTTTTTGTCAACATACCTAAGGACTCTACACTATCTAGTGGATTGTCCTTGGGTAGATCCCTCCGGCTCTGGCGGGATCGTGGGAACAAATACCGAACCTAACCATCCTTATATCACCATACATAAAGTAAATTTGGTCGGTCTTTTTTGTATTGTTCATCAGCCATTGGAACCAATTGAAAACCATTTGAAAATCAATCTAAGTACTTCTGATATATTATCAAACCTGAATCATTTTTGATATTTTAGAAACAGCTCCCCCTCAATATGTGCATCAAGATTTGAAAGAGTTTTGCACAGATTAGGGAACACCTGCACTTTGGAACAAATTAATCACGTTTCAATCTTTTTTAGTTTAAAATAGATGCTCCCCCTTAACATGTGCATAGAAAATTTTAAATTGTTTGGCACATGAATGGAGGAGTGTTTGCTAAACATTTATAAAACTAATTATCGAATTATTAGTTTAAATCCAATTTAAATCACAAATTCTCCCCTGATAACAATTTTCAAATCATTTGAGATTTGTGATCTTTATAGATTTAAATTGTTTTTGAAAGCTTCTGAGAAGAATTGTGACTTGCTTATGAAAACATTTAACCGAAAAGGATCAAATCTGAGACTTATAAACTCCACGGATTAAATTATGCATAAAAATCTTTTGAAAAAATAACATTAGTCAAGGTCTTGAATCATTTGTATAAAACATTGTTCTCTTTGATTTTTCAAAAGTAAACCTTGCTCATTTACGTACCAATTGTTTGAAAAATAACCTTTTTGATTGAATTGAAATCATTCTCCCCCTCAATCAATGACATGAGTTGTTGATTGAGTGTTAGAGAGTTTGACAAAGATAAGCCCGGATGATTTTCAAAAATAGAGTACGAGGTATTTTCAAAGAAATTTTGTTTTCATTAGATGACAAATATTTTTCAGAAGAATCATTAGACGGAAAAATATTTGGAAAGAAAACATTTGTCTTTTTGATGACAAACATTTGTTTTAAGAATCAGAGCATGAGATTTGAAAAATAAGATTAAGCATGGCTCTGTTATTTTCCTTTTAAAACGGGTTACTGCCTGAAATGACAATAAACCACCATTTTTCTCCGCCTCAATTTTTTTTAAAGCAATTTATGTACATTAGAATAACATCTAAAAACCCGTGACATTCTTCGAATGTCAAAACAAAGTCCGTAGATGATATCGAATAAAGAAAAAACATGACAAAATAACAATATTTTTTTTTGGTATTTTTCAAGATTTTTTAATTTTTGTGGATTTTGAAAATTTTATACTTTTCTATTTTCTTTTGTGGGTTTTGAAATTTTGTATTTTGCATTTTGAATAAATATATACAAGAGATAGATGAAGAAAAAAAATCATTTACTCCTCGTCTTTCTCTTGAAGACGTTTGAGTGTTTCAGGTTGTAGGCTCTTTAGACCAAGTCGTGGAAGGATAAACTCAAAACGTTCTCTAGGAAGAGCTTTGGTGAAGATGTCTGCTAACTGGTATTCAGTCCTCACAAAATAGAGTTCTACCACACCTTTTTCCACTTGTTCCCGAATGAAATGATGTCGAATGTCAATGTGCTTTGCTATTGAATGTTGAACATTGTTGCAAGAGAGAGCAATGGCACTTTTGTTATCACAATACAGAGGGATCTTGTTGAATTCAAAGCCATAGTCAGATAATTGGGATCTCATCCATAGGATTTGAGCACAACAAGATGACATGGCTATGTATTCAGCCTCTGTAGAGTATATAGATGTACTCATTTGTTTCTTTGAAGACCAGCTCACAAGCTTATCACCCAAAACCTGAGCACCTCCAGACGTACTTCGAAGTGTATCTTGACATCCTGCTGGTCAGCATCTGCATAGGCTGTTAGTGACATACCAGTGTCCTTCGGGTACCAAAGTCCCATGTTGATGGTTCCTTGGAGATACCGATAGACCCGTTTAACTGCTTCAAGGTGGTTTTTGGTAGGCTTAGCCTGGTATCTAGCACACATGCATACAGTGAACAGAATATCAGGTCTACTGGATGTGAGATACATCAGGGATCCAATCATACTTCGATATTTCGTTTGATCTACCATGATCCCTGAGTGGTCCTCATCCAGTTTGGTACATTCCACCATGGGAGTGTCAACGGTGTCACAAGTGTCAAATCCAAATTTCTTTAAAATTTCATTTGCATATTTAAATTGATTAATAAAATGCCTCCTGACTTTGTGAAATTTGTAATCCCAAAATGACATTTGTCCCATCATTGACATTTGAAATTTGGAGCCCATCTCCTTAGAAAAACGGTCACATTCATTGTGGTCAGTCGAGGCAAAAATAATATGATCAACATAGATTTGAACGTGAATTAAATGTTTGCCTGACTTTCTGGTGAACAATATCGGATCAACTGCTCCTTTGTGAATCCAAGAGATAGAAGAAACTTTGACAGCGTATCATACCATGCCCTTGGAGCTTGCTTCAAACCGTAAAGAGCCTTCTTCAAGCGATAGACATGAGTAGGATGCTCGGAATTCACAAAACCTTCAGGTTGGCTGACGTATACGACTTCTTTAAGATCTCCGTTAAGAAAAGCCGTCCTTACATCCATCTGATAGACTACCATGTTCTTACTTGCTGCATTAGCCAAGAAGATTCTGATTGCCTCGATACGAGCAACGGGAGCAAATGATTCTTCAAAGTCAATACCCTCCTCTTGACGGTATCCTTTTGCAACCAATCGAGCCTTGTTCTTTAATACATCACCTTGCTCATCAAGTTTTACTTTGAAGATCCACTTTAGAGAAATGATCATAGCACAGTCAGGAGCAGGTCCGAATTCCCATACATCTAGTTGATCGAACTCATGAATTTCTTCTTGCATGGCATTGAACCAGCTGTCTTCATTCATTGCGGTTTTAACGTCTTTTGGTTCGACCTTAGATAGTAAGGAGTTGAAGAAGCACCATAAGGCATCGATTGCAAGTTGTTTACGTGTGGATACTGGACGAGAGGGATTT
Source organism: Chrysanthemum makinoi (assembly GCA_910596185.1). Lineage (NCBI taxonomy): Eukaryota > Viridiplantae > Streptophyta > Magnoliopsida > Asterales > Asteraceae > Chrysanthemum > Chrysanthemum makinoi. The sequence goes on along the minus strand of OU343224.1, from coordinate 19,250,472 downwards.
CCAATGATGTTGTCCAATGGATGATCATGTGTCCTCTTTCTAAGGTGTTCGTGTGGTTGTTGTTGAGGAATTGAAGTAGCAGAGTCGTTTTCTCCTGATGAAGATGGTTCTGATGATGGTTCCAGAGCAAATATGTTCTCAAAGGGGGAGGGATTATCTTCATCATCGGTGCCAGAAATAATTCCATGATGTACACTTGATGATTGATGATTTGTTGATGAGACAGAGTGATCAGCAGCAGGCGCTTCTTGACTTAATGACATAGAAACTGAAGGGTTAACTTCATTGACAGGGATAGGAGCAGCCTCTGTTGATGGATTTGACAGATCATTAGCAGTTGGCTCATAGTGTTCATCAAACATTGGATCAAACAATTTCTTCAAATGATCTTCTGAAGGAGGTACATAAGGAGTTGCAGGCAAAGAATCATGTACAAGAGTAGAACTGATGGGACTACTTGATGCGGGTGGTGATGCGGGTCCAGAACTGGGTTGTCCTGGAGCCATTTGACCAGTTAGCTCATCGAACATAACATGAATTGTTTCCATGATATTTCGGGTTCTTTTGTTGTAGATTCGGTATCCTTTTCTGCTTGGTGCATATCCTACAAATACTCCAATGTCCGCTTTAGCTTTAAGTTTGCCTAAGTCTTTACCCTCATTAGTTGGATAACACAATGCACCAAACACACGAAGGAATGAAAGATTAGGTTTTCGATGGTAGACAAGTCCATATGGAGTTTTTCCATGAGAAGTGTGAATTAGGGATTGATTTTGAGTGTAGCATGCAGTGGCAATGGCTTCAGCCCAGAGAAACATTGGAACCTTTGAGTAAATCAGCATTGTTCTAGCGGCTTCCACAAGAGTTCGATTTCGTCTTTCAACTACACCGTTCTGTTGAGGAGTTCCTGGAACACTTCTTTGATGACTGATTCCAGTTCTTTGTTAACAAACTCAGTTCCATTGTCTGTTCGGATGATTCTGACAGTTTTGTTAAGTCGAACCTGCAGCTGTTTGATAAGTTTGATGATGATATCTGGAGTTTCATCCTTTGTCCTTAAGAACTTAATCCAAGTAAATCGAGAGTAATCATCAACCACAACTAACACATATTTCTTCCCGTAAATATTCTGCACTCTCACGGGTCCACATAAATCCATGTGAATGGTATAAAGAACTTCCATAACTGAGTTTGTAGGTTTGGGTTTGTGGGCATACTTCTTGCTTTTTCCCAATTGGCATGCTGAACAAAGATGATCCTTTTCATACTTTAGTCTAGGTAAGCCTATTACTAAGTCTTTTCTGGAGAGATCATTTATGGTGCCAAAGTTCAGGTGATTTAGACGACGATGCCATAACCATGACTTTGTTTTTGAAGCCTTTGACAACAAGCAGATTGGAGAAGACTTCATCATATCTTCGATAGAGATGGTGTATAGATTTGAACCACGTGTTCCTCTTAAAAGTTCTCTACCATCAAGTTCTCTAACGAAACAAGTATGCTTTCTGAAGGCCACTTCTAGATCAGAATCACAGAATTGACCGACAGAGAATAAGTTATGACCAAGACCTTTAACGTAATATACCCTGGCGATAACACTATCACCAACAACATAGTCTCCAAAACCCATAATTGCACCGAAATGATCATTCCCGAATCTAACAGTCCCGATGAATTTAGACACAAAGTTCATGAGCCGTGACCGGTCTCCAGTCATATGCTTGGAATAGCCTGATTCCAGGTACCACAGAACGATATGAACGATCATCAATTGAACACAAACAAGAATGGATAACTGGATAATTGGGATCCTCATGCAAGAATGGGTTCCATTTGGTTAGTAACTGATAAGGTTTTAAAATTTACCTTTTTGAGGGGTCGTTTAAGCCCTTATTTGATCACTTTTGTATCCGTTATTACTTAATATCGTTCCTTTTCACTTTTTAGGTATCTTGAAGGCAAAATGCTGGAATGACACTAATTCGAATAAAAAGGCGCGAATATACGAAGAAAATTGCCAAAGTCAAGAATCGAGACACTCAGGCTGCTAAAACTGAAGGTGACGGCATCAGGTGTTATCTGCGACGCCGTCGGACCACTTTTGTGACGGCTCAGTAGCCAAATTGCTTATTTTCAAGTGACGGCTTCAGGTTTTAAAAGAGTAGGTCGTCGCAACTCAGACGGCCTAGATTTGATCCAGACGACGTTAGAGACTGAAGGGGACGGCGTCAAAAGCATAAGGTGACGCCATCGCAAGACTAACGTGGCCAAGACGAAACCCTAATGACGGCGACCCGACGGCGTCACAAATCATAAGGTGACGCCGTTGCATTTGTAATCCTATATATAGAATCCGAATTTTTTAGTTTTCAGTGTGTAGTCTTTTGGAGTAAAAACCTAAACCGAACCAAGGTTGTCTTGTATAGTATTTTAGGGTTCTATACCCTATCTTACATCAAGATAAGTGTTTTACTTCATTAATTCAATTATGTCTTTAATTACTTGTGTGTATGCTTGCATGTTCTCCATGTCCGGCTAATTTACTTGTGTGTTTGCTTAGGGAATATGAAACTTGATTATTGAATATTGATTGGTTGTCTCTTATCTTAATTGTTAATGATCTAGTATTGCGATAGGTCATTCGTTGTGTAGTTAATGCTTGATTAATCTTTGTTAACCATTAGCTTATAATACCTAGAGTCATTGTAGGCTAAACCATCCGAAGAGTACCTTAGAGTTGAGTTTATAAATCCTAGAGATTTGTAGGCGATAACCTTTGGTAGTTTCAAAGAGATAGGGATAAACGCATACCCTACGAACTTAGACACACAACGCGATTAAGAATAAGGACGTGACAATTCAACCAACAATAGGAGATAATTAAGGAGTAATAAAACCTAAGTAAACACGTCTTTAAATCATCATACGAGCACACAATAATTAGATATAGACTACATACACCTTAGTTTAGATAATTAGATAAGTAGAAGTAATCGGTAGAAATACCAACCCCCAAATCCAAACCCCGAGATTCGTACCTTTCCATTTTCTAAAAAAACATAAAAAGATAAAAAATAATCCTCCTCAACCCCAACCTTAGCGTAGTAACTTCTCACTAGCATTCCTATTCCCCTAGAGAACGATATCAATTCCCGTGGCTTACCCTAATACTACACTACAACGATTAGGTTCACTGCCTAGGGTGTTGAAAAACTTGCTCGACGAAAAGGAAGTTCCTTTGACCCCAAACAACGCGTGTAGCGTTATTAAGTTTTTGGCGCCGCTGCCGGGGAATAGAATAGCTAGTTAGGAGTCCACCTCGTTTAGGTTTCTTTGCTTGATTCCTATCAAGTAAATTTTTCTCATTTTTTTAGCTTTCTCGTAGTCTATCCCCCTTCTTCGTGACCTTTGTTCGTAACCCCATTACTTTTCATCATGGAAGGTGATAACCCACCACCATTCATCAACCTACTGGCCAATGACCCGCCAAGAGGCCGTACTCTTGGTGAATACTCGAGACCAAGACACCTAGGCTATAGGAACACCATTGAGCTTCCCGACCAAGCCCAAACTACGGCCCTGCGATCCGACACCATCCGGTTGGTGAAAAACGGATGTGCATTCCATGGACTTCGTTCCGAAGATCCTAATCAGCATCTTAAGGATTTCCTTAAAATTGTCGATTCCATCGACCTCGATGCTACTACTCGGGAGACCACGCATCAAGGCTCTCTTCCAATTCTCTCTTCGGGACCAAGCTAGTAATTGGCTTGAGCGACTTCCCTCCGGCTCCATCTCAAGTTGGGATGATCTCACCTCTCGCTTCCTTGCTCAATTTTTCCCACCAGGGAGAACCACTAAACTAAGACGAGACATCTTGACGTTTCAACAACTTCAAGGCGAGTCTCTCTATGAAGCATGGACTCGATTCAAGGACTTACTTCATAAGGTCCCTCATCATGGCATTGATCTTTGGCTCCAAGTCCAACTCTTCTATGATCATGTCAACTTCCCCACCAAGCGATCCATTGACCAAGCGGCCGGTGGAAAACTTAGTGATCTCACCGCGGAAGAATCATGGGATATAATAGAGGACCTTGCTCTCTATGACAATGAAAGTCCTGTGATTTGCCCAAAACAGTTAAGGCAATCTCCTTGCCTCCCATTGACTCACAATCTTCTGACCGTAGGATGCGTGAGCTTGAAGATCAAGTTAAATTCCTAATGAGCTCCTACGAAAATCCTAAGTCTTCACAAGTGAATAAAATCACTTTACCTTGTGAGTTATGTAGTGGTCCTCATGACACTCGTGATTGCACAAAGACTCCCCACAAGCTTTGGACTACGATCCCGCCGTCACCGACGGAGCGGGAGAGAAGTGGTACACTTTTAAGCCTGAACAAAACAACTTAGGAAACTCTTATAACCCCTCATGGAGAAATCAACCTAACCTTAAGTGGAACCAAAACTCAAGCACACCCCAAAGCTCACCTAGTCCACCTAATAGGTTCAATCCTCCAAGCACAGGGAACCCCACTAGTCTTGAGGCAATTGCATCTAGATTCATGTCATCTCAAGAAACTCGATTGACTAAGCTTGAAGCCAATTTTAAGCGAAGACAAAGAGAGATGACAAACAAGCTTGATGCCCTCTTAATAGCCTTTAATGACCGGGAGATTGGAGCACTCCCAAGTGATACTATAAAGAACCCAAAAGTGAGTTCGATCTCATCGACTTCATGTTCTTGTTCACCATGGGAGAGTGCACATCCATGCCCCTTACACCCAACGGTTCACTCGGTAAATGCTATCAACAAGGGTTCCAAGCAATCCAAAATGAGGTACCAAGGCCCTGCACCATTGGTAGAACCTACTCTTGAGAAACCTGTCAACCATGAACTCAAACCTAATCTAGAAGAGGAGTACAAGGAACTCCATGAAGAAAAACCGGTTCTTGAAGTCTTAGCTCATGCACCTTATTATAATGCTTTAAAAGAAAAATATGAGTTAGAACTTAAACTTGGAAAACATAGGTCCGCTTTTGTGCGAAATAATCTACCTAAGAAGTTAGACGATTCCGGGCTATTTACTCTTCCGTGTAGGCTTGGAACTTCCAAACCTCTCGATGCTCTAGCCGACTTAGGATCATGCATCAATCTTGTTATGTTGTCCCTCCAAAGAAGCCTTAACTTAGGTAAAATAGAACTAACGGAAACTATCTTAGGTCTAGCGGACGGTAGTATTGCATATCCGGTAGGGATAATAAAATACATGGTAGTACACGTAGGAGAATTGACTTTTTTGGCGGATTTCCATGTGATAGACATGAATAAGGAACCGACATGCCCATTGCTAGTAGGATGAGGATTCTTAGCTACCGCTAGTGCCATCATTGATTGTAAGATGTCCAAAATAGTGGTAGGAGAGGGGAGTGCTAGGTCAATTTACGATGTCAAAAGCATACATACTGAAAAGAAGAGGAAATCCCACATGAGATTAGGTGGATAGGACGCTTTCTAGATATGGACCTTGGATAGATAAGAACCTCATAGGTCCCCAACGACCTTTCTACCTAGATGAAGCCTTTGCTAGTAAAGCAACTTTCCATGAAAAAGAAATGGCTAGGGACATGGAAGTGAACCCGTTCGAGGACGCCTTAGTATTTAGAAAGATGACTGAGTTCCTAGGAAGCTTGCCCGTCAACCTTGTCATGAATAAGTGGAAAGTTAAGAGCGATGAGCCTAAACATAAATGGGATTGGGATAGACTGCCTAGTGATGGTAATGGAGAGTGGCACATTAGGATAACGATCTATGATCCCGATGGAGAGAAGTTTGAAAAGGCATATCGAACCAAACGTACAACTAGGAACTTAAATGATAAGTTTGATCCTTATGACATTGTTAAGGATAGGCTTACTTATATCGGTACGTAGGGGCACGACTACGAGTCTAGCTACAAAGACACAAATAAAGAAAAGCGCTTCGGGGAGGCAACCCATGCTTAATTGTTTGCTTGTTTGTGTCATATATCCTTTATTGATTGTTTATTCTCATGTTTAAATTTGTAAAAATTCTTTATTTTGTTTTTAACCTCGTCTTAATTACATATAAAGGTATTTTACATAAAGGATAAGTGTAGGAGGATTACACACGTTTTCAAAAGAAACGTAAACATGAGAATTTCAATTAATTAAAAGATATACATGTGTGTTTGTTCGAGTCAAATGCTTGTATCGAGTCATAATGGATGTTTTGCAGAAAATTTTTCCAGATTCTAAAGATGTAAATTTTCCAGAAAATCGCAGAACCGATTTTTGTCGTGATAACCTGACGGCGTCAGGATCGCAACCCGACGGGCCGAAGGAGCAAAACAATTGATTACTTTTTCTCGTTTTCGAGCTCTTATAATTTTTTGAATTTTCCAGGTCTTAATTTTTCGAAATTCGTGAAACATCTATTCCACAAGCATTATATCCTAGTTTAGTAGAGTCCTATATAAATTATTACCGCCGATTTTACACGAAGGTTTCGTTTGTTTTCTTCAAGTGTGCATGTTTAATTTACCAAGAAGATACATAAGATGAGAAGGAGCTTTTCAAGCAAAACGTTCTTCTTGAAGAAAAATGTAACCACCACTTTACATGGATCCACCGAGCTAATCGGGGAGTACTAGTCTCTTTTCTTTCATCTTTATTACCTTCCATTATCATAACTTCGATACTTTGGGAACATTAGGGACAATGTTCAGCTTTAAGTGTAGAGGGAAAATAAAACGAAAACTTTGAAACTATGCTTATCCTTGAATATTTGCTTTGTCCAATTGCATTTGTGTAATAAACCATGAGAAAATGTCGGTTAGGTAATTTTGGCACCAAATTTAAAATTTTTCATGACATATAGAGCCATTAGTCTTAATAAAACGTCTCAAGGATAGGAAATTATATGACTAGCACAAAAACCCTTTACCACCTAAATTCCACCCAAAATGTGAGGACCGCCCTTAGATTAGTAGGAATTAAAGCATTCATCTTTAATGCTTAGTGTGAACCGGTAGTATAATAGATTCTAGAACTTGTTTTGTGATGCATCCCGAGATCGCTAGTAAGACACACTGTAGTTAGGGTAACTAAATGATAAGAGGTTAGGATAACCTGTTTGCACCCGTTTAATTACTACTTCCACAGTGAGTAATTCCCTACACCTTTGTGTAGTACTCATCTTAGTACACGATACCCCTAGTTAACCCTCAGAACTATCCTTTCGCGGTTCTTGTGATGTTTGTTTTCCGCAATATCAATGAAGAGCATAGTTTTCAACCCCAAATATACACAAATCGCCTTAGCCTATTTATGCACTCACTTAGTGCATTATTGTTATCACACTAAACACTTAGTTCAATTATAGTGTTGTTGCATAAGTTGCTAAGTCGAGTCATATCCTTCCACTGTTTTGGGACCTGGCATGGGAAAAGTTAAAGTTTATGAAATGACGGAAGGGAACGTTAATTATTCCTTTATTTGCGTATTAATGTATCTAAGTTTTGATCTTTCAATTCGTCATATTAGTGTTAGAGTTAAAAACTCAAGTAGGATGTGCCTATAAATCCCTATCTATTTGATGTTACCGTAGAGGATGGTAGAGTAAAAGTGTATGAAAAAAAAAAAAAAAAAAGAAAAAAAAAAAAAAAAATTAAAAAAAAAAAAAAAAAAAAAAAAAAATCTGCTACCCATCTTTAAATATGTCGTTATTTTCAGTATCTGTAGAGTCTAGTGTCGAAGTTTGGCTTAGCAACGCCATTCTTCGCATGCTTGTAACATAAAGATTTTTGATTTGCCACCACTAAATAGCCTATCACCACCCTCTTTCCGCAGCTTCCCTAACATTTAACCCTTTAAAAAGACCTTTTGATGTCTTTTTAGGTGCTTACGCCAAAGCGATGGAGGTTTGATCTAGTCTCAAGGCAATGGTAATCTATGTACTAGGACCGGTTAATGAGTGTTTATCTTCCATTTCCAACTTTTATATTTCATATACACCCGAGAGTGATGTGAGTATCCAAACACCCCATGTGAGGTGCTAGTATGTGTTCCGTGCTTGTTATCTTTTGCAGTTTATATGTGTTCTCAATGTGCCATTTACCCCAACTAATAATTGGCTTGCTATTTGTTTGCGACAAACCAATGTAGGGATATTTGATAAGGTTTTAAAAGGTACGTTTTTGAGGGGTCGTTTAAGCCCTTATTTGATCACTTTTGTATCCGTTATTACTTAATATCGTTCCTTTCACTTTTTAGTATCTTGAAGGCTGAAGGCTAATGACACTTATTCGGACGAAAAGGCGTGAATATACGAAGAAATGGCCAAAGTCAAGAATCGAGACACCAGGCTGCTAAACTGAAGGTGACGCCGTGTATCTGTGACGCCGTCGACACTTTTGTGACGCGCCAGTAGCCAAATTGCTTATTTTTTGTGACGGCTTCGGTTTTAAAGAGTAGGTCATCGCAACTCACGCCGAATTTGATCCAGCACGACGCAGAAGGGGGATGTCGTCACAAGCATAAGATGACGCCGTCGCAAGACTAATGTAGCCAAGACGAAACCCTAATGACGGCGACCCGACGGCGTCACAAACCATAAGGTGACGCCGTCACATTTGTAATCCTATATATAGAATCCGAATTTTTTAGTTTTCAGTGTGTAGTCTTTTGGAGTAAAAACCAAACCGAACAAGGTCGTCTTGTACAGTATTTTAGGTTCCATACCTCTATCTTACATCAATGTTTTACTCATTACAATTATGTCTTCATACTTGTGTGTATGCTTGCATGTTCTCCATGTCCCTGGCTAATTTTTTACGTGTTGCTTATGGAATATGAAACTTGATTATTGAATATTGATTGTTGTCTCTTATCTTAATTAATGATCTAGTATTGCATAGGTCATTCGTTGCGTAGTTAATGCTTGATTAATCTTTGTGAACAATTAGCTTATAATACCTAGAGTCATTGTAGGCTAAACCATCCTGTAGAGTACCCTTAGAGTTGAGTTTATAAATCCTAGAGATTTGTAGGAATAAATTTGGTAGTTTCAAGAGATAGGATAAACGCATACCCTACGACCTAGATACAACGCGATTAGATAATAAGTGACGTGAATTCAACCAACAATAGGAGATAATTAAGGAGTAATAAAACCTAAGTAAACACATCTTTTAATCATCATACGAGAACACAATATTAGATATAGACTACATACACCTTAGTTTAGATAATTAGATAAGTAGAAGTAATCTGTAATAATAGACCCCCAATCCAAACCCCGAGATTCGTACCTTCCACAATCTCAACCCCAAACTTACGTAGTAACTCTCACTAGCATTCCTATTCCCCTAGAGAACGATATCAATCCCTAAGGCTTACCCTAATACTACACTACAACAATTAGGTTCACTGCCTAGGGTGTTGAAAAACTTGCTCGACGAAAAGGAAGTTCCTTTGACCCCGAACGACGCGTGTAGCGTTATCAGTAACCTTGATTGGAACACCCACATCAAAAGTAGAAACAATGGAATCATCAGGGATAGATGCAGCGCTAGTGTCCGTATTTGACCTATTCAAAGTATGTTCACTTCTTAAAAGAATAGTTCTACGAGTAGGCATCCATTTCCTAATGGGAATTGATCTAGATCATTTAGGGCACATCTCATTAAGATTGAATTTGCGGCCAGTAGGTATCCACTGATAACCTCCTGTGGGTTTTCAATGGTTTCTAACCTTCTTCCGCCATTGCATTCTAGCCTTCTTAGCTTGATTTTTTGTATTCACTATCTTAACAGGGCATTTAACAGCATTAATCAACTCATTCACACCACATTCATGATTAGTAACAGAAACCAAACAATCATCATTACATGTTTTGCCAAAAGTAAAGTGAATTCAATTATTACAATACGCTTATGGCTAATACTAGAATCAACACGATTCATTTTATTCAACTCAAACTTAATGTTCCTAGGGTGGTCTTCTACTTTCTTCCATTGCACATTCTTAGCTTGCGAGGTCCTATCTTGCTTTGTATTGCCTGAAGGCTTTGACCCGCTTGCATTTGTGTCACTGATTCTCGTAGAGGGAATTATGGGAACATTAGTTGGTTGAGCTACCATTTGCATTCCTGAACTAGACGTGTAGGGATCTGAACTAATTGAAGGCACTCTAGAGTTCACTTTCTTAATACTGGGCATAGAAGTGTTGGGATCTGATTACTCCTGTAGAGGGAATTATGGGAACATTAGTTGGTTGAGCTACCTTTCTCACAAAAAGATTTAGGACACGTTGCTCTTAAACATTCTAACAGCTCTTAAGATCGTTTGGCCTGAATGCAAGCAAACCTAATTTCTCTATCAAGTGGCTTATTTTCGAAATCCTCTTCTACAATCTCTCGGAGACATTCTAGACTATCCTTAAGGTGCGAAATAGTTAAAACACAAGTTCGTTGTTTCTAAGATGAGGAGGAATGTATTTAACAGTCATAGTATATTTAGAGTTTGCAGATGACTTTGATGCAACATTCTCATTAAAGACAAGTGGCATTTTCCCTTTTACCGACTCCTGATTCTCAATTTCCTTTTGTAAAGACGTTATTATTTCGTTGTTCTTGTCAACGTGACTTTCATTGAATCATATAACTCTTTAAAGTGTTGTTTCACATTTTCATTTTCTTCTAGAAAACTCTCATTTTCCTTTTGTAAAACATTAACCAAGTTTTGAAGATGAAAAGTTTGAGAACACTGAGAATCTAAAGGAGGAGGCATTTGGGAGCCAGTCACATTGTTCTTTTCACCCTATAATTGTGAAATTTGGGTTCTCATTTTTCTGATCGTGTTACAATGAGCATGAAATTTGAGGTTTTAACATTTTCTTTTAGATGTTGATATTTTAATTGCAAAGCAAGATGCTCAACTTCCAATTTAGAAAACTGTTTCACCAGGTTATCATGATCATCCCGTTCAACTTACTCATGCAATCTAGAGTTAGTTTTCTGATAACGCTACACACGTTGTTCGGGGTCAACGAAACTTCCTTTTCTTCGAGCAAGTTTTATAACACCCTAGGCAGTGAACCTAATCGTTGTAGTGTAGTATTAGGGTAAGCGCATTGATATTATCGCTCTCTAGGGGAATAGGAATGCTAGTAAGAAGTTTCTACGCTAAGGTTGGGGTTGAGGAAGATTATTTTTTATCTTTTTATATTTTTTTAAATGGAAAGGTAAATCTCTGGTTGGATTTGGGGTTGGTATTTCTACCGATTACTCTACTTGTCTAATTATCTAATCTAAGGTGTATGTAGTCTATGTCTAATTATGGTGTGCTCGTATGATAGTTTAAAGATGTGTTTACTTAGGTTTTATTACTCCTTATTAATCTCCTATTGATGGTTGAATTGTCACGTCCTTATTCTTAATCGCTGTGTGTCGAAATTGTGAGGGTATGCATTTATTCCTAACTCTTTGAACTTACCAAAGGGTCTCGTCTACAAAAACCTCTAGGAATTATAAACTCTAACTCTAAGGCACTCTTTTGGTGGTTTAGCTTCAAACCGCTCTAAGTTATAGTCTAAGGTTCACAAAGATTAATCAAGCATTAATTACAAAACGAATGACCTATCGCATTACTAGATCATTAAACAATTAAGATAAGAGACAACCAATCAATATTCAATAATTAAGTTTCATATTCCCTAAGCAAACACACAAGTAAATTAGCTGGACATGGAGAACATGCAAGCATACACACAAATAATTGAAGACATAATTGAATTAATGAAGTAAAACACTTATCTTGATGTAAGTTAGGTTTGGAACCCTAAAATACTGTACAAGACAGCCTTGGTTCGTTTAGGTTTTTACTCCAAAAGACTACACACTAAAACTAAAAAATTCGGATTCTATATATAATATTACAAGTGCGACGGCGTCACCTTATGAGTTGTGACGCCGTCGGGTCAGCCATTAGGGTTTCGTCTTGGCCACGTTAGTCTTGGACACGCCACCTTGTGCTTGTGACGCCATCCCCTTCGTCCTCGACGCCCTGGATCAAATCTAGTCGCCCTGAGTTGCGACGGCCAACTCTTTAAAGCCTGACACCGCCACTTGAGAATAAGCAATTTGAAACTGCCCCATCACAAGTTCGACGGCGCCGCAGTAAGCTGACGCCGTTAGCTTGTATTTCAGCAGTTTGAGTGTCTCGATTCTTGACTTTGGCCATTTTCTTCGTATATCCGCACCTTTTCGTCCAAATATGTGCCATTACAGCAATTTGCCTTCAAGAGACCTAAAAAGTGAAAAGGAACGATATTAAGTAATAACGGATACAAAAGTGGTCAAATAAGGGCTTAAACGACCCCTAAAAAAGGTACATTTTAAAACCTTATCAAATATCCCTACACTTGGTATTTGCTTGTCCTCAAGCAAATGTGCTTTTAGCCAATTAATTTATAAGTTAGGGGTCATGAAGCATTGGTTTAAAAAAGTCCACAACACATATAAGCCCCGCAAAAGTCATAACAAGCACGAAAATTACATACTAGCACCTCACATGGGGTGTTTGGATACTCACATCTCTCGGGTGTATATGAAATATATTAAAGTGGAAATGGAAGATAAACACTCATTAACCGGTCCTAGTAGATAGATTACCATAGGCTTGAGAATAGATCAAACCTCCATCGATTTGGCGTAAGCACCTAGGAAAGACTATCAAAGACGTCTTTAAAGGGTTGTAACGTTAGGCTTACGGTAGGGAAACAAAGGGTTTGGTGGGATAGGCTATTTAGTGGTGGCAAGTCAAAAATCTCTATGTTACTACCATACAAAGAATGGCGTTGCTAAGCCAAGACTCGAGACTCTAAACTCTAGATAACTGAAACAAACAAACAAAAATTTAATGATAGATGTAGGATGGTAGCCCGTATGTTTTTTTTTTGTTTTTTAACACTCTATTTTTTTTCTTTTTCTCTTTTTCTATTTTTTTTTGATTTTTTTTTCATACATTTTTACTCTACCATCCTCTACGGTAACATCAAAATAAAAGGGATTTATAGGCACATCCCTACACTTGAGTTTTTATTACTCTAACACTAATTTTACCTGAATTGAAAAGATCAAAACACTTGAGGTATATTATTACGCAAATAAGGGAATTTAACGTTCCCTTCCAGTTAAACTAACTTTTCCCATGAGTCCCAATCGTCCCAAAACTGTATACAAAGGATATGACTCGACTTAGCAACTTATGCAAGCAACTAGATAATTGAACTAAGGGTTTAGGGTAATAACAATAATGCACTAAAAGTGAGTGCATACAAGGTAGGCTAAGGCGATTGGGTGTATTTGGGGTGGGTGTAAACAATGTTCTTCATTGATATTCCGGAAAAACCGAAACATCACGAGAACCGCGAAAAGGATAGGCTATGAGGGGTTAACTAGGGGTATCGTGTACTAAAGATGAGTACAACGCAAAGGGTGTGGCGGAATTACTCAACCGATGTGGAAGAAGTAATTATATTACGGGTATCAAACAAGGGTTATCCTAATGCCTCTTATCATTTAGTTATTCCTAACTACACAAGTGTAGTCTTACTAGCGATCTCGAAATGCATCACAAAACAAGTTCTAGAATCTATTATACTACCGGTTCACACTCTAAGCATTAAAGATGAATGCTTTAATTCCTACTAATCTAAGGGCGATCCTCACATTTTGGGTGGAATTTAGGTGGTAAAGGGTTTTTGTGCTAGTCATGCAACTTCCTATCCGTGAGACGCTTTTGTTAAGACTAACGGTCCACTCCTATATGTCATAAAAAATTTAAATTTGGTAGCAAAATTACCCTAACCGACATTTTCTCATTGTTTATTACACAAATACAATTGGACAAAGCAAATAATCAAAGATAAGCATAGTTTCAAAGTTCCCGTTTTATTTTCCATCCCTACACATAAACTGAACATTGTCCCCAATGTTCCCCGAAAGTATCAAAGTTATGATAATAGAAGGTAATTAAAAATGAAAGAAACTAATACTCCCCTGATTAGCTCGGTAGGATCCGTGTGTGAAGTAGTGGTTAAATCCTTTCCAAGAAGAATGTATGCGTGAAAAGCTCCTTCCAATCTTATGTAACTTCTTTTTGATTAATTAAACCTGCACACTTGAAGAAAACAAACGAAACCTTCGCGTAAAATTGCGGTAATAATATATATAAGACTCGACTAAACTAGGATATAATGCTTGTGAAATGGATGTTTACATAATTTCTGGAAAATTAAGACCTGGAAAATTCCAAAAATTTATAAGTAGCTCAAAAACGAAAAAGTAATCTGTTGTTTTACTCCTTCCTCGACGCCGTGGTTGCGATCCTGACGCCTCAAAGTTATCCCGACAAAAACTGTTCTGCGATTTTCTCAAAACAATTCGAAAATTTACATCTTTAGAATCAGGAAAAATTTCTGCAAAACATCCATTATGACTCGATACAAGCATTTGACTCGAACAAACACACATATATATCTTTTAATGAATTGCTATTCTCATGTTTACGTTTCTTTTGAAAACGTGTATAATCCTCCCTACACTTATCCTTTGTGTAAAATACCTTTATATGCAATTAAGACGAGGTTAAAAACAAAATAAAGCATTTTTACAAATTTAAACATGAGATTAAACAATCAATAAAAGATATATGACACTAACAAGCAAACAATTAAGCATGGGTTGCCTCCCACGAAGCGCTTTTCTTTATTTATGAGTCTTGTAGCTAGACTCGTAGTCGTGCTCCTACGTACCGATATAAGTAAGCCTATCCTTAACAATGTCATAAGGATCAAACTTATCATTTAAGTTCCTAGTAGTACATTCGGTTCGATATGCCTTTTCAAACTTTTCTCCATCGGGATCATAGATTGTTATCCTAATGTGCCACTCTCCATTACCATCACTAGGGCGTCTATTCCAATCCCACTTATGTTTAGGCTTTTCAATTTTCCACCTATTCATGACAAGGTTGACGGGCAAACTTCCTAGGAATTCGGTCATCTTCCTAAATACTAAGCAAGGCCCCTCGAACGGGTTCACTTCCATGTCCCTAGCCAATTCTATTTCATGGAAAGTTGCTTTACTAGCAAAGGCTTCATCTAAATAGAAAGGTCGTTGGGGACCTATGAGGTTCTTATCTATCCAAGGTCCATATCTAGAAGGCGCCCTATCCAACCTAATCTCATGTGGGATTTCCTCTTCTTTGTAGTACGTATGCTTTTGACATCGTAATTGACCTAGCACTCCCCTCTCCTACCACTATCTTGGACATCTTACAATCGATGATAGCACTAGCGGTAGCTAAGAATCCTCTTCCTACTAGTAATGGGCATGTCGGGTCCTTATTCATGTCTAGCACATGGAAGTCGGCTAAAAGAGTCAATTCTCCTACGTGTACTACCATGTCTTTTATTATCCCTACGTGATATGCAACACTACAGTCCGCTAGACCTAAGATGGTTTCCGTTGATTCTATCTTACCTAAGTTAAGCCTTCTATGGAGGGACGACGGAACGAGATTGATGCATGATCCTAAGTCGGCTAAAGCATCAAGAGGTTTGGAAGTTCCAAGCCTACACGGAAGAGTAAATAGCTTGGGATCTTCTAACTTCTTAGGTAGATTATTTCGCACAAAATCGGACCCATGTTTTCCAAGTTTAAGTTCTAACTCATATTTTTCTTTTAAAGCATTATAATAACGTGCATGAGCTAAGACTTCAAG
Source organism: Chrysanthemum makinoi (assembly GCA_910596185.1). NCBI lineage: Eukaryota > Viridiplantae > Streptophyta > Magnoliopsida > Asterales > Asteraceae > Chrysanthemum > Chrysanthemum makinoi. Next base: position 19,234,663 of record OU343224.1, on the reverse strand, counting down.
AACCGGTTTTTCTTGATGAAGTTCTTTGTACTCTTCCTCTAGATTAGGTTTGGGTTCTTGGTTGACGGTTTTCTCAAGAGTAGGTTCTACCAGTGGCGCAGGGCCTTGGTACCTCATTTTGGATGGCTTGGAACCCTTTTTGATAGCATTTACCGAGTGAACAGTTGGGTGTGAGGGGTATGGACGTGCACTCTCCCATGGTGAACAAGAATATGAAGTTGACGAAATCGAATTCACTTTTGGGTTCTTTATAGTATCACTTGGGAGTGCTCCAATTTTCTGTTCATTAAAGGCTTTTAAGAGGGCATAAAGTTTTTTCGTCGTCTCGCCTTCTCTTCGCTTAAAATCGGCTTCAAGCTTAGTCAATCGAGTATCTTGAGATGACATGAATCTAGATGCAATTGCCTCAAGATTAGTGGGGTTCCCGGTGTTTAGAGAATTGAACCTATTAGGTGGACTAGATGAGCTTTGGGGGTGCTTGAGTTTTGGTTCCACTTAAGGTTAGGGTGATTTCTCCATGAGGGGTTGTAAGAGTTTCCTAAGTTGTTTTGTTCGGGCTTGAAAGTGTACCATTTCTCTCCCGCTCCGTCGGTACGC
>OU343224.1:19213615-19233966 GCA_910596185.1 Chrysanthemum makinoi | reverse complement strand
ATTTAGCTACTAAGCTATGTTTGAGGGGAGGACTATAAGGTGTTAGTATAGTCATGTGTATTGCTTGAGGGGAGGATGCTTGTATATACTTAGTTTCTATGGAGGAATTTGGAAAGTACTGCTTTGGGAAAGTACTGCATACGTGGAAAGTACTGTTTGTATTAAAGTACTGTTCCAACGGTTATATTGAGGGGTAATTAATGCTAACGGTTATTTTATTTTGGGCAGTGATTTTTCAAATCTCTCCTATAAATAACTACTTTCCGATTTTCCCTCTCATATTATTACATTAGCATCGTTTCCAATCAGAGGAACATTCACCTATTCAAAGAGAGGCTTCACATACCATCCCTCCTGATGATATCACATTGGATAACTATGTTTTGACAAGGGAGCTGGTAAAGTTAAAAAAAGATTACTGAGGTTCAAGCCAAAAAGATAAAGAAATTAAAACTGAAGTTTCGAAGGCTAAAGATTTTTGTGTGGCCATTAGTTCAAGAATTTCGTGTATGGGTCAAAACAAAAGAAGGCGCACAAGCAGTCTAGGAAACACAAACGCCAACAGGTTCATCAACCATCTTCTGTCCAATTGGGGAGGAATTTAGAAAAGGAAAATTTGAAAGAAGATGTTACAAAGAAGAAAGAACCTGAAGGTACTGAAGAAAAGATTATTTCAGATACTGAGGAACAACAAGAACAAGTTCAAGTTCAAGGTACTGATGATCAAGAAGAAGCTGGTCCTTCTAAAACTGTTATACAAGAAGAGGAGGAAGCTACATTCAAACCTATTTATTCTGCAAGTGATGATGAATTCATTGCTACGATTTTAGGAGATTTATCACAACTAGAGGTGTGTTACTATTAGAGATGTACAAGAAGAAGAACAACAAAGAACTTCTCAACTTGCAATTGATCCTAAGGATAAAGGGAAAGGTGTTCTGGTTGAAACTAAGAAAAAAAAAACTAACTTTGGCAGAACTTAGAGAAATGAAGTGCTAGGAATGAAGCTGCTGCTAGAAAAGTTCAAGAAGAGTTAAATGCTAAAGATAGAAAAGATCAGGAAGCTCAAGAAGCTCAGAATAGAGAAGCAGCTCAAAAGCTACAAGATGAATTAGATGCTGAAGCTGCTGAAATCCAAGGAACACCTATTCCTGTTAGATTTATGCCACGAAGACTTCATAAAGCTAAAGACAGAAATGCTATGATGGCTTATCTGAAAAGTCAAGGGTATAAAGGATTGCAGAAGTTTAATTATTTTGAGATGAAAAGATTATATGATGCTGCTAGGGAGGATTATAAGAAGAATGTTGCAGGTATCAAAGATTTTAGAGAAGAAGTTACCTGGACTGAAGCTAAAAGAAAGAAGAGTTTGAAAAGAAAAAGGAAAACTGAAGTTACAGATATTCAGTTCTCAAAGAAAGAAAAAGTTGAATTAAGATATGAGACTAGTGATGAATTAAGGAATTATCTCAGAATAGTAGATTTTGATTATTCAAAAGAAGATAATGACATGAAGATGAACAGATCAAAGATTAGTGTTTTTGAAGTTGTGAAATCCAAGGAAGGAGATTACATGATTTTTCATAAAGAAGATGAAAGCTTCAAAGTTTTCAAAAGGCTATGGGACTTACTGCACATTATAGATAGAGTAGATCTATTCTATTTATATCATGTGGTGAAAGCTTACTTTGAACAAAATCCATTAGAAGGGATTGGTTTAGTTTTACATGGTGATCTCATAACTGCATGGGAAATTGAAGAAGAGAGCACTGATGATGTTTGGAAGAATCAAGAAAGCTGGGAAATAGTTTGCTGGAGATTCTTTGAAGAGTCTGGAGTTCATGTTTAGAGCCGAAAATGGAACGATGATCCACATGTTTGCAGAAAGAAGATACCCTCTCACAGTTGAGCTCATGAGAAGAATGCTAGAGCATGGATTGGAAGTAGAAGAGGATAATGAAACTGCTTGCATGGTTATCAACTTATTTATCAACTGGACTACCATTGCTGAGAATGATCAATAACTGGTATGAATTTTATTTGAATAAAATACTTTTTGATATATCAGTACTTTTATTCAAAGTACTGCTGATCAGACAGTACTTTCATCAAAGTACTGTTTGCTGAACTAAACCAGTTAAATAAATTTTAGAAGAAACCTTTTTGCTAAGTAATAAATATTTTGAACTAAAGGTTGAATAAATGGTTTTTGTGATGATAACATCAATAGGTTATCAATCCACCATGGTTACAAAAGGATTGACTAATCCATGAGCAAACGGCTCTGGTAAAGATATATCAAATCCGTTTTTAGTTGACAACTTGCTAAGAAGTTGGATGGTAATCAACTCACCATATCAGTAATGTGAAGAGTTGGCTAGCCCACAAGAAAATGGCTTGTGGTAAAGGCTGTGGAAAAACCATTATTGGTAATTAGTTCACCATTAGATAGAAGAACTAACTAGTCCAGATGGGTACAGCTTTTGGTAAAGACAAAACAAATCTGTTGATAGCTGATGATTTGCTAAAAATCATATGGTTATCAATGTACCATGGTCTTACACACCAAAACATTTGGCTACTCCAGAGATAATGGCTTTGGTAAAGAGATCTAAATCCATTAAGTTTTCAATGATTCACTTGAAAGTGATGAGAATAGTATGCAACTTAAACTGAATTAAATGTACAAATTGTCATATGTTGTTGTGTTGCTGAAAAGATGGAGCTTGCTGGATGCGGCTGTAAAGAGAACAATTCTAAGAGATACTTTGACAAGCACAGATGTTACAGAGATAAAAGCTTAAAGACTAAGAAACAATCCGTTTTTAAAAGATGAAGCTGTTAAAGATATATTCACAAAGGAACTTGAAGTCAAGCAAGTAGAATTCAAGTTAGGGGAGGATTGTTGGGATATGGAAGTGCTGAAGACATGAAAGTACTGAACATATGAAAGTACTGTAAGCTGCAAAGTACTGGGAAAAGTCAAAGAGTCAAAGTACTGCTAAAGACAAAGTCAAAGTACTGCACCTAAAAGTCAAAGTACTGCAAAGAATAAAGATTGTTATTCGTTATGGAAAGTATTGTATTCTATGTTTAGATTACTTGTCGTACAAGGTTATCAATTATAAACCGACTAGGATATCCTTGAGCCTATAAAAGAACTCCTAGATTGGCATTAGAGGTACGATTTCAGAAAAAGAGTTTAGAGTTACGAATTAGTGTTTAGAGAAAAGTTCGATTATCTTAGAGTTGTATTAGAGTATCTGCATAATAAGCAGATTTAGAGTTTATAATAAAAGGTTATTTTTCTTAGCTTTGTTAAGTAAATTCCGCGTACTTAATAAAGATTGCTCAGTGTTTCTTTGTTAATAACTTAGGATTTATCCGAGGTTATTAAACCTTAACAAGCTAGTTAAGATAGTTTGATTAAAGTATATCGATCCAAAAAGGGGTCAGCTGTGTTTGAGGTCTAAACTTGTTAAATGCAATCCAAATTTCCTTAGCATAGTTGGGTGTTTTATAACTGATTTTCTTTTCTATGCATGAAGGGCTCTTAAGTTTTTCATCCAATTTCTTTCTAGTGACTTCTTCTAACTCCTTATCTTCCTTAGTATTCTCAGCGCAACTAGGTTTCTGTCTAGGCTTAAGGATTTCATTGCCATCATAAATTACCTTCTGTGCTTCTCTAGCTTTCTTACAAGCCTCAGGGTTTGGTTCATCAACTAATGCAACACTATGTTTGTCACTTAGAACTCTATGCTTAGTGATCATGTGAGCAGTCTGAATGGTGTTTCCTTGTACGTACAATTTGTTTTCAAGTTTGTTTTTCAAATTTTTTAGGTTGGAAAATTCATTTAAAAGTTTTGATTCCTTAGCATTAAATTCCTGCTTAAGGACTTTCACATTCTGAAGTTCTTGTTTTGGCTTGGCTAAGTTCTTTTCTTTTAAGGAGTCTAGCTCTTGTTTTTGTATTTCTTCCCTAAATTTACTTTTTCTAATAATTGTACGCATTTGGTCATCCATTGCTCACGAGGGTAACTCAAACTTAGCGCATTGTTCATAAATGGCAACTTGTTCTTTATAGGCATTCAGTTCAGAGACAACAGAATCATCAGGGGCACGTGTAGTGTATTCATCAAAAACATAGTCATTGTTGACTGCAGAAGATGCATCACTTGGTTCAATCACAATTTCACTTTGGATCACATATTGATCATATGGGACAATATTACTATTAACCATATTAACAATATCTGTTTCACAAGTTTCATGTTATTGCACTTTGTCATGTATCTTTTAATCATCAACTTCATCATATAATTTTAATACCTCTGAGATGATTGATTATTTGGATGGACCAGCTTGCTTTGATGATGAGACCTTTGGAGAGACCATTGGAGAAATGCTAGCCATGAAGATTGTCTGGGCAGTAGGTTCATCATCGACATTAGAGTTATATGCATCACAATCGGCAACTTGAAAGGCATTTTGATGATTGTGACCTATTTCCTGAATTGGTTGCTCATTCACATCTGCATCATATGTCTTAGCATTCCCCTCTGCAAGAAATAACAACTCCTATTCATCCAAAACAACACCATTGTCCTGAGCTTGCACAAGCAACATCTTGTCTCTGAAGTATTCTGCATTTTGAGGGCCTTTTGGAGATGTGCAGTTCCTTGCAATGTGTCAATCACCACCACAGTTGTAGCACTTGATTGGCTTTACTTGTCCCTGATTGGCATTTCTTCCACGATTCTGATTAGCCACATACCCTCCACCTACTCCACCTCTTCCCTGTTCATACGCCTTCCTTGAACTAGTTGCACCATAATCTTTCCATCTCTGACAGTAGCTTGATTGTGTGGGTTGGATGCTGTTTTGAGGTTATTGTTGGTGGAGGAGTGGTATCCGATTTTGACTAACCATGAGTGACAGTGATGATGAAGTTTTCCATGATTGTGTTTGAGTCTGGAGGCTTATATGCTGGATCAGGATGAGCTTGTAGTTACCATTACCCGTAGGTATGACTTGAGAAGCTTTGGTGGTAATTCCAACATTTGTGTAAAAGGCTGTTGAATTATTTGAAGAACTTGTTTCTCCCTGTTTAGTTTTGAACTGTTCAAGAATCATTCGTTCAAACATAGCATGTCACTCATTCTGAAGAAGGAAGGCATACAGTTGCTCATGGTTGGTGTTCTTTAATCCTTTGGTTAGCTTCACAGAGGTGACGAATTTGTGCCATTCGGGATTCATGTTGTTCACAAACTTTGAGTTCAGCTGAATATTTGGCATGGTCATTTTGATATTCCTCGTGTCATTCACAAGCTTGTGGAATCTCACGTAATATTCATAAGCACTTTCTTCTGGTTTCATCTTAAAATGCTCAAATTCATCATACAGTTGTGATTCTCTGTCTTCCTTAGTCAATTCAGAACCTGAGAGAAGCATCTTGACATTATCCCAAACTGCCTTGGCTTCAGTGTTGTGATTGATCAACTTGTAGATGTCTTTTGGAAGACCCTGAAGTATAATGTTTGAAGCCCTAATATCAGCATCATATCTCTTCTTCTATATCACTGAGCTCATCATACGTCTTTGGTCTGTCCAATCCTAAGGTCAATGTACCATCTGCAGCAGTTTCAAGAACATCTCTGGTAGTCTCGATTTGATAAGGTCCTTCATCAATTGACTTGAGAATGTTAACTCCTTTTTCCTTTCCCAAACAATACAACCTAATTCGTTGTGCCCATGAGTCATAATCAGTTCTGTCAAGCATAGGTGGACGAGCATCTGATCCTGCTGCTTGAACGTCCTCAGCTACAGTAGAAGCGATAGTAGGTACGTTGTTAGACATGATTACAAGTTCTACGGGATTTTACTATTCTTTGATTAAAACGGGAAATTGATTCTTTCACGGGATTTTACTAAACCAAAAGAACAACCGTAAAATGTAGCACGAAGAAGTGACAAGTCTCAATAGACAAGTAGCTAAACAGTCAACTCGCTAAACAGACAACTCGCTTAAAAGACAAGTCGCTTAAAACTCAAGTCGCTTAAAGAATCAACTCGCTAAATAGCCAAGTCGCATACAGAGACAACTCGCTTAACCACAATCGCTAAACCAACTCGCTGATAATACAACTCGCTTAATAGCCAAGTCGCTTTAAAACTCAAGTCGCTTAAAGAATCAACTCGCTTAATAGCCAAGTCGCATATACCAACTCGCTGCTAATACAACTCGCTTAATAGCCAAGTTGCTTAAACCAACTCGCTTCCAATAACAAAGCAACTCGCTTCCAAGAAACTCATCACCGTGGCTCAACTCGCTTCGTACAATATTTGAAAACCACCACTTTATCAATCAAAAACAGCTAAACCACAATGATTCAAGCCTTCCAATTCAAAACCTAAACACATATGATGATCCTAAACACAAAAGTACAATTAAAATTCAAAATTTAACAATAGAAATTGACCAAATGATTCAAACTCTCCTAAACACTTATAACCCCAAAAACCTTATGAAATCCACCAAAACAAAGAGCATGAAAGATGAGTGATCAAACCATGGCTCTTGATACCAATTGTAAGATAAAGGATTTCACAAACATATCAAACCAAATCCATATGGGGCGTATACAATGTTTTAGAGAGAGAAACTTCTAGAGAGAGAAAGGGAAGAGAGTTGGGAACTATGTGAAACAAAAAAAAAATGGTATTTAAGCTCCAACCCTCTACCTTGGGAGGTAGAGGGTATTTATAGTATCTTACAATAAACGCCACCTACGGGCTGTGGATCAGGCATACAGTGGGTAAAGACCCGTCCGTCCTCCACGGTGTTACTTATCTAACTACTTATTAACATAACTTGACTACGACTACGAGCTTTCTAACGAATACATATACTTGAGGTGACCGACTCTTTAATGACTGGATTTTCTAATTCCTAACAGATATGTTTTCAAAAATCCTTTTTGTGTTAAATAACAGATTTCGTCCACACACTTTGTTAGTAGTATTACCTTTTTCCGTTCGATAGTATCGGCTTCAGCCGGGACTTTGAATATTGAGGGCAATATTCAGTTCTAAGTGTGGGGGGCAATTATGTCGAATTTTGTCATATTTGTACCCTTTAGTTGTCACACCCCCAAATTACATGTTTTGCAGCGGAATGGAATTCCTGGGGTTGACTGTCATAGCATCACAATCACAGTTATATTGAACGACCTAAAGTGTCGTTTGGAAAACACATCATTTGATTTAATAAAATAATCAGAGTTTACAAAGTATAGGTCCCAAATGAAAATCATCATGTGCGGAAATAAATTTGATACAATTCAAACGATGTTTTAAAGTGTATAAATCCGATGAGAGACGCGTCGTCACCACGACTCTATGATAAGTCCACATGCATGCCATGAAGTGAATGCCTTAGTTACCTGAAAATACATTGCTAAAAGTGTCAACACAAAGGTTGAGTGAGTTCATAGAGTTTATGTATATGTTTAATACGACTACCACAAGTATAAGTTATGTATGACAATGATATCACAAAAATGATACAATTGCTTAAGCACATGACACCGAAGCTTGACTGATGTTCGCCCCAACAGAGTGTTTTGACAAACAACACAAATAATGATTATGAAATGAAATGCATCCGTCCGGTTGGAATCCACCAACCGGATGGAGGTGTCACCCTCGATAGATCTATCCACTCACCCTCGCTTCTATGAAATTAACGGTTCATGATTATGAAATGGGGACATTTAACGGGCAATGAGGTAACTTAAGCAATGTAATGAATTTGATATACTTGGTATCGTAATAAAATGATGTGCAATGTATTCTCCCCGTAGGTTTGAAATAAAGTAAAAACTTGAATAAATCGGGCTATGAAAACTCACCTGTTGCAATGATAATGATGATATAATGGCAACACTGAAATGAGGCGCAACTCTGACGTGACCTATTATGAATGATATGTTCTAATGTAAATCATGAAACAATGCCGTGCATGCAAATCCACATGTAATCTATACCACTTGTACGCTTTTGAAAATATAATTTATCGTCGAAATATATGTTTATGACATCTCGTCATGTTATAAAATACTTTACAAGTATTTACGTTGAAATGATATCTTACGATAGTCATTTAGTGATTCATTGTGAAATTATAACTTTTCGTCGTAAAATAATGTCGTTGAAATTTCATGAAAGTGACAAAACGGCCTTGAAAAGCTAGTCGTAAAATGGTGCACGTCGAGTGTTAGGAAACGAACTCAATGGTTTTGGGAAGCTTGTATCCTTATCTCAAAGTTTTAGCATTTAAGTTTTCATCCTAGAGGTCTCGATCACGGAGAAAAATATAGGTTAAGTATGGTACTTGTGTCCAAAATATCGTTTAAGGGTGGTTTTCGGCAAAGTTTAAGTGACCGTATTTTATTCGTTACAACTCCGCTTGACGATCGGTTGGATATTTTGGAAAATATGCTAGGCGAACTTACTTCTACTAGAAGACATCATTTTATAAGAGAAAGTACTCCAAATTAGTTCTCCAACTTTGCTCTCCAAATTTGTTCTCCAAAATAGTTCTCCAAATTTTGTTCTCCAAATTTTTGTTCTCCAAAATATTTGTTCTCCAAAATATATTCTCCAAATGTTTGTTATTAGCTTCGTATCAAAGTAAACATATATATTTTTGATAAAATCGACACATTTCATAACGCTTAAGCCTCATTTTTGACTCGTAAAAAGTGGAAGTAACATGCTGAAATTTTCTGAAATAATAGTTTTCGTCGTCAAACTTCAAAAATTCATAACTTCTTCGTTATAGCTCCGTTTTAACCCGTTCAAGCGGCCACGTTTTCGTTTTAAAGTATATTTTCCAAATATCTAGCCCAAATTATTTTGCTTACTGTCGAAAATTCCAGATTTCCCAGAAATGATCAGACCCTTATAATTAGTCGTCGAATGAGTTTTTCCCGCGCAAAACATATTTAACCAATTCAAACCAAGCGAAGCTATTCTAATCCTACCATACACCTTCATAGGGTGTCATGGGTTCCTAGACATCACCAAAAGTGATATGTTACAAGGGATAATTATAGGATGATTATAATTCATAATAAGTAATAAAAACATTAAAAGTGGTATGGATCATGGAATTCATGAATGTTTTTCTGGTAAAAATAATGAAATATCATAAATATGAATATGAAAGAGTAATAAAAATCATGAAATGCTTACTTGAATGATTTATGGATTTTTGAACAAAATAAGCTTAATAATCTTGAGGTTTTTTATTTCAAAACCTTAACAAGATCACTAATGGAACTAAATAAACACTTGAACTTCAAAAATTAATGGTTTCTTCATGGTGTCTTGATGTGGCCGGTTATGGAGGAAGGAAAAAAGAAGAGAGAAAAACTTTTATCACACCTTTGATATTAAGTATATATGTGTAGCTTGTAACTAATATAATATGTATAGATAGGATATTTAGTACCAAAATGTGTGTGAGTCACCTTGTATGTCGACACATACATTAAACAAAAAGACTAGATATATTTTGATCATTTAGGCATGTGTAGGTAGAAGTAAGGTGTAATTTATTTAGGGATAATTGGTAACTTGTGTACATATTTAAGCATTTAGGGTAACGTTAGCTAGAAATAAATTTTAACGGATCAAAATAAAATGTATTGAAGTCATAAAAAATTATAATTTCATACATTTCTTATTAATTGAGTGAATAATTATTGTGTAGTATTTACGAAAACCATCGTAAATATTTATACATAACAATTTATATACAAAATAAATTGAAAAATTCGGGTAAAATAATAATATAATTTTATAGTCTTAAAATGAGTATAAAAATATATTAGGAATATTTTTGGAAGTGTCGGATCAATATTCAAAATAAATGTTTGCGCGATAGCGTTTATTTAATAGGAAAATAAACATTTAATGAATAAATGCAAATCCATGCATGAACCGATATGAAATGATGTTATTAATGTTGTGTAGACTAAATCTAGTCTATATGAAATGTCCTTGATGTTATTCCATGAATTCGCATCTAAACCATTAAGGTTACGCGAATTTGATACTCGTAAACGTAGTTTATGATAAATGATGAAATAGTGAAACTTTTAAAGTTTGTAAAATGACCTGAAATTACGAGTTGTCACATTCGCCCAACCAAAAAGGAATTCAGTCCCTGAATTCAGTCCATGTTAGGTTCTACGGTGTTACTTATGAAAAGGTAAGAATATTTGAGTCGCATTGGGTCGTCCAATGTTTTTCTGAATCGTACCACGCCCTTCCAAGACGGGACTTTGAACATAAATTTGTTGCCAACTTGAAATTCTAATGGTTTGCGACTTATGGATCATACTTCCATATTTTGTGTCGATATTGACGTAGCTTATCCAGCTATATGATGTTACTTCTAATTTTTTGATTTGTACGATTTCTGTGTTTGTTTCATGAATAAGTCATTGACTAGTGAGTGGACTTTCGATTTTGACCTGTGAATAAGTGATTGACACCTCAACCTTAGAGTGCCTCAAATGGTGTAGTCAATATGTTGATGTAATAACTATTGTTGTAAAGCAACTTGTTCGATGAAGAATGATTTACCTAATCATTTCTAGAAAATTACACATGCCTTGAGTATATCTTGTAATGTTTGAATTGTTCTCTCGTTCTAACCATTGAGCTGAGGATAATAGGCGATACTCGTGTCCTAATAGGTTCCATGGGAATCTTGAAATGATTATCATGAGTCTAAGGTGAATCGAATAGCTTATAATAGGTATAACTGGAATTGATACCACGTGTCTCATGCCAAAAATCAAAATATTAAGTCTGTCGAAAAGGACCTTATTGAAAAGAATAGATTATGGGTAACAATTGTGATTCCTCGCGTTTCTCGTTCCAGCGAATGTCATGATTTGAATCTTACTTGCCTAAGGTGTTTAGTCTCCATGACTAAAATGTTTATGGTTTGATTATCGAAGTGTTTCCATGCTCTATGTTGTAAAATCACAAAACCTTAAATATTCAAGTGATGTGGTGTGATGGTTGATTGTCAAGATTTGTCCCAATATTGAGTGCTTCTAAAATATTTCATCACTTATATTGCTATCATGCTAGCAAGAAAATAGATATCAGCTCATACTATGTCGAAGAATGTTTGTTCTAATTTCACTTGTAGATGGAGAGTCATTGATTGTCCGATATGTTCAAACCTGTTGCATCTCTTGATATAGAAGTGAGGTTACTTGGAATTTCTAGAGAACACAATGCCTTAGAGGGAGTTTATATCGATAACCTAAATTTAACCAAATTTTCCTTTAAGGGAAACTCATTGTAGGGAAGTTCACATATTGTTGAAGCCATGTTTAGTGAAATGTTCTGTAGTCTCAGTTAGAAGACTTGGTTTCTCCCTATAGTGTTGCTTAGTGTGTATTCGCTTGGTACTAAATCTTGTAACTCGGCCTAGCTAGTACTTTTGAAATGATAGAATTTGGCTTCTAGTCCAAAATAGTGTTTCGGAATGTCTCGTGATGTCTTAAGATTTTTGTTGAGTTTTGAAACGTCTTACTATATACTTCTAGTCCTTGTTGGTAGTCCTAGAATGCTTTCATTGTTTTTTTGTATCGAGGAATCCTCCTCATAGATGGTATAAGAATCCTTTCCTAAAAAGGTCACTCGTCAAATTCTAACTTATCGGTTGAGTGAGGGATGAATGGCGTAGGCTTCTATAGAGTGTTAACAAAAGAAATGTTTATGAACAATTTATCTGATTACAAAGCTTTGCTTTTGAGTGAAGATTGTTTTCATGACATAATTTTTCCTGAATTATACATAGGTGATCAGGCCATGTATAATCGAGGACAAATGATGTGATGCTTGGTTTTGTTGAAATGGTATTATGTTTCTCCGAAGTTTTAGATGGTATTCAACGTTTTGTTTTGTAAGATAATGGCTCAATAATTGTTCAGAGTAACATGAAAATCATTTCGCATGATGGTATTAAATAGTTGATAAAATGACTGAAAGCCAATTGATAGGGTGGTAACGAAACAACTTTGTTTTAAAACTCTATGAAACAATGTTTCTAAGATAGTGTAGAATAGCTTGAAATAAAATTAAGTGAAATAATTTCATGAAATGGTAGCAAAATAACTTGAAATATAATTTGTTGAATGGTTTGTAGGATACACGGGGAAACCTCATAGAATGGTAATAGTCTCTTAATTAGTCAAGAATAAAGTTGGCCTAACCCCTAGTAAGATAATGATGTATTGTCGCGAAATGATTGAAAATTGGACAATTGAAATAAGGAATGAAATAAACAAAGGTTGTGATTACCGTGAAGATAATAAATGATAAAGATTACATTAGCTAGAAAGGTACTTATTATCGGTTCCTGTCGGTGGTCTAATCATGCCTCAAGTGTAGGAGTAGTAGGCTGTCTAGCAACAACAACTTTGAAACTCTCACAGTCTTCAAATCTATAAGATAGTGTAGTTTCTGTAGTCTTAGTGGTAGATGGTAGTGGTGTGTCAAATTATGCACGCTTCCCAAGCGGCAAATCAAATGTATGACTAATAGGTCCACTAGGACTAAGCTTGTAAGTCTTACCAAATGGTATGATCTGTCTCAACCGAATGATAAAAATTGTCCGATCCTAAGTGAATCAATGGTGATCGTGATGGTGTAGGTGCAACTTCGTCCTCCTAAAGGGTTCAGTCTCATCATCTGATGTTATCGGTGTTGAGTCAACTGATGTTAAAATTGTGATAGGGAATGATAGGGCATTCTCCATGTCAAAGTGATGTGAGTATGATGGGATGGGTATTTGAAGGCATCTATGTGACAATCGATTTTGAAATGAAAGTAAATAACTCGTAAAATGTGCGTATGAAATCGCATGTATAGTGACTATGCACTTATGATGAAATGATGAGATGCGATGATGATGTAGTTATAGTCTAGGGACAATGATGCAACCAAGTTCTCTATAACCGAAGCTTTGATGCCAATCGTCACACCCAAATTACCTGTTTTGCAGCGGAATGGAATTCCTGGGGGTGACTGTCATAGCATCACAATCACAGTTATATTGAACGACCTAAAGTGTCGTTTGGAAAACACATCGTTGATTTAATAAAAAATAGAGTTACAAAGTATAGGTCCTAAATGAAAATCATCATGTGCGGAAATAAATTTGATACAATTCAAACGATGTTTTAAAGTGTATAAATCCCATGAGAGACGCGTCGTCACCACGACTCTATGATAAGTCCACATGCATGCCATGAAGTGAATGCCTTAGTTACCTGAAAATACATTGCTAAAAGTGTCAACACAAAGGTTGAGTGAGTTCATAGAGTTTATGTATATGTTTAATACGACTACCACAAGTATAAGTTATGTATGACAATGATGTCACAAAAATGATACAATTGCTTAAGCACATGACACCAAGCTTGCTGATGTTCGCCACAACAGGAGTTTTTCAAACAACACAAATAATGATAATGAAATGAAATGCATCCGTCCGGAGAATCCACCAACGGATGGAGGTGTCACCTCGAGATCTATCCACTCACCCTCGCTTCTATGAAATTAACGGTTCATGATTATGAAATGGGGACATTTAACTGACAATGAGGTAACTTAAGCAATGTAATGAATTTGATATACTTGGTATCGTAATAAAAATGATGTGCAATGTATTCTCCCCGTAGGTTTGAAATAAAGTAAAAACTTGATTAAATCGGGGCTATGAAAACTCACATGTTGCAATGATAATGATGATATAATGGCAATGCTGAAATGAGGCGCAACCTCTGACCGTGACCTATTATGAATGATATGTTCTAATGTAAATCATGAAACATGTCGTGCATGCAAATCCACATGTAATCTATACCACTTGTACGGTTTTGAAAATAGAATTTATCGTCGAAATATATGTTTATGACATCTCGTCATGTTATAAAATACTTTACAAGTATTTACGTTGAAATGATATCTTACGATAGTCATTTAGTGATTTATTGTGAAATTATAACTTTTCGTCGTAAAATAATGTCGTTGAAATTTCATGAAAGTGACAAAACGGCCTTGAAAAGCTAGTCGTAAAATGGTGCACGTCGAGTGTTAGGAAACGAACTCAGCGGTTTTGGGAAGCTTGTATCATTATATCAAAGTTTTAGCATTTAAGTTTTCATCCTAGAGGTCTCCGATCACGGAGAAAAATATAGGTTAAGTATGGTACTTGTGTCCAAAATATCGTTTAAGGGTGGTTTTCGGCAAAGTTTAAGTGACCGTATTTTATTCATTACAACTCCGCTTGACGATCGGTTGGATATTTTGGAAAATATGCTAGGTGAACTTACTTCTACTAGAAGACATCATTTTATAAGAGAAAGTACTCCAAATTAGTTCTCCAACTTTGCTCTCCAAATTTGTTCTCCAATTTTTGTTCCAAAATATTTGTTCTCCAAAATATGTTCTCCAAAATATTTGTTCTCCAAAATATGTTCTCCAAAATATTTGTTCTCCAAAATATTTGTTCTCCAAAATATATTCTCCAAATGTTTGTTCTTAGCTTCGTACAAGTAAACTATATATTTTTGATAAAATCGACACATTTCATAACGCTTTAAGCCTCATTTTTGACTGTCAGAAAAGTGGAAGTACACGTGAATTTTCTGAAATTTTAAATAATAGTTTTCGTCGTCAAACTTCAAAAATTCATAACTTCTTCGTTATAGCTCCGTTTAAACCGTTCAAGCGGCCCACGTTTGTTTTAAAGTATATTTTCCAAATATCTAGCCCAAAATATTTTGCTTGCTGTCGAAAATTCCAGATTTCCGAAATGATCGACCTCTTATAATTAGTCGTCGAAATGAGTTTTCTCGCGCAAAACCTATTCTAACCAATTCAAACCACGCCGAGCTATTCTAATCCTACCATACACCTTCTTAGGGTGTCATGGGCTCCTAGAAATAACCAAAAGTGGTATGTTACAAGGGATAATTATAGGATGATTATATTTCATAATAAGTAATAAAAACATTAAAAGTGGTATGGATCATGGAATTCATGAATGTTTTTCTTGTAAAAATAATGAAATATCATAAATATGAATATGAAAGAGTAATAAAAATCATGAAATGCTTACTTGAATGATTTATGGATTTTTGAACAAAATAAGCTTAATAATCTTGAGGTTTTTATTTCAAAACCTTAACAAGATCACTAATGGAACTAAATAAACACTTGACCTTCAAAAATTAATGGTTTCTTCATGGTGTCTTGATGTGGCCGGTTATGGAGGAAGGAAAGAAGAGAGGAAAAACTTTTATCACACCTTTGATATTAAGTATATATGTGTAACTTGTAACTAATATAATATGTATAGATAGGATATTTAGTACCAAAATGTGTGTGAGTCACCTTGTATGTCGACACATACATTAAACAAAAAGACTAGATATATTTTGATCATTTAGGCATGTGTAGGTAGAAGTAAGGTGTAATTTATTTAGGGATAATTGGTAACTTGTGTACATATTTAAGCATTTAGGGTAACGTTAGCTAGAAATAAATTTTAACGGATCAAAATAAAATGTATTGAAGTCATAAAATTATAAAATACATTTCTTACAAAATTGAGTGAAATAATAATTATCGTGTAGTATTTCTTAAAACCGTCGTAAAAATATATACATAACAATTTATATACAAAATAAATTGAAAACATCGGGTAAAATAATAATATAATTTTATAGTCTTAAAATGAGTATAAAAATATATTAGGAATATTTTGGAAGTGTCGGATCAATATTCAAAATAAATGTTTACGAGATAGCGTTTATTTAATAGGAAAATAAACGTTTAATGAATAAATGCAAATCCATGCATGAACCGATATGAAATGATGTTATTAATGTTGTGTAGACTAAATCTAGTCTATATGAAATGTCCTTGATGTTATTCCATGAATTCGCAGCTAAACCATTAAGGTTACGCGAATTTGATACTCGTAAACGTAGTTTATGATAAATGATGAAATAGTGAAACTTTTAAAGTTTGTAAAATGACCTGAAATTACGAGTTGTCACATTAGTCCCTAGTACCCTCGTTTTGACCAAAATTTAAAAAAAATTGCAAAAAAAGAAGTGCTTTGCACAAAAATAAATTGTTAATGCTTTGGTGTTAAGAATAGTTTAGTCTTGATTAGGTTAGAACAAAGGTAATCCCGACTCTGCTAGAGTGTTGATCTAGTAGCTCTCTTAACAATTAGGCTAGGTTTTACGAGTTGTGCAAATGAAAATGCTAGGCGTGGAGTTGGTTTCTTAGAGCTTATATAAGTAATCTATGGCTTTTCTCCCAGAAGATCACTAAACGGACTAAAATCCGTGCTCGTGTCAAACTTTTGAACATTCAAATCGTCTTGTTACAATAAAAAGTTTTTAAGCAAAATTGATACAGAGCTCAAGTTCAACTTTTTATTTAAATTTTAGGAAAAAGCATACTTTCTTAAAATCTGAATAAAATTGCAAAATGAAAGTATCGTAAAAGTACTTGAATGATGCAAAAATAAATCGCAAGTTAAAAGTAAAACAAATTGAACAATGTAAATAAAAAAAAAAAAAAAAAAAAAAAAAAAAAAAAAGTAGAAAAAGTTGGAAAATGAAAAATAGAAAATATGAGTTCCTCAAATAAAACTACTATGTTACTTATGAATAAATGTGCGAAACTTGCTTTTTCATAAATTTAAATTGGAAGTTGAACTAGATTGTAATGTTATCTAAAAGCTTGACGGTGATTGAGAAATTCTTGAAGTCGAAGACCTCGAAAGCTCCGATACTATTCTCGACGGTGAAAACCTAGCCTCCTTAAAAGGACAAGCTGAGAAGAAAGCGCGGCATGGAGTGATCTCACCTTTGAATCTTGAACTTCTAAATTATCATCGGTTGATATTCATTTTGGTTGAGTCTTAACTTAACGGTAGCCTCGTAAATCTTTGAAATCGAATTCCCGCTAATTCAGTGTACTATTCCTCGCGGAGTTGTCAAAAGCCCGGTAACCTAAAGCCAACTGGTTTGGGATGTGCCGAGAAGAAAGCCGCTACATGGAAGAGGCCCTTCGATCCTTAGACTTTCTACATTTTCAGAGCTCCGGACACGCTTTTGGAGTGTGAGTGGGAACCAAACCCAAACCTAACCCGAAACCAAAAAAATTGTCCTACCCGCTTCCGATACCCAAACGACCAAATTGCCTTTTAAACCCAAAAATCCAAAATCCTATTTTTAGTTTTATAAACCATTTTGTAAAAATTCCATTTTTTCTTAAAACAAATTTTTAGTTAAAAAAAAAAAAAAAAAAAAAACAATTTAAACCTTTTTAAATAATAAACCTACTACCCCTTTCATTTTTAACAAAACCAGATAAAACGTTTTCTTTTCACTTTCCCTCTTTATCTCTTCTTCCCGCTTTATCCAGGAAACAACCCCGTGAACCCTAACTCCTCTTTTACCCAGATGATCCCATATCCCCAACCCACTAATCCCTCAACCAAGACAAAGTCACATGATACCATCCATGTCAGCAATCCCGTGAGCACAAAGACTCAATCAACGGCTGAGATTCCAAGGTTTAGGGCTCCAAAGTCACTCAATGGTCGGGATCAATCAAGAAAAACACAAGATGTGTTTTGGCTTGTTTACACTCACACAAGAAACACAAAATAAGAAGATGTAAAAGAAGAGAGAAGACAAAAGTTTTCTTAGTATAAATAGGAGATTAGTGTATTTGTATCAAATTGTCTAGAAATCTTGTTTTATTCCCACTTTTAAATTTCTTTGTCATTTTAAATTGTACTGTTAATTTCTAGTTAATGCACTTTTGATTTTTAAATTTCATGTTTTTGATTCATGTACTTACTCTGCCATTCCAATTTAGAGTTTGTTCTAAGTGTTTTAATTCAGTTTAAAGTTAGATTACAGTTGCAAAAGTGAGTTTTATTGAATCTCAAAAAAAAAATTTAAACAGTTTTCACAAGCTTTTCTGCCCAAGGCAGTGTTTCGAACAGCTCATTTGTGGGTCATAAGCCCACTTTTGACCCATTTTGATGTTAACTTAGTCGGTTAGTAATTTTAGCGAAGTTTTACAAGTGATTGCAAGTTTGAATTGGTTGAGAGTAGCTTTTACATTTTTTTACTGTATATAGCAATCTGCCTAAACAGCCTTTCCACCTCTTTTTTGTCTTAGATTAAAGTAGCTTAAGGTTAGAGTTAGGATTATTAGTAGTGGCATTCAGTAGTTAGATGTAAGGAATTGATTTTAGTTAGCTTATTCCCTTGAGCTTATTTAGTTGCTTTTAGGCCCTCAAATCGCCCACTTTGGTTTCCTTAACTACTTGTAAACAGTAGGCGTAACAGTGTCCCAATCCACCACCTTGACAGCTTATTTATAAGCTGTCAAGGGACTCCCCTTGCCCCACTTTTGATCTTTGGACTCCAAAGTAGTGTAAGGTTAATATGTCTTAGCTTACTTTTCAGTTTAGGAGTCCCTAGATAGCTTAATTTTAAGCTCTTTTCACCCTTTTGGGGTTACAGCCAATAACAACTCGGCAGAAATTAGGACCTTTAGACCCTTTTTTTATAGCTTTTTAGTGCTTAAGTATTGCTTATTAGGTTCCCTTTAGTACTTTTAGATAGTATAGATTAGGATAGCTTGATTAGTTTATTGTAGCTTTTTGTAGCTTTTATAACTGATAGATCCCTTTATCACCTCTGCCCCAACAATTTTAGTTCTTTTTAGCTCTATTTCTTCTTATATCTATTAACAACTAATTTTTAGTTTTGTAAGTTTAAGATTTTGTAAAAAAGTTGCATTTTAATCCCTTGCTAGTTGGTAAAAGAGAAAAATAAAAAAAAAAATAAGTGAAAAAAAGTAGGAGGTCAGGGCTTCGAACCTGGGACATTCTGCACAGCACCACACGACCACATCACCCAACACTCAACACCAACTTTCCCTTGGGTCTTTTGCGTTTATATCTTCACACTTATTGAATTTAACCAGTTTTTGAATTTTTAGCTTATTAACATTTTTGCTTTTTAACTGCTATTTCCTTAAGCCGTTGTAGGCTTTATGTTTTTCTTAGATTCAGATTGTTAAAAGTATTTGCTGTAATTTTCTAAGATTTTAAAATAGTTTAGTATTTTTATTAATTAATTAGATTAAAATGTTTTTAATTCATAGAAAATAAAATAAAAGTCAAAAAATTCCCTGCTTTATCCTAAAATTGTTTTTAGTCATTTAGAATGTAGGAAAATTGTTTTTGCACCCGTAAGACTTAAATTGCATATTTTTACGGGGCCGGTGCTGTTCCCTGTTTTCACGTTTTGCATTTTAGCACTAGGATGTAATTAAGCGTCGCTTTGTCATTCTAGGCTTAGTAGTAGTTTATTCAGTGTTTACCTTGTTTTACATGCTTTATTTGCATTCCCGTTCTTTAATTTGTAGATTAGCGTAATCAAAATCCAAATTCGTTTAACCAATTCAAGTTCTAATCACGAAACTCAACGAAACCGTCAATTTCACACCTCGTTGGGACACGACCTGGGAAATCACTTTCCCTAAGATCACTTTTATCACATTCGTGAGATTTGGCATGTTAACCCTTTTCCTAAAAGGTTAATTTGTCGAATTTCACGATTAATTTGATATATTGATATTGTGTTTAATCACCACTCACAAACAACAAATCACAATCATACGATAATATAATAAATCATAAAAGCCAATAAACAATATCAAAGCAAGTCATGGTTAATCGAAATAGTTCTAAAGGCAAATACTCGGTTTAACTTAGCGTTGAATGGGTTACCTAAAATGGGTTCCCTAATTGCCAGTTGTCACAAAAAGAGATAAAGTTAAGTCTCTTGCCTTGAAGGCAAGAAAAGAGTCAAGTTCTGAAGAAACATCTTCATCGGGTAGTGATGATGAGGAGTATGCTATGACCGTGAAGGGAATTTAAAAAGTTCTTCAAAAGGAGAGCTAGATTTGTTAGACAACCTCGTGATGCGAGAAGTCAATCTAGAAATGCTGGGATGATAGGAAAGTTAAGAATGATCGGAAATGCTATAGATGCGGAAACCCAAACTACCTCATTGGTGATTGTCTGAAACCACCTAGAAACAAGGACCAAAAATCTTTCGTCAGAGGTTCTTGGAGTGATAGTGCGTAAGAGATGATGAGAAAGGAAAATAGGAAACGTGTCTCATGGTTGAATCATCCATGAGGTATGC